>OU824207.1:14420255-14952755 GCA_917499995.1 Ichneumon xanthorius | reverse complement strand
AGATGTTGTACTCTCAAGATCCGAACAAGTTTGTGGCTTCCGCGCCGAATTCACGATTTCTTCATTTTCACCGCCCGAAACTATTCCAGACTGTTCCAAGATTACTTTCTCACTGTTTTGGTCCACAGTCTCAGCACCCACATACATATGGGACATAAATAATTCGTCTGCAAATTACCATTGTCCGAACAATCGGTAATCCGAACTAGGCTCGACCCCAGTCGATCCGGACAATCGAGGTTCCACTGAGTATGTATCTGAGGTAAATACTAGGGATGTGCGAATAGCAGTTGAATTGAATTGAATATTGATATTGAATTCAAATTTTGAATTCAATATTCGAAAATTTGAATAACACGAATTATTCAAATATTCTGAATAATTCCGGAGCTGGGGAAAATACTCGAAAATATTCAAAATACGAAATACTATTTGTATTTAAAATACAAAATAGTTTTTGTACTTAAAATACATTTATAAATACTTCGTATAAGTACTTTGTTTTTTACAAGGTATTTTAAAAAGTACTTAAACGAAGTATATATAAATATATTTTAAGGACACAAAGTATTTTATATTTTGTATTTTTAGTATTTTCGAGTATTTTGCCCAGCTCTGATCGCAAATCGTCTTACACTTTGATGTTCGAATTATTCATAAGTATTCATAAAAAATTGAATTATTCGAAATATTCATGAATATTCATAAAAATGTTGATTATTTGCACATCCCTAGTAAATACATGTTCTCTCGTGTGCTTATTTCCGTAGGGTTTGTCATTACAGGTGTATTAATTATCCGAGCGAGAAGATGTGCACGCAGACGATGGCCCAGGTGTTGTTTCCGCGGTAACGCCTAGTTCGAGGGTGCGCCACCCGAAGAAGCCGAGAAGCGCCGGAAGTACCGGTACGGGAGAGAAGAAGCAGCTTTCAAGCTTGCAGAGTAATCCCTTGCGAGCAAAGTTTGCGGGTGACACGTTGCATCGGGTTCGTTCGGTCTACAGTTAACTACGGTGTATACCGTGCCGGTATCCGTATACACCGGGTATGTAGCTTTGCTGCACACAAGAACGTTTCTCTCGTAGGACAGCCGGCTTATGATCCATGTACCACGGCCTCGGAAACATCTCGATATTTGCTGCGAGGGTTGAAAGAGTGAGTGAGCCAACACCTGTGATCCGGTGGGATACAGTAGAACCCCGTTTATGCGAGGTAATGTGGGGAGAGCGTAGGTCGGATAAGCGAAAACTCGGATAACACCGATAACATAAACTCAATTCAAACTTGTACTACTATAATATATTTAAAAAATAACACACCACTTCATATAAACATTAACTTTATTAGGTAGTTTATGACTTTTTTCCTTTTTTAACTGACGGGAGTTATGCGTTTCACTGAGGCCCCCCGATATTGCTATTTTTGTTGTCTCTAGTGTTTGTCGGAACGGCTCAATGTCTCTTAACAGAATTTGGCACACTAGTTCTATGTATGTGGAAGTGTGTTCGTAGCAAAGGAATAGGAAAATAAATGTGAAATGGCAGAGATAATTAACTTCGAAAAAACAGGCCAAAACCCTATTCAGATATATCGACAGGCGCCCGCCATTATCTACTATTGCCTTTGCGATTATTTGTCGTCTGCCATAAAAATGCTGTAGCTGTGTGCTATTATACTTTAAAAAGGATGAAAAAAATGTTACAAAAATTTAAAAACTCATAATTGCAAAAAGAGTTTAATAAACGAATTGAATTATACGGTTCTACAGTTCTAACTCAATCACCGCAGTGTAATGAGATATTTGCAAAGTGATATATGTCAGTAATATAATTTCATAAATATTATATCTCAGATACAATTTTCTAATGTTGTGTTTCTCCGATAAGATTTTGTATGTGTCGTTGCTCTTCGTTAATATTTTCTATGTGTTGTTCCACTTCGATACAATTTTCTATGTATTGTTCTTCTGCGTTAACTTTTTTTTACGTCATTCCTCTGCGATACAATTATTTTTGAAACATCACGATGTTCTACCATTGACTCTAGAATCGGAACCGATGTATTTGCAGCTCGCAATATAAAAACGCAGCAAAAACGTACAAGTTTAAGCGCGTATGCAACAGTGTAGCAGTTACAGACTACTGTGCGCGAGGGCATGCTGCTCTATCCGTTTTATCCGAGTGTTCCGTATTATCCAAGCCTACACCTCGGTTAACGCGGAGGGCTCGAATTACAGTAGAACTCCGTTTATCCGAGGTAATGTGGGGAGAGCGTAGGTCGGATAAGCGAAAACTCGGATAACACGGATAACATACTCAATGCAAATTTGTACTACTATTATATGCTTAAAAAATAACACACCACTTACAATTTATGACTTTTTTCCTTTTTTGAGACATCGCGATGTTCTACCATTGACTCTAGAATCGAAACCGATGTATTTACAGCTCGCAATATAAAGACGCAGCAAACTTGTACAATTTTAAGCCGCTATGCAACAATGTAGCAGTTACTGCTCCGCGCGCGGAAATGCTGCTGTATCCGTTTTATCCGAGTTTTCCGTATTATCCGAGCTTACACCTCGGTTAAGGAGGTTGGAGCGGTGTACAGAGGTGGGGATGGGCAGCCTGGCTCGCGGTGTGCGGGGAAGGTAGCGATCGAGAGAGAGGTACGTGTCGCGTTATCTCGAGCGCCGCACGTCCGAAGCAAAATTTGCTACTTTCAGTTTGTGACGTCTCAAAAACTAAGTGGTGAATCGCTTTCCAACTTTTCCATGCTACTTCTTGAAACACTTTCTTGATGGCGATATGTTTTTCGGCGACATGTCTTTATAGAGTTTTTCGTGACGGCGGTTTATATGCTAAAAAAAATGGATCTTCCATGTTGATCGTGTTAAGTAATTTAACTTTAACAGCCATTATCTCCGGAACTAGATGGTGAATCTATTTCAAATTTGCCACACATCGAAATGAGTTAAATTACTAGAACATATCCAAAATTCAGCTCAAAATCTTTGAATCGATCTAATGCTTGAGCTACCTTAACGCGGAGGATTTGAATTAGTTGGGTGCGTCGGATAACGCGGAGGCTCGGATAATGGAAGGTCGGATAAGCGCGGTCCTACTGTAACGTGAGATACACCATCGGCCCGTCTCTACGTCCCTCCCGCTGTTTTCCCGGCGTATCCTCCGTTACTCGGACCCGTAAATGTGCACTCGAAGATAGTCTGGGGCAGGCGAAGCGAGGATCCCTTATTATTGTGAGTGATGGAGCGTAGAAGAGGTTCGTTAGTATCGAGAGCGCGATACACCCCTAAGGAGATTTATCCACAGTTATATTTACTTTTCTCGACGTGATATCAAAAGTTTCACGGTTATTGTCAAAACAACTTCGATGTCTTGTTAAATCCAACGAAACCAATTTCAACGGTTTCGCGCTTATAAGGAAGACGAAACATAGTGCGGGTGAAATATTTTGTTGGTTTTTTCTTTATTTAGAATTTGTAGATGGTAGTTTGTTTTTGCATCGCACAGGGTAAAGAAGACTCGAAAATTTAATTGCCATTTCTTGTTCGCAAACTTCCAGAATTTGTTTTCTTGTTTACAAATTCATTTTTTTGTTCGTCGACGAAACGTGTTATCAAAAGTTTCACGGCTATTATCAAAACAACTTCGTGGTCTTGTTGAATCCAACGAAACCAATTTCAACGGTTTTGCGCAAGACGAATGTTCATGCGGGTGAAATATTTTATTGGTTTTTTTTTAACTTGTAGATAGTACCTTCTTTTTCCATCGCGCAGGGTAAAGAAGATTCGAACATTTAATTAAGGTTTCTTGTTTGCACACGTTCAGAATTGATTTTCTTGTTAATTTTACAAATTCTTTTTTTCTTTGTCGACGAAACGTGTCATCAAAAGTTTCACGGTTATTATCAAAACTAGGTCGATATCTCGTTAAATATAACGAAACCAATTTCAACGGTTTCGCGCGTTGTTGGTTTCTTTCCGAATTTGTAGATGGTACTTTGTTTTTGCATCGCACAGGGTAAAGAAGATTTGGACATTTAATCAAATTTCTTGTTCACAAATGTTTAGAATTTGTTTTCGTGTTAATTCTACAATTTCTTTTTTTCTTCGTCGTCGAAACGTGTATCAAAAGTTTCACGGTTATTATCAAAACAACTTCGATGTCTTGTTAAATCCAACGACACCAATTTCAACGATGTCGCTCGTTATAACGAAGAGGAATATTCATGCGGGTGAAATATTTTGTTGGTTTTTTTCCCGAAGTTGTAGATAGTATTTTATTATTGTATCGCACACGCTACAAAAGATTCGAACATATTAAAAAACATTTCTTGTTCACAAATGTCCGAAAATCGTTTTCTTGTCAATTTTGCGGCACATCTACATCTCTACCACTCACAACTCTACCATATTAGAACTCAACCAAAATCTCTACCACTGAAGAAAAAAACTCTACTGGAATCGAAATAAAACTCTCCCCGAATTGAAATAACACTCTCCCAGAATTTTATTTCAATTCCGGGAGAGGTTTATTTCAATTCCTGGAGAGGTTTATTTCAATTCCGAGAGAGGTTTATTTCAATTCCGGTAGAGTTTTTGGTAGAGTTCTAATACGGTAGAGTTGTAATATGGTTGTAGTATGGTAAGGTAGAGATGTTTTCTGGTAGAGTTGTGAGTGGTAGAGATGTAAATGTTCCAATTTTACATTTTTTTTCGTTGTCAACGAAAAGCGTTTCAATTAAAAAAAAAAAATGGTAAAATGAACGGGAAGAAAATTATGAAGCTTTGTGGACCAGAAACATTTATTTTATGTACGAATATTTTTCGTACCGTACATTTTACAGCCCACGGAAGACGATTTATTTTCCTGAAGCAGGCATTCCGAATCTTCGAAAATTATGAGATCGCAATGTGCAAGTTAAAATTACATATCACGTCTATGATCAGTCTTTTAAAAGAAAATAAAAATTCCCGAAGGAAATCTCATTTTTGAGCTCTGTTAATTATCAATTAGCTTCTCTTCTGCTAAGTTCGCGAGAATTCGAGATGCCGGACGGTGGATTCTACTTCGGGACTTGTGCGTTTACTCGAATCCATTTGCGATTCTTTTTTGACACTGTTCCGGAGTCAGAAGCGCGCCGCTAGCCCGGAATGGCCCGAAACGGAGTTGAATGTGTATTGGTACAGAAGTCGTTGTAGCACTGTGTACAGTTTCGCTTGGTTGAGTCCGCGAGAGGGAACTAACTGCGCTCACAGCGAGACTAACTGGCCGACCGTTTTATTCGTACTTCACTGGCTGTCGGGAGGGCGTTCGCGCATCCAGGCGTAATTAAATTTATGAAAGTTTACGCTCGCGAAAGCGCATTGTCTTTTCCGAATACGCGAGAATGCACTCGACGGTGGTCGCGGGCCATTACCTACTTCCCATCCTGTGCAATGATGGGCTCCGCGAGCAAGGACCTGCCCAGTTTCATCAATTAACGTAACTATTTCGGACTCTCCGTCAGTTTCTGAACTGGCAAGTTGCTGCAGTAAACTCTGCAATTAGGCTGAGATTTTTCGCTCCGTGTAACAAGAACACCGGCACACGCGCCCGTATGAAGGGAACCCGTGCAAAGGGTAGCATTCCTATGTTATGCTACAAAGGAGGAAAGTGCGCGATTTTTCACCGAGTGTGAAGTTTGCAGAAATCACACGAGGCGAAAATCCGCTGCCTCTCGTGCAGCATACGATTCTTCTTTTTCCAACTTTCTTAAAATAACGATATTTCTTGCGTCGCAAAATCGTCATATTCGCCAATGACCATTATTCCCTCGGGCAATAAGGATTCCAGAGGGAGCAATTAACTCTATTACCGCCTGCCCCATATAGCACGAAATACTTTGAAAACATTTCAGAAATATTTTTATTCTTTCAAATATTCTGAAATATATGGAAATCATATTTTAAAGTATTCTATATTCTATAAATTATGGGAGAATAGAATATCCTATATTCTATTCTATAAACATTCCAACAAAACATTTCTATAATATTTCAGGAATATAGTTAATCTTTCATACATCTGAAATATTTCTGAAAGAGTGAAAAAATATTTTCAATACTTCAACAAAATATTTTCAATATTTCAAAATAGTATATTATGCCACAAGGGAGGAAAGTGCGTTTTTTCACCGAGTGTGAAGTTTGATGCCCGAGCGAAGCGAGGGCAGAAATTCACACGAGGTGAAAATGCATTTCCTCCCTTGTCGCATACGATATTTTTTTTCCGATTTCGTTAAAATAACGACATTTCTTGCGTCGCAAAATCGTCATCTTCGCCAATGACCGTTACTCCCCCGGGAGTAATAGAGCTTCCAGCGGGAGTAATGAGCCCTATTACCCCCTAGGGAGTAATGAAATTGTACCGCGCATGCGCACATGTTAATAATGATCATCGGTCAATAATGGCTTATTTTCCACCCGCATTGCACGCAAGGAATGTGGTTATTTTAGCGCAGTCGGGAAAAAAAATATTTTCGAAACGTTTCAGAAATATTACCGTGCTATTTGAGTAAGGAGTAATGAAACTGTACTGCGCATGGGCTCAGGGTTAATAACAATCGTTGGTCAATAACGCTCTAAAAACAAGCGTGTTGTCAAGTGTGTTGAAACAACTCACATATTACATGTGTTGCGCCAACCAAATGCATTAATCATAAAATTCGTGCAGGTCAACTTACGTGTTGAAACAACACGCTTGCACTGCATCTTTCCTGTATTCTCTGTGCAACACACTCTTTAGTGTTTTGCTCCAGAACGCACGTGCTGCGCAAAACATACACGTTATGTGTGTTGTTTCAACGCGTTTAAGGCCGAACAATTCACTTAGTGCACCAGTACACGCTAGGCATACAACACACTTAATAACAAAAAACACTAGGAAAAGAACACACTTGCATATGCGTTTGAATCAATCACAATGTTGCGAATTTGTGTATCGTACAGCACGCAATAGGCGATTTTTTATCCGTGTTGCCCGCAAGAAATACGGTTATTTTAGCGACGTCGAAAAAAAATGAATTTATTCATTCATGTTTTTCAGTCGCTCGCACAGCTTCCTTTTTAAGAAGAAAGGTCGTTAAGATAATGTATAATTTAATTTTAATTTTCTTTAACAGCACTCGAAATATCCATCGAATATCCGACGTTTGTATAGTTTGGAAATGTTTCGAGCCTGCAACGCACGCACGTGCGCATCCAACCCCATCCATCATCGCAAACCCGATTTATCTTTTGTTTTTCCCCATCGCAAAGTTTACTCGCTGTGAGAAAGCAAAAATGAAAGAAAACAAAATGAATAGCCGAGGCGGGTTAAAACGGGCCATTTCAACGAATTCTTATCAGGTGATAAAAAAATAAGTCTCGTCCCAAACGTAGTAAATGAGTCCGTTTTGCCTCGTTCTCCCCCACTTGGTTGAAAGTTAACAGTTGTCTACATAGAAATCTGGTAACATTTTTCTTTTTTTTCCGTAGAGACAACATCGTGAACGCCAGCAAATGGTTCCCATCGATCTAAATGTTTGCGCTCATCGTTCATTTCTCTCGTTTCGTTACATTCCATCTTTTTTAATTCCTTTTCTTTCTCTTTGTTTTTTTAAATCTTATTTTCCTCGAAAAGTTTGGAGCCGCAAATCAATCGTCCGCGAATTCGGAACGTTTGGGAGTAGCAAAAGTTGGGATAAAACTTTTTAACTGCGCGAGGGCCCGAGAGGTATGAACGAGCGGGTTCTCGAAGGTCACGGCAAGCTGCGCGCGAACGTCTTCCGTCGTCGCTGGTGCCTCCCTTTGCTTTTATTGATATGCGAGTGTTTTCTGTCAAAAACTACCGCCGCATAGTTTGACGTATCGTCTTACTAACCAAGATGTAAACGGACAAAACAGTCCTCGTCCGATTTCTCACTCATATCAACCTATTTTACGACTGTTTCTTACGATTCGACGAAGGTCATGACCTTTCTCCCGGGCCTAACGAGCCTCGGTAAATTGGTGAAGGAAGGATGGAGAACCGTCATCTGGGGCCATCGCATTGAGACGTGGGACGAAAAATTATATTCCTTGATATACCAAGGATTGAGTAATGTTTACACGTTTCTCGGCCCACAAGGAACATACTATCTACTTAAGACAATCGAGTACACCGCGTTACTGTACGCGGGTTACTTCGTCTTGTAAGTCGTACGGAAAAAAAAATTAAGAGTGTCAATTCGTATTTATAATGAAGTATGGATTTTCGTATTCGTAAAAAATTAAGAGTGTCAATTCGTAATTTATAATGAAGTATAAATTTTCGTATCCGTAAAAAATTAACGGTGTGAATTCGTAATTTAAAATGAAGTGTGGATTTTCGTATCCGTAAACAATTAACAGTGTTAATTCGTATTTATAATGAAGTATAGATTTTCATATTCGCAAAAAATTAACGGTGCGAATTCGTAATTTATAATGAAGTGTGGATTTTCGTGTTCGTAAAAAATTTACAATGTCAATTCGTAATTTATAATGAAGTGTGGATTTTTGAGCCGTCTACGATACTATATACATTGCAAATATTATGATTAAAATCAAAAGAGCCAATCAAGTTTTCGTACGATTGGCGTTTGAAATTCATGTCCAATTAATACCGTGAGAAACCCTAGTGCGTCGGGTGAAACATAGCAATCAGTGAAATTATTAATGAGTTAATTAAACATTTCATTTGGATGAAAATAGTTTCGAACACCGAAGAAATAAATAAAAAAATACTAATAATTGCTTCGGACCGAGCGGATACGACGGGCGAGGTAAACGAGGATTTCGCTGTGTGTTTGTGACGTCAAAAAATGTTTCCAGCCTCCAGACGTTTGAGAGTGTGGAAAACGCGAGGGCAATTATATTCGGGCGAAATGCCGAGACCGCCGAACGAAACGGCGAGAAAGTAATCTTGGAAGAGTCGGGAATTGTTTCGGACGGTGAAAATGAAGAAAAGGTAGATTCGGTCGAAAAACCTCCTACTTGTTCGGATCTTGAAAGTACGTCTGCTGGAGATGACGATCGTGAGATATTTATTTGGAATTATAAAATAATTTATTATGTCGAGAGTATTTCGTGATGAAAAAAAAAATACTTTCAACGTTCGTTTGCAGATCCGGATGTTCAACGAGAGTCCAGCGTGTCTTCCGATATTACGATAGTGGCGAGTGAAAAAAATGAGAGGCATTTTTTGAAAATTTTAATCGACTCGATCGCACCGGGTGACGACGGCGTTGATCGTGTGGCTGTTGAAAAAAATGTCGAGGAAACGACGAACGAGCAGCACATACTGGAACTACAAGTAGTCACGATAACGCATTGTCCTTCGGGGTACTTTCCCAACAATGCATTTCGCATTGATGGAAAAGCTTACCTCTGCAATAACTACTGCAGGGACTTAAAAAAATGTTATTTTTTCTCCTAAATACACCGCGCTCTGTGAGTGCTGCGAGCTTTATTGTAATGCATTACTTGAAGGGAATGCCAATGCAAGAGATACATTTTGCATGTGGTTTTAATGGGAAAAAAGGGCTGTGTGTAAAACGAAAAAAAAAAAAATGTTTTTGGATTATGAAGAAATTAACTTTTTTTCATTTTTGGTTTTATGTTTACATTTAAAAAAGTTCCGTCTTTCATCTTTGATTTTATATTTGCATAAAAAAAAGTTTCTGTTTTATTTTTAGCTTTTATGCTTGGATTTTTTTTTAATTCTGTTTTTACTTTTTGCTTTTATGTTTACATGAAAAGGTCTGTTTATTTTCGAATAAGAATTGCAATTAAACTTTAATTCAAGTTAACGATGGCCGTTGTAGACGATTCAACGAAATAATCGCAACATAGCTTCACAGAGCGCAATGTATGCAGAAGCAACGAATTAAATATTGAAGTAATTTAGGTGAAAAAAAAAAAAAAAATGTACGTGACAGGAATCCATGCGACAAAAAGTTGACAGCAAAAATTGCAAACACTTTTACATGCTAACTCCGTGGATGGGGGATAGCGTGGAGCCCGGGGATACGGATAGCTCGTGTGTACCAACAAATAATTCCTTATCGGCCCAGCCGATGATCGAGGAACAAAAAAAAGTTGACTCCGCGATGGACAAGAATTTTATTTCGAGGCCTGCTGAACAGAGTGAAATAAATAAAAAATCGTTCGTCCCGTCAAAACTGTCGGGACCAAACTCGCCGGAAGCGGCTACTGTGGACGTTATAAATGACGAGCAAAAATCAACGGGGCAGACGATGCGTGAGACGCCGGATTCGACACTGGTCGACCCTCGCGAAACGAGTTCGGTTTGTTACGCTGACGAAGTTCTATCGCCGGTAACGGATTGCGGAAAAAATATTTTTTCTCCTCAATGTCCGAGTCCCGAGACTGAAAAACAATGCAAGAGTCCAAACGTGCCGGAAACGAAAATCCAGCCTAATAATAATACCGAGCGGGTGTTCGGCAATTTTCCGCTGAGACTTCCCGAACTGGATCTTTCGCCGATATCGCACGATCCCGAAAAAATTGGGAAAACTATCGATATCGCAGCGTCGGAAATTCGCACGGACTCGAAGCATCGATTTAGAAGTCTCAGTCATGAAAATCGAACTGCGTAGGTGGTTACATGTTGACTAGGGTCGTTGATTCTTATTTAAAAGTTGACGTAAAAGCCGCAGCCAACTCAGTCGATAACAAAAACTGTAACGCAATTTGTTCACGGGTGCTGGACTTTTCCAGAGAAACGCAAATTACTACACTACACAACGCAAATTACTACACTATGCAACTGTGATGTACGAAGCCGCTAAATAATAATCGTTTGCCTAAAAAAAAAAATCTATTAATTGACAAATGCAATAACTGAAATAGCATGCGTGAAATCAAAAGATACCGATTATACAATCAAACCTTTCGTATAATTATTGCAGAATTTTTATTTAGCGAGATGAAGTATCGACAAAGATTACTACAAAATATTTCGTGGGTCAACGCTCTAAATGGGGGGGGGGGGGGGGGGCTAAATTTACCGACACTATCGTCTCAAAATTTCGAACACATTATTCTTTGAGATGACTAAGTAAATTCTAACATCCGAGTAGAAATTGCGTGACGGTATTTTGTCAGCCCTCAGGGGTTGTTTGTCAGGGGTTGTTTTGTTTACGATTTCAGTACCTCGCGTTATAATTTACCGTGATGTTTTTAAACGTTACGATCTTCCGGATAGATCGTGCTCAGGGTACTTCGATGCGCGTCGTGGAAACAGCGTCTCACCACACGCAAGAAATAACATCAAGCAACGAACGATCAAACAAAAGCCATCGAAAATTCCAACTTTGAGTCCTCTAGCGCATCGCGCTATGCAGCAACATCAAGAAATCGATGGATCGCTATCGGAAACTGCAAATCGGATACGATCAGGTAGTACACCCTTTCAAAATTTAGAATCAAAAAAATCGAAGCGGACGATGGTATTGAAACAAAAATTCCCTATAATATTATCGAAATTACATTGAATGAAGTATATTGGATAAAGTATTGATGTATTGGATGAAGTATTGAATAAAGTATTGATGTATTGGATGAAGTGTTGGATAAAGTATTGGATGATGTATTGGATGATGTATTGGATGAAGTATTGGATAAAGTATTGGAGGATGTTTTGGATGAGGTATTGCATGAGGTATTGGATGAGGTATTGAATGAGGTATTGAATGAGGTATTGGATGAGGTATTGGATGAGGTATTGAATGAGGTATTGGATGAGGTATTGGATGAGGTATTGGATGAGGTATTGGATGAGGTATTGGATGAGGTATTGGATGAGGTATTGGATGGGGTATTGGATGGGGTATTGGATGAGGTATTGGATGAGGTATTGGATGAGGTATTGGATGAGGTATTGGATGGGGTATTGGATGAGGTATTGGATGAGGTATTGGATGAGGTATTGGATGAGGTATTGGATGAGGTATTGGATGAGGTATTGGATGGGGTATTGGATGAGGTATTGGATGAGGTATTGGATGAGGTATTGGATGAGGTATTGGATGGGGTATTGGATGAGGTATTGGATGAGGTATTGGATGAGGTATTGGATGAGGTATTGGATGGGGTATTGAATGAGGTATTGGATGGGGTATTGGATGAGGTATTGGATGAAGTTATGACCATGAAAATTTCTGTATCTGCAAAAATAAATTTTGGCAACTTGTAGCGCCTAAATTATCGGCTTGGGGAAAAAATCCTTAAGGACTTTTTTGTTCGTTTTTTTATTCTCTAACAACGCATTTTTTCGGATTTTTTTTTCTTTCAATTTTTCAGCTAGTTTTTATCATTTTAATATTTTGGCACACTGCCACGGTTTAAATAATGAATAAAAAAAAAAAATTCGTAGGACTTTTTTTTTCTTCGTTCAATTCTACACCAACGCATTTTTTCAAAAAATTTTTTGGAATTTTTTTAGAGCTATTTTTTATGAATTTCATATTTTGGCACGCTGCCACGGTTCAAATAATAAACTTAAAAACAAATCCTCAGGACTTTTTTTTCTACGTTCAATTCTACACCAACGCATTTTTTCAAAACATTTTTTGGAATTTTTTTAGAGTTTTTTTTATGAATTTCATATTTTGGCACGCTGCCAGGGCTTTAATATGGAACTAAACAAAAAAATCATCAGGACTTTTTTTTTCTACGTTCAATTCTACACCAACGCATTTTTTCAAAACATTTTTTGGAATTTTTTTAGAGCTATTTTTTATGAATTTCATATTTTGGCACGCTGCCACGGTTTAAATAATAAACTTAAAAACAAGTCCTCAGGAATTTTTTTTCTACGATCAATTCTACACCAACGCATTTTTTCAAAACATTTTTTGGAATTTTTTTAGAGCTTTTTTTTATGAATTTCATATTTTGGCACGCTGCCAGGGCTTTGATATGGAACTAAACAAAAAAATCATCAGGACTTTTTTTTTCTACGTTCAATTCTACACCAACGCATTTTTTCAAAACATTTTTTGGAATTTTTTTAGAGCTATTTTTTATGAATTTCCTATTTTGGCACGCTGCCAGGGCTTAAATATGGAACTAAACAAAATAATCCGCAGGACTTTTTTTTCTACGTTCCATTCTACACCAACGCATTTTTTCAAAACATTTTTTGGAATTTTTTTAGAGCTAGTTTTTATGAATTTCATATTTTGGCACGCTGTCAGTGCTTAAATACGGAACTAAACAAAAAAATCCTCAGGACTTATTTTCTACGTTCAATTCTACACCAACGGATTTTTTTAACGGATTTTTTTAAAACGTAGAAAAAAAAACCTAAGATTTTTTTTTTAGATTATTATTTAAACCGTGACAACGTGCCAAAATATGAAATTCATAAAAAAAGCTCTAAAAAAATTCAAAAAAATGTTTTGAAAAAATGCGTTGGTGTAGAATTGAACGTAGAAAAAAAAGTCCTTAGGATTTGTTTTTCAGTTTATTATTTAAACCGTAGCAGCGTACTAAAATATTAAATTCATAAAAGTAGCCACAAAAAAAATTCCAAAAATTTGTTTGAAAAAATGCGTTGGTGTAGAATTGAACGTAGAAAAAAAAGTCCTGATGATTTTTTTGTTTAGTTCCATATTAAAGCCCTGGCAGCGTGCCAAAATATGAAATTCATAAAAAGAAGCTCTAAAAAAATTCCAAAAATTTTTTTGAAAAAATGCGTTGGTGTAGAATTGAACGTAGAAAAAAAAGTCCTGAGAATTTGTTTTTAAGTTTATTATTTAAACCGTGGCAGCGTGCCAAAATAGGAAATTCATAAAAAATAGCTCTAAAAAAATTCCAAAAAATGTTTTGAAAAAATGCGTTGGTGTAGAATTGAACGTAGAAAAAAAAAGTCCTAAGATTTTTTTTTTTAGATTATTATTTAAACCGTGGCAGCGTGCCAAAATAGGAAATTCATAAAAAATAGCTCTAAAAAAATTCCAAAAAATGTTTTGAAAAAATGCGTTGGTGTAGAATTGAACGTAGAAAAAAAAGTCCTGAGGATTATTTTGTTTAGTTCCATATTTAAGCCCTGGCAGCGTGCCAAAATAGGAAATTCATAAAAAATAGCTCTAAAAAAATTCCAAAAAATGTTTTGAAAAAATGCGTTGGTGTAGAATTGAACGTAGAAAAAAAAAGTCCTAAGATTTTTTTTTTTAGATTATTATTTAAACCGTGACAACGTGCCAAAATATGAAATTCATAAAAAGAAGCTCTAAAAAAATTCCAAAAAATGTTTTGAAAAAATGCGTTGGTGTAGAATTGAACGTAGAAAAAAAAGTCCTGAGGATTTGTTTTTAAGTTTATTATTTAAACCGTGGCAGCGTGCCAAAATAGGAAATTCATAAAAAATAGCTCTAAAAAAATTCCAAAAAATTGTTTGAAAAAATTCGTTGGTGTAGAATTGAACGTAGAAAAAAAAAGTCCTAAGATTTTTTTTTTTTAGATTATTATTTAAACCGTGACAACGTGCCAAAATATGAAATTCATAAAAAAAAGCTCTAAAAAAATTCCAAAAAATGTTTTGAAAAAATGCGTTGGTGTAGAATTGAACGTAGAAAAAAAAGTCCTGAGGATTATTTTGTTTAGTTCCATATTTAAGCCCTGGCAGCGTGCCAAAATAGGAAATTCATAAAAAATAGCTCTAAAAAAATTCCAAAAAATGTTTTGAAAAAATGCGTTGGTGTAGAATTGAACGTAGAAAAAAAAAGTGCTACGAATTTTTTTTTTATTCATTATTTAAACCGTGGCAGCGTGCCAAAATATTAAAATGATAAAAACTAGCTCAAAAATTGAAAGAAAAAAAAATCCGAAAAAATGCGTTGTTAGAGAATAAAAAAACGAACAAAAAAGTCCTTAAGGATTTTTCTCCCAAGCCGATAATTTAGGCGCTACAAGTTGCCAAAATTTATTTTTGCAGATGCAGAAATTTTCATGGTCATGATGAAGTTTTAAATTATGATAACTTTGTAATGCTGCTCGCGAATTAGATTAAGAAACTTTTGTCGTAATAAACCGTATGAAGCATAAAAAATAATGATCACCCTGCGTATTAAAATGAATTGCTTGGTTACAGTGTTACTGAGAAAATTGAAAGAGGTATGGGAACAGCGTCTCGGTGACAAGACTCCATCGACGAATAGCTCGAGGAACTCCAGCTTTGAAACATCCATTTATTCCACACCGGACGCGGGTGATTGTTTATTTCTTTTAAGTACATTTTTTTCACGTAGAACTGTACCAAAAAACATTTTTTAAATGTGAGGAAAAAAGACGATAATCAATTTTTTTTATTTTATACTTACTCATCAACTATTTTGAGCCGCTCAGTCGGAAATAATGCGACCTTCTGTATATCGCTGACCCCACAGTGTCGAGAATTCCACTGCCCCGAAGATCTCCCCACTATAGCAATGCAAACTATCTGATCCCATCTGCTCGGCTCACCGGTTACGGCGATCGATCGACAGATCAATCGGAGCAATCAGGAGCCAGTTACTCCGGGATGACCAGCAAATGTATTTGCCCAGAGGACATTGACGCCGTGCCGTTGCACAGTACTCCTAAAACATCACCATTATCGCGAGGTAATAATCATTAGCATAGATGAAAAACAAGAAAAAGAAAATTCTCCCGACGATGTTAATTACGAACCGAAGAAGGGTTCGAAAGAATGTAGTTCCATTAAATGAATATATCGTTACTTGACGAATGACGCTTTTATTTAGTCTATTGGTTTATCATAATAATAATATTAATAATAATAATAATAATATTAATAATAATTTTGTTTACTATCAAGACGATCGGAATACATGACATTATATAGCATCTTATCGCATTGTACTGTCAAAAATAATATGCATCGAGGTCGTATCCATCTTCCATATTTACAATATTTATTCCAAGATTTTTTGTTCTATGATAAAAGTACATTCTTTAGGAACAGAATGCTTACGACATGTTTTCTTTTTAATTTTTTTTTCTCTCAAGCTTGAGGCGTATTTACACGCTCTAGATTAAAATTTACAAGTATACATATGTTTTCTTTTTTCTTTAAATACGAGTCTGTCATTTAAATAAAAACGTTCGACCTGGTATCATCATAAGCGCATCGGGAACAGAATGAAATTTGGCCTAAGCCTGTTGGAATGTACTTTACTTTTTACGCACTAAGTTTCATGGATAAAATATATTAGCTGTCGAGACGCGTTGGTAAGAAATAAACAAAAGAAAAATGCCATAAATCAACGTTACGCAGAGTCGAATTAACGGGGTAGCAAGCGGTGCCGGCAGTAATGTCACACCAACTTTTCTTTTTCGACCAAGTGTGTGTCGAAAAATGAGCTGCACAATTCTGCATTTGCTCGATGTTGTTTTTTCTCTGATTTGATTGATGTTTTTTTGCTCACTTTGTATTACGCTTGCGATTAGAGTTTTAAAAAAATTGTTAGTTGCACTGTATTAAGAAGCTGCATCGTTGACGGACACCGTCGCTGCATCCGTGGAATATCTGCGCTCTTGCTGTGTACTCTTCAGCCACTGTCTATGCTCGCACAAGTAGGGATAAAGCGGTACAACCATTACGCTTATGTCGTCGACCGAGGCCATTGGCAGATATTTCTCGTCGTTTTCATCCGGATTTTCGGGCTTTCCTCTCCATATACGCCCGATGAGACGACCCCGAGCTGCTTGCACCAGTTCTTGCGCCGCCATTGTGAGCCTGCGAGAATACGTGAATGCAAAAGATCGATAAACCCTCCGATCTGAACGTAAATATTAACAGTTTGTTTTTTTCAACAAAAGTACGTAGGATCTTGTCTTACCCTCGTGACTCGAAACAAGCTGCGCATTTTTATTTTATTTTGGTTCGGAAAACTATTTTATTACTTTGTGTTTCAGGTTTATTTGTGAACAGCACAACTGGGCAATACTTGAAGCACACAAGTACTTAAAGTACTTGAAGTATTTGGAGGTAATTTAGGTACCAAGTACTTGCAGTATTTTTTGGTACTGTGCCCAGCTCTGATGAATAGCAATATTTCAAACCACCCTTAATCAACGTGTGTGTGAACGGCGTGGCGTAGATTTTACCTGTATTCCAACGATGGGGTATCCGGAGCGAGTATTTTTCGGACGACACTTCCCGCTTCTTTGTCGGAAACAACGTCCCACAAGCCGTCGGTGGCGATGACAACGCAATCCCGTTCGGTCAAATCGTATTCTTCGAAATTCAAAGACTGAACTTCCGGTTGCGAGGACAAGAAGGGCTTTATGCTGACCCCAGTGTTGGCTGCTTTTAGGCCGTGATCGCCGAAACCTCTCGTCACACCTATCGTCCCCATCACCCGACTCTGCAAAAAGTAATTCATTTCTTGTTTTCTTATTTTGGCTGTGTCCGATTTCTGTACATATTAGTAAGTCAGCTCCAGTAGCGTTCGACCTAGAATGAATTTACTGCTCGATTCTCTCGAACTGTACTGCTCTATGATCGGAGTCCGTGTTCTTGAGAAGCTTGGGTGTTAAATGCGCGAACTACTATATCGATCAATCGATTTTTCCGTCTTTTTCATTTCAGCTCTATGGTCGTAGACTGAATTCGCTAAACCTTCATTAACATTCGTTAACATCCTAAAAATTGGATTTTAACGCTTATCTTTTTCTCCTCGTTGCAATGAGATTTTCTCGATACTTAGTTTATTTCGAATTAATTAATAAATTTTTTCACGGTACTTTGAATTAATTAATTAGAAATTAATCAAGTATCAAGAAAATTGCAACGAGTAGACAAAAAATGAGCCCTAACATCCAATAGGTTTAGCGAATTCAGTCTCCGAGCATACAGCTGAAAAAAAAACAAACATTTCGCTTGATCGATATTGTAGTTCGCGCCTTTAACATCCGAGCTTCTCAAGAACACTGACTCCAACTATAGAGTAATAAGTATAGTTCGAGAGAATCGCGCAGTAAATTCATTCCAGGTCGAACGTTACCGCAGCTAACTTATTAATATGTAATTCATTTCGTTTTAACTTTAAATTCCCAGTATAAATATAATTTTGATCAACAGTGAGCAGTAAAAAAAAACATCGCCCAAGGATAGAGTGGCCTGTTTTCTGGTATTGTAAGGTGTATTATCAGGCATTTAAAAAAAGAAAATTGGTGTGTTTACTGCAATGAAACTAAGTGAATATTTTTATAGACGTTACTACGTAATGCAGGCCATTTTTTGTCACAATATTAAATCCATAAGATGGTGCAAACTGCGCTGTAGGACTGTCTTTTTGCAACTTAGGACCGTAATATCTCAGCAAGCAATGAGCAGGTTGACTTAAAATTTGGAGGGCCTATTAAAAGCACATCTCGCTATCGTCCGAACTACAGACAACTTTCAAATGTGAAAATTACGAATTGTAGAAAAATAATGAGTTTTACAAAAAATAAAAAATTTGGAAATTGTCGAAACAGTGCCACCATTTGGCCAAATAAAAAAAAACAAAAAAACGATCGTAGTTCAAACGATTGCGGCTAGTCTTCTGAGAACAGTCGCAGTGGTACTCCGGGTAACAAAAAAAATCGCTGCTTTATATAATAATATCAATGAAAATATTCACTCAGTTGCATTGCAATAAACACAACAATTTTCTTTTAAAAAATTCCGGATAATACACCTGTAAATGCCCGAAAAAACGACTCTACCCTTAATCCTGTGAAGCGCTGCATCTTTTAAACGCCTCATCAAACATTACCAAATTGAGATGATGTACTCAAAACATTGACAAAATACGTTGTTGCATTTTTGGTTCTTTTTTGGACGCGGTGCTTTGTATGTGAAAATCTGTTCTTCAAAGGATTAAATGACGTTGTATTTTTTCAATTGTAAAATAAATTCATAACTAAATAAATTAATAATTAAATAATAAATCAAATTAATGTTTAGTTTTCTGTAAAGGAGACAACAGAAGACACTTTACCCTCTTCCCGTGACCGGAGATCAATGGTAGACGCAAATCCGGGTGAGTCAGTACTTTGTACGCCCAGCCAGTCATGAAGGGCTCGCGATACAGTACCATGGATCCCAATTCACGCTGCAATGGACGTTTCCTGAATTCCAAAGGGGTAAAGTGACCCTGCAACAATTCGCCGCCTTTGAGCGACCCCAAAGCCCTCACTCGATTCGACTCGGAATCCGGTGTGTGATCACGTGTGAGAGGTCGTTGACTGTCGCCGTACACCAGTATGGTTCTGTTAAAAGGTAACAATATTTAATACTTTCTCACCTCTCCTGCTGGCCTACACTGCAAAAAAAAAATTCTAAATCTAATGTACCGGACGCGAAGTTTTTATGCAAGAACTGGTACGTTAAATTTAATGTACAAATGTGATGAAAAATTATTATACTTCATCATCGAAATAAAGTTAAATTATTAAAAATGAAGTATTCCCAATGTTATTAATACACCGAACATTCATTTTTCATCACCATTGTAAATAAAATTTAATATACCAATTTCGGCATAAAATCTTCCAGTCCGATACATTAAATTTCATACAAATTTTTTGTACAGTACATGGACTTTCCGACCATGCCTCAACGAAATATATTTACGGTATGAATAACGAACCTGGAATCGCCCGCCCCGGCGGAATACAACCGTCCGTTCAAAAATAAAATAGTCAATGCGGTGCATCCACCGCCGCCGAGCAGTGCTTGGAACTCTACCATTTGATCCATTTGTCGATAGGCCATTTCTATCGCTCCGATAACGAGGTCTCGACCTTTCACGAAGTTTTCCTCGCTCTCGTTAAGCAGCATGGTTTCGGGAATAGCTTTCAATTTTTCCTGAAATCAGATAAATAGCATAGGTATATTAGGGTGTTTAAAAAAGGCATTTTTAAAAATGTTCCTCCCACCTTTTTAAAGTACAGATTTCGATTAAATTAAAATTCTACCCAAAAAATGCGACACTCAAGCTTAATTATCAGCGACCGCCTTTCGCTGGATGTTTTTATCGATCAAAATATATAATTCTACGGGGTGGGAGCTTAACATTTTATCATTTTGTATTAAACACAGAAAACTTCGATTTTACAATTCGTATATATAAAACTCTAAAAATGTCCAGTAGGGTGAATTTGTTGAAAAAAAATTCTTTCCACCCTGACTAAAAGTGTATTAATAAAACTGGATACCGTGTTCTAGACTATGCTACCGCAATTACCATTGTAATACCACACTCCCACTGACTATTGTACATTTTTTCTGTAAAAAAAGCCTCTGTATACGGGATTCACAAAACAAAATAAAAATAAAATGTATGAGATTAATATTGAGCTTATCTATCGGCACAATGAATTTTTGCGGTTGGGACTTTGTATTCTATTTATTAACGTTTGAAAATTTTATACCGTACGTAATGAATTATCGAAACTCCATTTCGTCGAAAAAGGCCAGTACCGCGCGTAAATTAATATACAGACATTATCTACGCTTTCAGCGCCGACTACACGAAAATAATGTTTTCCCCCCTTCATCACGAAGCCTAATTATTTAACGAAACATAACATTTTCATTACCCAATGTACATAATTTACCGTCGAGTCAGCTTACCAGTATAATCCGATGTAGATGCAATCTCGCGGTGAGCGCTACGAGATAGCCCGCGTGTCCGTCGAACATGGAAAACATAATGTACGGCAGTGCAATATCGCTGTCGGGTATCTTTAAATCTCCTCTGACGGCCGACGCCTGATCCTCGTTCCATGTACTTTTTCCAGCGTTTATGCATTCCGCGTATCCGGCACACCAGGGCAAACGACTCAGGTCCCTCGGTACGATTATCGGTCTCACTCTGTGATCAGCGCTTACCTAATAATAATAATAATAACAATAATAACAATAGTAATATGTATAATGTTTTTAAATCCAAGTCCTTTGAGCGTGCAATATATTGTCGATAAATACTATGACAAAGTCATTTATAAATAACAATTGCACGCTCAACAACGAAATATTTGGATACCAGGTCAGCATGAAAAATATAATTAGAGAATGAAGTGTTTCTCAAGCTTCTGCCAGGTACTTTTGAAGGGTCCATTGTCTGTTCACCCTCCAGGAAATGGAGGAAATTGTTGAGAAATAAAAATTTCCAAAACGGGCCACAAAGTGCGAAGAGGAGATTATTACTTTACACACGCTCCAAGTTCCATCGCAGCTGATTGAGTCCAGACAGGGTTGGTGTCGATGCTTGAGAAACATTGTATTTTCTACTGATCAAAATAATAAAAATAATAAAAATAATAAAAATAAAAAAATAAAATAATAATGACAATAACGATAACAATAATAATGTATATACTATTATTATTGTTATTAAAAACTTGCATTTAAAACAGTGTTTATTACAGTTTTTATAAAATGTAATATATTGTCCACAAATACTACAAATGACAATAATAATATATATTCGGTTTTAAAGCTAATTTTTTTTAGAGAATGTAGAATATTGTCAACACTTACTACTCAAACGTAACAAGACAAGACTCTCGACGGTGAAATACTTGCCTGCATCTCCTCGTTGGTCAATCCAAGAAAGCTCGGTCTGCTGTATGGTTTGGCCTCTATAACAACATTTGAAGTCATATAATTTGTGCCTAAATCGTTATCCGATTCATTGTTGTACTGCAAACCCAGTTCGCTCGCTCCGACTGCGTTCATCAACGCGGACTTGAATCGGCTCAGCATCTTGACCCTTTTTTTGTTTGTTTGTTGTTGTTGGTGTTTTTTTTCTCCTCCTCCCAGCGCCTTCTTCGATCGGCTCGGTTAAATTAAAATGATAATTCCTCGACCGGACAAGAAGGTTCCGTCAAACATAATAAAAAATTGGTTCGTCCGTCCTGAAAGCAGGTGTTCTCCAGAAATGCATGTAACGACGAGTATGCGACGAAAGAGTACGATGCGGGCATCGTCGGGTGAATTATTTTGTTACTTTTGTACAACGGTGAAAAAAAACAAAATTATAAGCTCCTTCCATTGGTCAAGTCCTGCGGAGGTGTCAGCTGTCAACCGTGTTTCGACATGCCGCCCTCAACGTTTGTATTCACACTTTTCCGTGGCCGCACGGAAATGAGTCATTGCTAGGCTCTGCCACGGCGAACTCGAATATTCGTGGAATATTCATCCGTTACGAAATTGTACGGTGTTTATCGACATTCTTAATCAGCGATACTCGGAGATAAGGTTATCACTTGACCGTCTCTCACGAAACACGACAGTTAGGAGGCCCACCGATTGTATTATAGTTGTGTTTCGTTTGTTCGATAATCGAGGTTTTCCGATTCGATAACATAAAATGGGACAGTGTGGGGATTAGCGAGTCCTCCGATGGTAAAACAGTTCCTTGGGGACGCAATGCTCATGAATCTACCGTAGTCTTGTCGAGCAATAAATTAGGCCAAAATAGGGCATGATAAGAAATAAACTTTTGTTTTTTCTTACTCCAATAATGGTCAAATAATTGTTTTTTTTTGTATTGTTTTCATAACCGTAAGCGACGCCTGAGTGTTCTGCGCAAAGGTTCGACTGCACTGAGCGAATGCTTACCTGGTGAAAATATTTCTTTGACAATTTGTCTGAAAAAATCTAACCGGCCCGTTTCAATGATTTTCCGAGATTTTCTCTTTTTTTTTTAGTTTCTCTGCTATTTGCTAAATATCTCTACCATTTTCTCGGCACAATCTTGAACAGTGACAATTTATCAGAGAAATTCAGAGTATTTTCCGAAAAATTATGGAAAACTGATTTTTTTTTTCTGATAAAGTACGTCAAGATAAAATACCAGTTGTCTCTAAGTCTGCTGATTGTGTATCAAGCTGTACATCAGTGAAAATTAGAGTTTTGCAGAAAAATGTTCGTGAATATAGAAAATTAATAACCACAGAAACAAAAACAAATTTCATAATTAGTAAGAGAAGTCGGCAGATAAAATCATAGAGTTTCAGATTGATTCTGAAAATTATAGTCGGTCAACCATGCGGAAAATTTCTTTAAAAATTCAGACTTTCCCTGAAACTTTCGAGGAGTAAGATTTTCCATATATTTTTTGTGTGTGAAATTCGGCGAAAAAATGACTTTTTCAGAAAATCGTTTCAGAAAATATAGAAGAGAAACATGCTGAAAATATCAACAGAGTTCATCGTTTTTCATAGAAGTTGGCAGGGAAAATCAGAGATTTTCTGAAGAATTAGGAATATTTCGATTCAGAAAAATCTTTGACTTTTTCTGCAATGTGCAAAATCTTTGAGAAACTCAGGGAACTTTTCATAGAAGTATCTGATAAATTTCCAGACATATTCAGAGAAATATTTTCACCAGGGTTGGAAATAAAGAAATTATTAATTTATGTTTCTCTCTTTACACACTTGGTGTGTCGTAAGAAAGTACAAATCGCACCCCTAGAACAACAGTGTAACATCTCTTACGGGATTACCATATAAGATGGTACACTGTTGTTCTGAGGGTGCGAAATAATCGATGCTGTTTGTTGAAATAAATATAATTCAGCATATCGTCCAAATACACAAACCCACATAGCCAACCGTAGCACAGCCAAACAAGGGTAATTGCTTACCACCAAGCTTTGCTGTTTGCTTGCCAGCAATATTGCAAAAATAGTTTCTAACACGAGATGGCAGCATATGGGTAGCAAAAATCCAACAACGGTTGCTATAAGCTAATTTCTTATTCTTAACAGCCGTGAAAGAGATCATAATTCCAGATGGTCAATTTGTGTATCATATAAAATATGATACACAAATGGACCAGCACTAACGATCTTTATAATTGAATTTTTGTGAGAATCGAGACGTATTTAAATTTTATAAGAAATTGAATTTTTAAAAGATTCACCCAAAATAACCATGACTCAAGCAAATTAATCTTCTTAGTGAGAAGCAAAGTACAAGCAAGCCTTGCTTACAACTTGCTGACAATATGCTCCTAAAAATGTACGGCATTCAATGCTGACAAAAACATAGGCAAATTTCGGACGCACATGCCGCAATTTTGCTACCATTTCGTGCGGACATATGCTGTCTATTTGCTGGCGGGTTGTTGGCAAAATGCTATCTGGAGATTCTCCTTGAAAGTACTTCGGATTAATTCGTATTGTCAAGAAAGTGCTCTATGTTTTTCTTCATTAGTCGCGAGGGAACATTCGGCTTGCGGAATTGAAGACGGAAATTTTAGTTCAGCGGATATTGTACCCTGTTGACAGTCAATGCATTCGGAGTGTAGCAGACTGGGGATTTCGTACAGGTTTGTGTTGGCAATGGGACTTGAATTTCATTCGGGTACCTGTCCGTTACCCCCTCGTTGACGTTGTAGACGACCTAAAATCGCTGAGAACCTACAAAAATCTCTTTCTGAAGGTCCACATATGGACTTTCATTAGGTACTGATTTCAATTACGTTCGCCATTCATGCAGCTTATTCGCTTCAATGATTTAATTAATCCAAATTTTTCCATATAATTTTTCATAAGTCTAAAAATGCTTCTAACGCATCGTCGAACGAAACTTCAACAAATCATACCGACAAACACTTTTATACATTATTCATTATCAATAAATTCATAATTACATATTATTTCGATACTTTATACAATTGCGGATATACCTCCATCACATTGAACTTCTCTTACACATTATTGGGGCGAAAATAACGCGTATTTATTGAACACTTAGTGCAAGAATCGATCAGCAGTGATCGTTGATCAGCGTATATGCAAAATGAAAAAGCAAAATCTGTTAAAAAAGCAGTCTCTAAAATACTCTTGGAGAAAAATATTATAGCACTTTGTCGCTCGCGCGATATACCCACGAGATAAAGCCGGAATAAGTGGGGGCCAAAAAAATACATAACACCTATTTAAATCGACGATTCGTTTTATTCGTTTTAATCTAAAAGTTATTCGTAGTGAACACACTTCCGTTGGCACAGTGAGTTCTTAGAAACCTTTGTATTTTTTTTCTTTTCTTTCTCCTTTTTTCTCGCTACAAATTCGAAAAAAGAAAAGAAATATATCGTATAGCAAAAACAGTAACAATTGTCAACTTTGATGGACATACTTTTTTTTAATACGAAAAAAATTACTCTATTACTGGGGAGAATAGAATCACGTTTTGTCAATAACATTTTGACGACCCCGCATAAACATCAATGGTCAAATTAGTATGACGCTTAATTAGCAAATGCAATTTTTCTTTTAACTAGTTTAATTTACGAATTAGTGATGTCCTCGACTTTTTTTCTCTACTTCGTAGTCGTATTTCTTTTTTTATCATTTTTCTAATTATTTAACAATAAATTCATAATCTCTTCACGCATCGTGAAACGTCATGTGTCGCAAATGATTATAATTGTTTTTTCGTTTAAATTTAAACGCGTAGAAGGAGTGGAGTTCAGTCTGCAACGTTGGCAATACTTCTTACGACCAATTTATAAATATATATGATCTAAAGGGTAGCGTCAATGTGACGTAACGTAATTTAAAAAAAATGTAATGTTCCACAAAACCATAAACTATGATAAAATAAAAACTCCCCTGAGCGGTGTTGGTAAGATGTTGTGAGTAGATGCCTCAAATACAATCGAAGATACAATTGGATAAAGCGCGGTGCAAACAACGACACTTATCGGCAAGAGCTACACAGACCGACCGAGAATTTTTCGTTAATTATATTGCATAAAATATTTGTTCAAACGGAGTATCTAGTTTGTGATAACGAACAAACAAACAAAAGAATAATGATGGCGGCAAACGAATAAATTGTACTGATTAATTGGCGATAAATACGATTAGAATTAGTGTCCCGAGACATTCAATCGACAATCGAGTATTTTCTTGTCATCGCTTGTCTGACACCAAATTTTTTGTTCTTGTTTTTTTCTTCTTTTTAAACCTACTTCAGTCTCTACTGTCTTGGTCTTTACACTTATATAATCCGTGGCACACTTGGGAACTCAAATAAACTCAAACGTATTCTCCTCTCATTCCAGATCTCATGCTATTCGTGATCCGCCTTTTGTAACTTCGGGTAAAGGTGTGGGATGCGGCGCTGCTCAACGCTGCTTTTGTGCATGCCACGGCACTTTTCTCCTAATCTCTGACCCTGAAAGCATATAATGTATAAGGAATTTTTTCTTACTCGTTGCAAATCTCGTTATTAAAGCTCATCGCATTGTAGTACGATATGCCGAATTTACATTTTTTTTTTTCATATCTAATTTTTTTTCGCGTCAAGACCAGATCTCACAAAGTGAGGCGCGACGTTGGTGTATGTGTTCGCGTTTTTTATAAAAGTGAAAGACGACGTTGACGTTGAAAAAAGTTGAAAATTGAAATGTTTACATGGCTTCCTCATAAAAGCTAAAAATTGAAATGTTCATATTGCTTTCTCATACTGTTCCTTTATTCGCGAAGCTTTATCTATGAGGGAGTCAAAAAAACTGAAAATGCTTTGTCATAGGAGACGCTTTACGAATAAAGAAAAAATGATAATAAAGCGATATGAACAGTTGAATTTCGACTTTTTATCAACGGGAATAAACCATCGTTTTCGCAATTATCGTGTCTTCACAGCTTAATATGTAAAAAGAAAAAAAAACATTAAGTATCGAATCGGGTCTGCTTACTCATTTTGACACGCGACGTTAGCGCCCATCGCATTGCAGTAACGATATGATGAATTAACATTAATTTTTTTCCAAACTTTATTTTTTTATTACAGTTTTTTCATTATCAACTTGAATAAAAACATATATCTCATAATTATCATCTCTTCGTAGCGAATAATGCCAATCGAATAGTTTTTGTGAAACAAAGTCAGCGTGGTTGGACTATTATAAAGATTGCGGTAATCTCATCATACGTGTCGTGCTGCGATGGCGAAGGTAACAACAATTATATATCAATTCTCTTCGATGAATCATTGACAAAGATAAATTAATCGACACGAATTATGAACCCGAAAGGTTAACGTCGAGTCTTAACTTATCGTGTTGTAAAATTGCGTCTTACCCAGGTCCTGGAAAGTAATAAGGTGGCGGACGCTCGTATTCCGTGCTCAATGGCGGAGCTGCAGCTGGCGGGGCATACCTGGGCGGACCACCATTGGGATAGTCCCAATTTCTATGGGCAGAATAATTATTACCTTGTTACATTAGATCCCAAGTTCTTCAAAGAACCATGTCGTGTTAATTCTTTATACTTTATACTTTAAACTTTAAACTTTATACTTTAAACTTTAAACTTTAAACTTTATACTTTATACTTTATACTTTATACTTTATACTTTATACTTTATACTTTATACTTTATACTTTATACTTTATACTTTATACTTTATACTTTATACTTTATACTTTATACTTTATACTTTATACTTTATACTTTATACTTTAAACTTTAAACTTTATACTTTATACTTTATACTTTATACTTTATACTTTATACTTTATACTTTATACTTTATACTTTATACTTTATACTTTATACTTTATACTTTATACTTTATACTTTATACTTTATACTTTATACTTTATACTTTATACTTTATACTTTATACTTTATACTTTATACTTTATACTTTATACTTTATACTTTATACTTTATACTTTATACTTTATACTTTATACTTTATACTTTATACTTTATCAAAACAACCATTTATCGATATTGTATAGGATTTTTTTTTATACTCACTTGGGCGCATGATCCGAGTATCTTGAATCTTGGTGCGATGATCCCTGATACGCGTCAGCTATTCTCTCGCCACCGCTGTAACCACCCGCCGGACCGTCATAGCTCTCTACATACGTATTGGCGTGTTGTCTGGCGTGTGACACGTATTTTTTATCATGGACCCTGCAAATTAATTTTTGAAAAATTTAGAGAATGTCCGAAGCGTAAAAAAATCATCATTATTGCGATATGCATATAAATTGCATTTTTGTGATACGTGTGATACGTGAAATTGCTCAAAGCGCGGTGACAATAATTTTTTTTATTATTCGATCGTTTTCCAACCATTGTTGATCGACCCGGTGAAACGATAATAGTAATTTGCGACACAAGTGCAGTACAGCGACGTTTTATCATTCAGTGGAAAAATGGCGATTTTGCACACGCTTCACGTGCGTAAAAAACCCATTTTCACACCTTGGGAAATGAAATTTTGTACGATACTCGTGCGAAAAACGTTTTCTTAACTCGTGTGATTCCAACACTCGGCTTCGGCTCGTGCTGGAAACTCACGCTCGTCAGAATAAGTGTTTTCGCACTACCATCGTAATGTACTATTATACGTACGCTGCCACTCACTTAGAAGTCCGCGTGTAATCTTCGCTACACAGCACTAGTACCGCATAATATTTTTTTTTAACGAATTCAGGATAAGTGCTACTTGTGCCTGCTGATTGTGGCGCTGTACTGCAAGGCCTACTGCGCATGCGCCTCACTTTACGCACGCTGAGACGTGCGTAACGTGCGTGCGTAAAGTAAGATCGGACCGATGTGCGCGTAAAGCGCCACTTTCGACACTCTCGGCACGAAAAGTAGCCCTTCTCATGAATGAGTTACAAAAATATCATTTACCGACGCATATGGAATGGGTGACTATGAAATAATGGCAAGATGCATTTAAGGGTGTTGAGTTTGGTAAAAATCGTCAGATTTTAATCTTGGATACCTCTGCCGAGGGACGTAATTTATGCATTTTACAAACAGAAGCGTGTGCTATCGTTTTAAAATCTGCTTGTGATAATTGTTCGTGTGCACGAGAAACTAATCTCTTAAGTACTTAAAAAATCTTATTGTAAGTACTTGGCGTTGAGACGTTGCTCTCTTGATGTAAACGATTGTTTTATTATTGTACTAACACGACAGATCTTCGTCTTGAATATATAGTTCACAGAAGGAGAGATAGCCAAGATCGAAGTTTTGTTACTTTTACCTGATTCGGACCCCTTAAATAAAATCGCGAGGAATATAACAATTAATAACTGCCCGTTATTAATTATTTAAATCATTTTCTTACGACAAATTAAATTTATACGAGGTGAACAGAAACCATACGACCGGATAGAAAGCAGCAAAATATTGTTGCAGCAGCTCATCATGCTTTTTTTTACCTTAAACCGTCATGCCAAACCTGTGTTAATTTACGAAAAGTACTCACTGAGCAAGGGGTATGTTATCCCTGTCTGCGTACGCATCATACAAATATTCACTGAAATGTATCGTAATACGTATATTTTTATAGAATTCCATAATGAAGGGGAGTTTCCAATCATACGCCGTTCGACCTTACATCGTGCGAACTTGTGTGTTGCTAGCCTCGATCTTCCCTCTCAAGTTTTAAAAAAATTTTAATTTTTTAATACCGATTTAGTGACGATCGATGATACCGTATTGGAATTACGGCAGAGAGTTAAGAAGTTCGGATAGCTACTGCGCCAATAATTGACATATAATCGCATCTCAGGGAGATCGAACGGTTTATGATAATAAATTTCCTATGTACGGAATATTTGTTCTAAGAACTCAAATACGCTTCCGATAGCTAGCTAAAAAGTAACGGCTTCCTAAATGCAACAGATTCCTTCTACAATCGTCTAAGTAAACAACACGCTACTTCACTTCATATGCCGCATATGATGGATTTCAATCCCTTTCGACAGCTTGTACAAAATAATGATTCGAGCCTGCACAATAAGTCCTTATTCAACAATGATTTCAGAATCAGTCATCGCTTCGATTTAAGGCGATGTGAAATACCGTCGCCGGTAACAAAAACTGTACTGCATGCCGTTTTGGGACCACAGTCCGCCGAGAAAACTGAAAATTGTCTTTCCGTGGACGCGGGGAAAGACAAATTCCCTTTCCCAGCAGACGCAGGGAAAGAGAATTTTCTTTTTTTCGGCTGTCTGCGGTCTCAAAACTGTATTCAGTACAGTTTTTGTTACCGACTGGGCGCGGGGCAGGTGAGCGGGGTGTTATACCACATCATCTTAAAACCCCAAAATACCTTACATAGATTTCGAGTTATATTTAGAGATGTGCCGTGACGTTCATTTTTTTATGCGTCAATTGACCAAAAAATAACTGTCAATTGACCATCTTTTTTTTCAGAAAATGTTTGTTGCGCCATCACCGTAATTTTTGATTGGGATCACAAATGTGGTAAAAACCGCGATAAAGATCTATCTGGTAGGGATTCGACCGTAATTTCTTTTTTTGTCACAAATTTCGTCAACTTTGTAGCAGTAATTGCTATCATAATCACATGTACATATTGCTATCGTAATCATGTGTATTGCGTAAGTATCAATGAAAGAATATTATAAAATGAATACAAAATTTGTTTCTTTCTGATTAACGAGATTGGCACTTTCTTAATATTGAAGTTGAGATCGTGGAAGCTTTTAGAGTTAAAGTCGCTCTTGTCACAGTGCGGTCTTTTCGGGACCGGTCAATTGCCAAAATTGGTAAATTGCCAAAAAAAAAAATGACCGGTTAGAAAGTCGCCGCTCATCTCTAGTTATATTCGACTGCATTGCTCTGCATGACTTGGGTTTCGATCGGCGATTGAATCATTAACCTTAAGGAGGTTGGAGCGCTTCACACTTGTCAAACTAGTTCTACATTTTTAAAGTCGTTCATACAAACTTTTACACATCTATTGATTATAGTAGATGGTAATTTGTATTACAACAGATGTCCTTAACGTAGAATATCATTAATTGCAATGGATTTCCAAAAATATTAACTGGTTTCTGCTAATTTTCGAAAAGGTACACATTCGTTCAGTTTTTTCAAAGAATAATCCCTCATGTTTGTTTGCTATTCATTTATTACGGCTCATTCTCTTCCTTGAAAGATGCTCTAAGCATTCACCATATAGATATTCAATAGTATTTCCCATTCAAGAAAATGACACCCTTTTCTTCGTCCACCGACGAAATTCCTTTATAAACAAACGGTTCTTATTTGTAACAGGAAAATACTATCGAATATCTAGATGGTAAATTTGTAGAGCATCTTTCAAGGAAGAGAATGAGACGTAATACATCAATATCGAGCAACAATTTCGGATTATTCTTTGAAAAAACTGAACGCATCCTCCTTAACAGCGTTTCAATTTAATGCCCGGGAATAGTTGGTAATCCTCGAATTATCAAACTAAGGGAACAGAAGGCTTCCTTAATTTCCCAGATGAATTACTTTCCATGGAAAAGGCGCGACACTTGAATTGCTATGCAATTTTTACAAATATTCGTACACAAGTTCGCATGCATGCAAGAATTTCCCTTTACCGCATATATCGTCGTAAAAGGATTTTGAAGAGAAATTAAAGGCTGCATAACAGAAGAGGGTCTAATGACTAAACGGGATGAGATGGGTTCAACTAAAGTACCAGCGTCAAAGTTCAATTAGCATAACGGTTTGTTCAATTGAGTGTATCAGCTCTTGTACTTACGATTCGACAAGAGGCCCAGGATACGGATCGGACTTCTGATAGAGTGAGCCCAACTTAACGCAGAGCACTATCGTGGGTATAAAAAGTATCAAGCACCAACCCACACTTGCCCAAAAGCCGTTCTGCAAACAATAACACAAAAATATGTGGGTCACCTCAATTGTCTGAAAAAGTCGTGCTTTTCTTTCTTTTTTTTTTGTCAAGTTTGTATGAAAAATAATTGTAACACCTAACGTACAAATGGATCCAAAACTTTGTTGCAACCGGCAACGAGGGTCGCATTGTATGCGTTTGACACTGGTCCACATCGTCCAATTTGTTCTCGCGTGCTTGTGATTAAATGTTCCAAGAAATCGTCGACCTGGTGAATAAGAGCATCTCCGAATTTGGTTGCTAACTGCAATTAAAAACAATTTTATTAACGTAGATTGAATTTTTATACAAGTGAATATCGGGCATTCCCTACCATTTCGAGCTGGCTCTAACGCTTCATATCTTGGATTGTTCCGCGATTTTTTTTATATAACTGAACTAACTCTCAAAAGCACTCAATTTTTTATTAGATTAAAAAGAATTGTTTAACATTATTCATTATTACAAAAAAAAAAACTTGTTGATCGACGCAATTAAAAAATCATTTAAAATTCGGAGAAATCTTGTGTCGTATATAAAAAATGTTGAGCCGGAGTGGGCCGATGTCACCTTCTAATTTTTTTCGAAAAAAGAAAAGCGAAAAAATTAGAAGAGAAAGTCTGTCGATTATGGGTTATCGCTTGACTATCTTTATATGCAACACTGTATTTTTTCAGATTTTCCCGAAGACTTAAAATTTTTTAAAACTTTCAACAAACAAAAACTCTTCGGAAAAATTTGTAAAATATCTCAAAATGCAGAGTTACATATAAAAATGGTCAAGCGATAACCCATAATCGACTGATTCTTTCTTCTAATTATATTCACTGTTTGTTCGAAAAAAATTAGAAAAAAAATTGAAGGTGACGCCGGCCCACGTCCGGCTCAAGTCTTACAATTTTCTTATATAGGACACAAAATTTTTCTAAAATGTTGAGATTTTTAATTTGTGGCGATCTAAAAGTTCATTTTTTTTATCATAAATAATTATAAACAGTTTTTTTAATCTAATAAAAAATCTGAATGCTTTTGAGAATTTGTTCAGTCGTATAAAAAATCGTAGACTCAACTGAAGATGTGAAGAGTTAAACCCACGTCGAAATGGTATGAAATGTTCCATATATATTCTTCGATATTTAAAGCTATTGACATGCATGCACCAACGCTGCACCACGGAGTCTCAAAGTATTGAAATTATATTCTAAATTATATTTTTCTCCACTCGAGTACACAGTTGAATTGAAGAAAGCTGTGGTCCTTACATATTGCACGTATTCCGGACCGGCCTCGTTAAGAAATTGTTGAGCCGTTTTAACTTCGTCGACCAGACTATGAATGGCTTCGGCCATTGAGCCGTGATTAAATTTGATGTGCTCCTGGAGCGTCAACGCGCTGTTGCTAAGCTGTTCGCTCAGTGCAGCCATCGGCATGACCAAATCTTTGTGATAATGCTCCAAATCGTGAGCATTCTTCTGAAGGCTGTCTCTCGTAGAATCTTGACCGTCAGGAAGTTTGTCGGATATGTCCCGAAGCTTGCCAGCGAGATGTTCCAGATTTATATTAGTTATATTTTCTTTCAGCAGCTCGGCGTACTGATAGAACTTTATATCACTCAGTCCGCTCTGCGCCAAGTCGTTCAATTTCATAGTAGCACTGTCGCTCAGTATTACGACACCCGGTGATAGATTTATCATTTTTCGCAATTGACCGATCGTACTACTTATGTCGTAGCGTTCGGCGTATTTCCTCAACGAATCTAGATCCATTATGTATTCGAGTTTTAGCACCTTGTAGAGAGTTTCGTTGGCATGGCACTTTCTGCAATGAGATTTAACACTTTCGTTTAACATACCTATATTTTGTTTTCTCATGGAGGAAGTCTTGTCTTCACGAAAACAAAACATTTCCAGTTTTTATGAAAACGAGTTCAGATTGTTCCAAAACATCGGAAATTTTTTTTTTATTTTACGAAAACGGTGTATTTTCTTTCTAATGCGAGTTTCCGTATGAAATATTGAGTTAAGGATAATATAAGTGACAGAGTCGTGATCAGTGGGAAAAAATACATCCGTCGTGTTCATGTCACGAATGACAAGTACAATTTTTTAAAAATATTCAATCGATCATCACCGGTATTTAATTTTACTTAGCGAGAGAAGGAGATCGACATAAAAATTTGTATTATCGTATTTTTTGAATACTAACGTAACAATCCAGCTCATATTGATGTCAGCTTCGGGATGATTGTAATAAAGCTTCGTCTTGATTTGCACCAAATCGTCTACCAATTCGAACATACGATTGTCCTTCGGATTCTTCAGTGGCTCGCAGATTCCTCGTTGCGCTACTGCACCCGAAATCATGTGCGTCACCGTTACGACCATCAGTATACTTGTGAAAAGAAACATTATCCAAACAGCCCTGGAACAGAAAATACAGTTGTAAATATTAAGCGACATAATTTTTTCTAATTATTTCTAACAAGATCGAGGTCGGTAAAAAAATAATCGGTTTTTACTCATCGATAACCCGAGCTTTGATAAGATGATTTGATGGAAATGCTGTAGCTCAATTTTTTTTGCCATTACGCTGTCTTTTTTTTAGGAAAGGGAATTAGTACTACAAATCGGAGGAACCAATACTCGATGCTCTTAGAAATTTTAATTTTTTTTCTTAAGTGATAAAAACTCACATCATGAGGAATCTTGCTCCAGCACCTTTGTTGCAACAATCGTCGCCGTAGCCATCGGGACGCTTGCCGCAGATACCGCACAGGAGACCGAAAGTTAAGCACATCAATACGGTAAGCAAAATACCAGATACACCAAGACCCAGATAATATCTGAAAAAAAAAAAAAAAAAAAAAAAAAAAAAAAAAAAAAAACAATGAAAACATTATTGTAAGATATCGAAAAATATATGCGTGAAATTGATTATGAAAAGGAAAAAAAAAAGTTTCATTACCTGTACAATGAATATTGATCGATGTGATCTTTAGTTGTCTTAAGATGAGGTTTATACTCTCTATTAATATCACGATTTATTTTATCGATAAGTGAAGTGATGTTGATCGCCGCTTTAGCCAATGAGTCGCCGGCCTTTCGTATGCTCGCACTGACGACAGGGATCGTCTGGTTTACGGCACGTTGAATGTCTTTTTGAATCTTTAAAAAGGATTCTCTGCCCTGACTGACCTCCGACACGATATCGCCTTCCATCAACAATGTGATATTTCGCAGGGAAGGCGTAACGTCGGGTAACTGCAACGCGTAACAAAAATGTTATTAGCATTATATTGATGCAACATTGATATTTTTGTTATATTTATCTATCGAGCATGGTGCTAAAATTCGCCGTGCATAAGTTACGTCAAAATCATTCATTACATTTTCACTCCAGGCGCAGTTAAGACACTTCGTGGCACAAAATTGGCTGAAATAAAAAAAATGGCTTATGCAAATTCTCAAAAGCCGATCGATAAGAACCCTTTCACTCCAAGCGGTAAATATCGCGTGACTAAAACCGGAAGGACGTATCTATTTTATCTTCACAAACAGATGAATAAAAAACATGGGTCTAATTTTCGTCACGCGATACGTGTCCGAGTTTCTCGGAACTATTTATCCGTGCAAATTAACAAAGAAAAAAAATTGATGATGATTCGTTTATCATGAGATTGTCTAATTAACAATAATTGAACAGTGATCGGTTCACTTCAAACTCTCCAGCGTCCAAGACTTTCTGCATGCTTTCAAAACTTTTCATATTAACCCTTTGAGTCACGATCATTATGTTCTACATGACAACTTGTCCGGCGATGAATTAATTGAAAAAGACAAAAGGAACCTGGGAAGAAAAAAAGTCACGTGTTTCAAAGGGCTGAAAAATATAACTTGCACACGGTGCCCAGACAATTGATAACAACTTTGTACTTCCCGGTAGCAATCAACGTGAATAAAGGTAGTCATACCTTCGGAAAGTATCGGTCCAAGTACTGCGTGTAATACGAGTAATTGATAAAGTTTTTGTTTGTTTTTAATCAGCATCTTCACGAACAAACGAAATTGGGGAGAAGGGGGGCGAGAATTAATACTGACCTTATCGAATTCCACTTGCACGGACATTTGATTGATTTTGTAGTCACTTAAAACTTGTTTGCAGGTGTGCGTTGTGCATGCCGACAATGTGTGGAGTAAATCCTTCTTCACGCCCCGGACGACTGAAATATTGAAGAAAAAATGATGAAATTATTGCTTAACATATCCGTAAAAAGTTGTTGAGTGGATAATACAGTAAATAGTTATTCATGTTGTATCTTGGGATGAGCTTCAAAATTATGAACGACCGAAATTTAGGACGGACAATATTTCGACATTTCATCATTGTGGATATTAAAATATCGAAAAATGAGTAGGTCTAAAAATGCATTTTCGATAGATCGCTAAGTCGAATAACCGTGTCACCAAATTAGTATATTATGCCACAAGGGAACACAGTGCGCCTTTTCACCGATTGTGAAGGTTGATGAAATTCACACGAGGTGAAAATGCACTTCCTCCTGAGTGGCATACTCAATTCTTTCCCGAATATGCTAAAAAGTGACCATATTTCTATGCCTGCAACGAGGATGAAAAGTGGCCGATTCTTGATGAGCGGGAGGAAAAGTAATTTAGCGGGAGGAAAAGTTTCACTATTCTTTCGCACTCGGTAAAAAGACGCACTTTCCTCCCTTGTAGTGTAATATACTAATTCGCAGTCGTATCGAAATGTACGATTTCAGAAGTTGGAGGTCAACATTTTGAACGACCAGATTCATAAAAGGAAAAATTTTGAATTTAAAAAGGGAGACAAGCTCATATTTTGATACCCTACATATATATCGGAATGATGCTGAAAATACAGATTTCGAATGACTAAAACGTAGATACGCGAGGAACCAAAACAGTGAGAGTCGAAATGGCGAAAGCTTATAGCAAAAGGCAAAAATCGCTGAAGATGACATGAAAAGATTTAACAAATGCGAGAACTGACGTTTCGTAAGCTATCGCTATGCTGATTGTTCGTCTTTCTGGTCTTTCGCTATTTTGACCGTTCGACTTATTGGTCTTCTATCTGTGAACACTCTTAATATCCGCGATTTTAGATTAACAGGACTCGAACTTTTTAGTGTTCGAGTTTTCGTCTATTCTAAGGTTCACCCCTTGCAATATCGTTTATTCATATATTTGTTCTCGACATAAGCTCATTTCTATATATAGTTATGTTCTCAATTTTTATTTACTACTTAAGACCATATGAAACACCCCCCTCCCCGTCAATCCTGGGCTCAGTCGGTATCAAAAACTGTAATCAACTTTTCTCACTGGATCTCGCATATACGTTCAAAAGAAAAGTCTCATGGGAAGCCGAAATGATATCCGCTTCCAATGAGACTTTTCTTTTGACCGTATATGCCAGAATCCATGAGAAAAGTTGATTACAGTTTTTATTACCGACCGCGGTATTGCACATGCTCTTAAGGACTCTCAGAAAAATGGCCGTTGCATATTTGAACGTCCAATATCTATCTATCTTCTATTTCCAAAAGCGGCTGTTTTACATTTCGATCGTTCAAAATTTCCCCCACCAACACCCGTATCTTGTATATATATTTTACGGAAAGATGTTTGTCTGTCTGTCTGTCCATTTATGTTTTCGTCCCACGTCCACGCACATGCAGAATCAAAACAAAAATATTTTCATATGAAATTCCACCGAATTAATTAACTGTTTAATGTGCTTATTGGTTAATGATCCTTGTGAAATACGAACCTACCTATATCAAGTTGACTGGCGTTCATTCTCAGCTCCTGCGTTATCTTATTCATCATTCTCAGGTCTTCCCTGATCGCGTCCAGGCCGGATACGATGTCGTTAAGATTCGTCAACGACACAGCGTGCGAGTATATCGCCAATTCCTCAGTAACAATTCTCCCGCTAGCGTGCAGTATATTGTTCAGCGTAACTTCGAGTTCCTCGTAGTTGGTTGTCAAAAGATTGTGGATTTCCTGCTTAGTCGTTGTCAGATAAAGCTCCACGTCTTCGAGGCTCGTTTTCGCCTGATCGGGCAGACCCTCGACACCCTCCTGCATGTACTCGTTTGTCACGAACGCACAGACGACTCCGAAACTGCGAACAATTCACACATTTATCGTCATATTATCGTTTTATCGATAAATCGACGAATAATTGGTCGAATATTCTTATATCGTTCGGGTTTCGCGAGACAATTAAGGTAGTCCTTGCGAATAGCGTTCATTTCGCATAAATTTCGGAGAAATGAGAGGGAATTGCGAACACTTCTGGATGGTATAAAAATCTGAAAAAAATCAAGCATATTAAAGGTGCTGAAAAGATAAATTTTGCATAATAATAATTCCAAAATGTTATTGACAAATTGATGATAAATTTAATTGATCAACAAGTCTCCCGGATACCTAACTTTTTTTAAATATAAAAATGATTCGTTCACTTTTCTGAATATGCATGCATTTTTTCAGATTTTTTAATTCACTTTGCATTTTTGTCTTACTATATGGGAAAAAAGTGAGGGAAGTCAGAAAATTGACAGTGAATTTAAAAATCTGAAAAAATTCAAACCAAAGGGTTAATATGCTTGATTTTTCCAGATTTTTATACCATCGAGAAATATTCACAATTCCCTCTCATTTCTCTGAAACTTATGCGAACACTATTCGCAAGGACTACCTTAAAAGAAATATGCTGTACTGGTGGGACAACATCGGCAGCCTACCGGAACATCGATTATCACTTATATGTTCGATAAAATAATTTACTATTGTTTATTCTTTATTTTTTTCAAGTGATCTTGAAAAAAATTTCTGTATCGCGAAACTTTTCCTTCTGAAATTGAACCTACGTTTAAGTACCGTTTAGGTGTTTCTCAGGTGCTACAACGATCAATATCGCAACGATTAAAGAAATATGTTGTCCTGTTGGGACAACATCGTTAACCTACCGGACTATTATGATTTATGCATTCGATAAAATACTTTAATAATATTTTACTTTTCATTATTTCTTTCTTTTTTTCAAGTGCTTTTCGAGAAGCGTATCCACAAAGCTGTATCGCGAACTTTTCCTTGTGAAATCGTACCTACGTTCAAGTGCTGTTTATGTGTTTCTCAAGGTGCTACAATCGCAGCGATCAAATTACCGAGTTTCACAATAAAATTAGACACCGGATATCATCGGATGATATCGCAAGCCAGTCCATCGTTTATTATCTATCGATGTTAAGTTCTTTCTCAATAAACACAGCCGTTTAATTGTTTTTATCGCTTAATCTTTACCGGGTAAAATAGTAGAAAAAAAAACAATTAAAAAAATTATACTCGGCACATGATCTACAAATACCATTAGCTCCGATCCAGCCACTTACAGGATAATCGTAGCGACACCGATGAGAACGAAGCTGAGCATAATTTTTCGGCAATGATCGTGTTTTTTGTCGAAAGGTTGACTTCTGGCGCCGCAATGGCCCGCGCATCTGCAGCAGCAGAAGAAGAGACCAACGCACGGTAGAATAGCGGCTATCAGGAGACCGGCAACGGCAAGTCCGGCCAGACCGGCATAATGGGTCAGAATAATTCGCCATTCTTTCGCTGGATCGGCGAACTGAAGTCGATGATCGACCACGGTGATTATTCCTGCAACAAGAGAGATAATTTCATATTAAAAACGGTCTATGGAATTTAGGTCGAAGGTGCAGTGGAGACCTCTGAATAGCCATGAGCACGAGACCGAGAGGCCTGTCGATAGTCCGGTTACGTGCTGATGAGTAAAAAAAAACTATCGAGAACTAAACTAAAATGTAAGGTGCAAAATTAATCGAACCTCACCGATAAAAAAATTGTAAATTTAATGCACCGGACTGGAAGTTTTTATGCAAAAACTATTACATTAAATTTATTGTGCATTTGTGATGAAAAATTAATGGATTTTTTCGTGAAATTAAAGTAAATGATTGGATAAAGTACTTAAATTATTAAAATTAAGACCAACAGCGGTGGATGCGCGGTTGGCGCACGGCTTCGGTGGTCTCCCAAGTCAAGCATGATCGTTCGCGGTCAGTGCTTGGATGGGTGACCGCTTAGCCGTGCGCTAGCTGGCGCATCGACCGTTGAGCGGGAGGCGCTTTCTTCTGAAACTTGTGTTTCTGCACTTTACTCAAAGTGCATGAACACCGGAGGGTCAGTAGAATACGTCCGACTGTACCGGCTCGGGTTTTCCGTAGTTTCCCCGTGTTCCCGGTAAATGCGACACAGTGTAGTTAAGTGGGTACAGTGTAATTAAGAGTGCGGGTAGGAAGTGCTAGGGGGAATCGGGATGGGGTTCCGGAAAAACCCAGAAGGGTATACGGTGGAATAATGGAACAAATATAATAAAAAATATATATATTTTTAAAGTAAGGTATTTCTAAAGTTTTTAATATACGGTACGTTTATTTTTCATCACAATTGTACATGAAATTTAATATACCAACTGCTTATGCATAAAAACCTTCCGGTGCCAGTGCATTAAATTTATAGTCCGATAGACCGGTTCCGTGCCGATGAGTAAAAATGAAATACTATTGAGAAGTAAACTAAAATGTAAGGTGCAAAATTAATAGAACTTTGTTACTATCACGAAACGGACTATCGAGAGGTTTCACTGGATTCGATTAGATTGTTTTATTAGTCCATACATGAGGCATTCTCTGTCAACTCAGCCACTTTTTTTTTAACCTCTCAGATCTATTCCATAATTGGCCACATTTTTGTATCACTTGAAAGTATCCTTTGTCAATTTTTTCAGATTTTTTAATGCATCCATTTAGGAAGATGCGTTTTTGTTTCAAATTCATATATCTTGAAATGGATAAGTCGGGCGAAAACAATCTAACGAAAAAAAAGTTCTCTTTAGTCATTAACTATTGAATGCAACATGTGTTATCTTTTTGTTCATATTGCAAAGGCTATTTTTAGCAGAAAGCAATGACAATTATATTTTTGTGTGCAATGCGACACCTTCGAATTCGCTGCCAATTTGTCAGGGCATTCGGCAATGTATGAAGAACCTACAAAAAAAATGGTCAATGTGACGCTCACATGGCCCTGACCGCCTTCTACATCTCTCGTTCGAGAGGTTTTACTAAAATTACATATCGGTAAAAAAAAAATATATGTTTTTTTCGCAAGATTATTAAAATTGCGATACGGAAAAGCTGTCCGGTAGAAAGTAACGAAACGATTGTTTTTTCTTCCGCTAACGATTTATTGCGGTTATACACGCACGAGACCGATCGGTTTCTACGATAGTCCGATTCCGTGGCGATGAGTTAAAAATAAAAACTATAGTGAACTAAACTAAAATGTCAGGTGCAAAATTAATCGAACTTCTTTACTAACGCGAAACTTTTGACAGGTTTTACTAAAATAATATATAATATATAATATATAATATATAATATATAATATATAATATATAATATATAATATATAATATATAATATATAATATATAATATATAATATATAATATATAATATATAATATATAATATATAATATATAATATATAATATATAATATATAATATATAATATATAATATATAATATATATATTGTTTTCTCGTGTAATTATTAAAGTCGCGATACGGAAAAGCCGTCCGGTGGGAAGTAACAAACGATTGTTTTTTTTTCGCTAACGATTTATCGCGGTTATACGCGGGCGGACGCGTACACGATAAAACATGGTGAGCCCTTCCGCTCGCTCTCGAACCTGTGGGCTCTACTACGTGCGGGCTAACACGCTACACACTGTGCAACCGGATATCACCTACATCACATTGTTTCGAGTCTCACGGATGACACCGAGAGACTTGCTGGAACTACCGAGCACACTTTTTTAGACGTGACTTTGGGGGTCTACCCACTCGTTTTACATCACACATCCGGTCTGGAGCATGCAGCCTGATGGACGACAGTTTTTACTTGGTATCTTCGCTGTTCTCGCTTCGACGGACTAGCTTCCGAAAAAATGCTAACCAACTACTTGGACATTGAAAACGTAAGTAATTTAACTTACTTGGTCCAAATTTGAGGACGAATTCAAAGTATCTATACAAATGTTACAGTAGGAGAGAAACGAAGAATTTTCTTCAATTACCAAAAATTAATCGCGCAACAGAAATTGTTATGTTCACAAAAAACATTTCTGTTCTTTACATACAAATTTTTGTTATACGATTCATTTTCGGACGTTGAAGGGAATTCTTCGTTTCTATTCAACAGTCATTTTTATATGAATACTTTCAATTTGACCTTGAATCTTTGCGACAATGCAGTCAATGGATTTCTTACAATAAACGTTCTGGAACAACAACTGGTAAATGCAAGTTTCCAAGATAGTTTTTCATGCGTTTTTTCAAAGTACACAATCCGTATTTTTTAGCAGATTTCAATGTACCACGGTGCATTTTGTTTCTCAAACTATGCTCTACAAATTCACCCAGTAGATGTTTTTGGTCCGCCCATTCGACAAATAACGGTCCATTGTTTAACCGGTGAATTTTGTCCCCATAAACAAACTGCTGTAATTTAAAAAAGAATCTACTCGGTGAATTTCGTAGAGCCACGTTTGAGGAACAAAATGAGCCGTGGTACATTAAAGTTGGTTGAACTATAAGGATACTTCTTTGAAAAAAAAAAAAAAAACCAAAATGTATCATCATGGAAATTTTCATTTCTCCGTTGATGTATTTGCAAAAAACATCTTTATCGATAGTTTCATCAATTAAGGACCCATGCGGTAATACAAATCGACTTCCGTTACGGTTAATAAATGCACTACATTTTGGATAAACAATTGTGAAAATGTAGCACTAGTTTGGCTGGTCTTTCGTGCAGTAGCTACCTCAGCGATGATAAATCGATACATTTTGAAAAAGCGATTTTTTTTTTACTACAGTTGTCGCGCAAGTGGCCAAAGAACCGAATGACTCAATGTCTGTGATTGACGGAAGTTCGCTGGCACATGTTCGTGTGGGCAATATATTTATCTACTATGTTGCGATAAATGCAAGCGTACTATAGACGCGAGGTCAACGACCAGTAAATCGGACGATAATTTCAGTGAATGAACGAGTCGGAATAATTGTAGTGTACAAAACATCGATTGGATTTTTAAAAAGACATGTCGAACGATTCTTGGATTAGTTTACTTATTAAAGTTTTATCACATTCCGAGAAACAGTGCACGATATCGCTGCTTATCTACGATATACGATAATGTTTATTGCCTACCGGAAGTGACTGGTGCTATATTTTATATCGCAAGTTCGTAACTAATTCGAATTATAATCTATATTTTATCATCACAAGTTCCTAACTAATTCGTACCCGAAAATTCCAATTCTATTTTATCAGGAAGGACAATGCGCGCCTTGACAAACATTATCCGCTGGGCCGACAGCCATAATAATAATGATAAGAGTGCTACATCACAAAAGAAGCTTTGTAACGAACTGAGAATATACATTTTTTTCGGATTTCCACGTCGGGCGAGTCTATAAGAGTAAAAAAAAATATATATATATATGTAAAACATTATTAACGCTTCGGTGTACGTGGCCGATGATTTTTTATTTGATCATAACTCGCAAACTGTTAAGAGCATGTGAAACCCTATGGAGTGCGAGAGAGATATCATCAGCGGCGTTCCCGGCGGAGCGAGAGAAACACGCTAAGAACGTGTTTCACATGCTCTTAAGGTAGTACTAGCGCAATGACTGACGCCGCCTAAGTTTGAGAGGAATAAAAGAGAATTACAAACACTTCTCGATCGGATAAAAATCTGAAAAAAATCAAGCATATGGAAGATGCTGATAAGATTGTTCGTCAATAATAATGATCCCAAAATGTTATTCGTTTCCTTTATGTTAAAATTTGTTTAAAATCGTAATTTTCAAGTATTAGATAAAATTCTGAAAAAATTCATACGTATTCAGAAAAATTAACAATCATTTTCGTAATAAAAAAATTTGGTTGCCGGGTAATTTGTTGCACAATTTTTTTTTCAGTCATTTGTTATGAACATTCTGAAATTATTATTATGCACAAACAATCTTTTCAGCACCTTTTATATGCTAGAATTTTTTCAGATTTTTTTCTCATCGAGAAGTGTTTGTAATCTTTGTCTTTTTTCTCTCGAACTTAGGCGGCGTCAGTCATTGTGCTAGTACTACCTTAAGGCCATGTGAAAGATGTACCACGTGATCTACGAGTGCGAGAGAGATAGATGCATTTTTTGAATCAAATGCCATTTAAGACCGGTTGACGTTTCGGATAAAACGGAAGCATCATCGGACGATGATGCGATGGTGCGATCGGCGATATTAAATTGTACATCCACTAATGCTTTGCTTTTACCCGAAAAGTCTACGGTCTCTGAATCGCATTCATTACAGTTTTTGGTTACCGACTGAGTTGTTTCACATGTTCTTAAATCTAGCGCGCGAGAATTTAGCACGAGAATAGAGTCATGCTCAATGCGATACAATTTTTCTTTTTTAATTTGCATTTTTTAATCTAACTTGGCGACAATCTTGAACTTCGGAGAAACAGTGAATGATATCGCCACTCATCTACGATAGACGATAATATTTGTTGCCGACTGGAATTATCTATATTATATCTTATCTATATTTTATCTTCACTAGTTCGTACCGAATTCGTATCCAAATATTCCAATTCCATTTTATCGCGCACGCGCTGCACAAATGCGCGTCTTGACAAATATTATTCGTTGGGCCGACTAGCATAATAATAATAACAGTACTATGCCACAAAAGAAGCTTTGTAATTATGGTTTTTTTTATTATTTCCACGTCAGACGAGTCTATAAGAGTAAAAAAGAATTATGTTTGTCAAATATTATGAACGCTTCGGTTTATGTGTCTCATGATTTTTTATTCGGTCATAATTCGCAAACGGTTAAAACGTTTCGCCACTTATCTTGGATAGACAATAATGTTTATTGCCTACCGTAAGTCACTGGCGCATCGCCCGTATCTATATTTTTTATCTTCACTAGTTCGTACCTAATTTGTACCCAAAAATTCCAATTCTTTTTTATCACGATGCACAATGCGCGTATTGACAAATATTATCATCCGTTGGACCGGTTACCATAATAAAAATGGTAACAGTGCTACATCACAAAAGAAGCTTTGTAATGAACTGATGGTGTAACATTTTTTTGTAGCATTTCCATGTGTACGAAAATTATATTTGGCAAAAAATTATGAAAGCTTCGGTGTATGCGTGATTTTTTCAGTAACTTTAATTCGGTCATAACTCGCAAACGATTTAAGCGAGCGCGCCAAAATTTAGCCCAAGGGAAGACTCCCGCTCATTCATATACAATTTTCTTTTTTTAATTACCTTTTCAATTTAACTTGCCGACAACTTTGAATACCAACAGTAAACAAAAGATGTTTATTTTTATTTGCATTTTCCAAAAAAAAAATACTATGGACGACGAACATACACGTCGGAATCCAATTTGAACAGGTATTTTTTAAGAGCTCCGTTATCGGAATTCAAGTAATCGTAACGAAGAAACGTTCCCATTTCCATTACATTCGTGCTCTCTACGTCGTCAAAGTGACTGTTAATCGGTCGATAAAAAAAGAAACAAACTATTTCCGATAACAATTTATCGGTCTGTTGACCCATCGTGAGTGACAAGAAAATGTCCACACGCATGACAACCGGCTTCCCCATAGTAACGCATTATCGCCATTTCGCGCGGTTAGACTCTCATTTAGTTACAATTTACATGCGGTTGTTTGACCGCCGAGGAGTTATCAAACACCGACACGGAAACCCCCTTCGGGACAAAGAACCTTTCCAGCGAGACCCGTTCGGCCAATCGTACGCATTTTAAAACAAAAGTCACTAAAACCAAAGCCACGAATGAAAGGTCGAGCTATTTCCAAGTTATGCTTTCTTTTGGTAATACGAACGCGAGGAGCGCGATAAGCTGTGCGTAAACTTTTTGGTTATTAATGAATTTTTTCTGATTTTGAAGACGTTTATTACATGTGATACACCGTGCTTCAAAGGGTTTTAAGTAAACGAAACCCGTTCGGCCAGTCGTACGCGTTTTTAAACAAAAGTCACTACAACCAAAGTAAGCGAGCTACTTCCAAGTTGTTGTTTCTTTAGGGTATACAAAAACCCTACGAGCGCGATAAACTGTGTGCGACCTTTTTGTCCAAGCATAAAGTATCGAATACATCGGTTGGTTATTAATGCATTTTTTCTGATTTTAAAGAGGTTTGTCACAGGTTATATTCCGTGCTTCAAAGGGTTTTAAGTAAGCGAAACCCGTTCGGGTCAATCGTACGCATTTTTAAACAAAAGTCACTAAAATCAAAGCCACGAGTGAGTCATGTAGCTATCTCCGAGTTACGCTTTCTTTGGGGAAATACAAAAACCCTAGGGGCGCGATAAACTGTGCGTGACCGAGAGAAAAGAAAAATGGACCTGACCTTCCCCGTTTCTAAGTTTCGAATTAACCCCAAAAGCCAGTTGAAACTTCGCACAACCCGCGTCTCACGACTCTCCCAAAGAAACAATAAACTCTCCCACGCGTGTGCGATATCGATTTTTTTTATTGTTTCCCCCCCGTCGTCGCTTTATCGCAGCTTTTACGACATCCCGTTGTTGTCATCAGCGGGTTAAAACAAAACCCATTCTCGCTGCGACTTAGCAACAAGCCGAAGACGGCAAATGAGAATGGCAACAAAGCGTGTATAATCGATATCCGTAAAGACGATGTCTCGAACAACGCGGACCAATGGGAAACCGCCGTTCTCGGCAACGGCGATACAATAATTTTGTCCCAAATAAAGAAGAAAAAAAATACGTCATCAATCGACTCGCCTGTTTACCAACAGAACGACAACGCTTTTCTTCGTCCGCCACGCAAAGTTCCACTTTGCAGTTGCTTCAACGCAGGGCGTTTCCTTCGCGACAGAGAAGAACTGCATATCCGTTAGCGTCGTCTGGCTGTTGATGTTATGGCGATCGACGAGATACATCGAAGCGCCCTCGTATTTGCACATTTTTTTTTTAACACTTCAAAAAAAACGACCTTACCTTCCGGAAATGCTTGTTTAGACTGTACGAGATCGATGAATTTGTTCGTAACGTTGTAAAGTTGTCCCATTCCCTTGGCGTTGAACTTGGTCGATGCATTGTAAGGCAATCCCGTTGTATTTACCGTGGTAAAATTAACGGCCTGCGAGGCCATCACATCCTGCAGCTGCCGGTCCAAATCTTCACTTATTGCCCGCATCCGCGTGGCAAGATTACCACCACCGACACCAGTTTGCTCCTCCGACGATACAAAACTATTTATCTGAACGTAACACAGCACCAGACAAAACGTGACGCATCGAGACGCGTCGTTCGTCCATCGCGAAACCATCTTTATTTCCTTCTTTTTCTTTTTTTTTTTTTTTGTATCACTACCTCAACCGGACGCAAAGACCCGTCGTCCGGGGATCGCTCCGCGGTAAACGACCGTAGACTACCGACTGCTGGATAGCCTTCGCTGCGACTGGTCGTGTGACTAACCAGTGAACCCGCGCGGCCCTTCTCCTAAGCGCACCCCACTACTCTTTCGGATGTAGTCTGGCGCTCCATCCCCACCATCGCTTTGCTACGTGACAATTGCTTTGGTTCTCGGTATTTTTATTTTTTATTGCACAGCTTAATCGTACGAGATTTAAAAAAAAGAATCGGTATCAGATAATTGGCTCTAACGGCTCAACGATTAGAGCTTGCAAGATATCTTAGCAGGATGCGTCGCAATTTAAAAAAAAAAAATTTTCACTCTATATTAATGATAACTGAGACAGATAGATTATTGATAAAGACATACTGTGACAAAGTACCAGAATTATGCATTTGATATCCTCGCACGTGCGTTAAGTCGAGACAATTTTTTTCTGTCCACTCCAAAATTCATATTTTGGGTGACACTGCAATGTAGGCAAAACTTTGGCTCGCGTTTATTTTAGATTATGATCTTTGAGAACAACACAATTATAGATCCCGCGATTGCGCATGCGCGGACTTGCTGTATGGGTTGTAAGGTTTCAAGTGGCGAATGTGGTTCAATGTTTTTATTATTCAAATGCTAGTTAAACCTACAATTTATTATAAAACTGACACGAATGCATTTCTTTTAATTGTTTTTCTTATAATGCAGGACAATCTATCTTTATTTTTATCTACGAGTATAATGGCGATAAATACGATAATTGATAAATGATACAATGTTAATGAATCATATGTGGTTTTTTTTATCTCGTGTTATCACGCGACCGCTGGTCAGTGGTAATGTGTTCATCCATATCAGTCGGTTAGAGCCATAAAGGCGAATCAACTATGCTCATACACAACCGATATGTCCTGACGCCTTTAAGTCGTCGACGCGCACTTTACCAATCGCACAAATACAGTCCTGCCGGTCTCCGTTATCTTCGATAAACTATCGATCCACGAAACATTCGATTGTGAGGAAATGCAATCGACAACTACGTCTTTAGCCGAGGTCATTGTTTCGAATCCAGAGCTGAACAAATTATACACTATGAGACAGATGCGCAGCGAAATATTGAAAACGAAAATATTGAATACGATGTAATTGGCTCAACAGGAAAATCTGCTGGGGCCCGTTCAGAAACTTACTTTTGATAACGTCCCAGGTAGCAAAAAGACATCTGGTATGATGAAGTAATCTAAATCTAAATGTGACTATATAATGTAATCTAAATGTAATTTTTTACAGTTCCACACTGTAGAAAAAATTATAAATTTAATATACCAGACTGGAAGTTTTTATGCAAAAAGTGGTACATTAAATTTGATGTACAAGTGTGATGAAAAATGATTATACTTTTATATAGAAATTAAAGTACTTTTATAGTAAAATTAATGTAAATGATTAGAAATAACATATTTCGAATGTTTTTAATACACCGAACATTAATTTCTCATCACAATTGTACATGAAATGTAATGTACTAGTTTTTGCATAAAAACTTTCAGTCCGGTACATTAAATTTCATACGAACTTTTTTTACCGTGCATATTTTTGTCCGTATGATAAGCTATAAGCAATCCTACGTCCAAAAGATAACTTTTTAGATCACTCTGAAGATATCTGCATGGGACTAAATTTCATTCAAGTTATAAAGGCTGTGTTTTGCATCGGACAAACTTGGAGCGGAGAGGTTTACTTGGAGAATAAAATGCTACAAGTGAATAATTTTGTTTACTTCGCAAAGGAGTGCATTGACTGGTCAAAGATGAAATTTGATGTCATGCAGATATCTTCAGGGGTTTTTTTTTAAATGGGTGGTAACTTTCGGATGCCGTTCACACGGACATATGAAACCCATTGAGATAATTTTTTGGTGAGTAATTTTTCTTGTGCTACCTGGGATAGAACGTGAGAGAGCGTTACGCTGATGCGAATTTCAGGGAGAGAAGTTAGTTATTGACAAATATGAGAATTGGCGACGGTATTCAAGATCGATACAATGACTTGTTAATTCTGTCCTCGTACTCCGACATTGCAATTGCAATTAATCTTCCAATTAATGAATCAATCTCAGTCGTGCCGGACTCTGTTATCTTCGGTAAACGAGATATCGATCGACGAGATATCCGATCGTGAGGAAATGTAGTCGACAACTTCGTCTTTATCCCCGGTCATCGACTCGAATCCAGAGCCGAACAAATTATACATAAGTGCAGTGCAATTGCAAGCTAAACATTGAAAACGGCAACATGTAATAAACGAGATACGACGTAATTGGCTCAACAGGAAAAGCCGTCGAGTTGTAGTGGATATTGACAGAGATGAGAATCGTCGACAGTAATCTCAGACGGTATTTAAGATCGATACAATCGAGACGCAAATAAAAACCATTGGATTCGAAGTTAACTTGCCGAATTCATTTTGTCCTCATTCGACGGCGTTGCTCTTACAATTAATCTTAGAATTAATGAATTAATCTCAGTCGTAGGAACTTAGAGTAAATTCGGTGGATAGTCTTAGAGCGTCCAGTAACTTCTTTCTATGCGGGCCATATACATTTTCCATCCGTATGTCCCGAGAATCACCAGGCTGATCGTGATTAAAGCACCGCCTTGAAACAGAAACAAAAACATTATACAAAATATCTGTGAAAAAATAATGTGAACGACAAAAAAAGATTGCTCGGTCATTCAAGCGGTATCTCAGTTCACGGTCGAACGCTCATCCGGCACAGTCGGAACGGTACGAAATCGTTTTTAACGAGATTCTTCGATCGTGTCTCATCCCGATATTACGTTAGCTTACGTTCAGGTTGAGTCGACCGTTAAGTAAACTATTACGATTTTTTATGCACGTCTTTGCGGTATTTTTTTGTAAGAGGATTCGATAACCACTTCATATTGCTTCTTTCCCAATTACTTAGATCATTCACCTCCATAGCGATCCATTAACTAGATCGATGGCTTCCATTTATAATGCAATTCTTTTTTAAACGGTAGATCCTATTCGCCAACAACAGTATCGAGTGATATCGTTAAAGCAGTATCGTTAAAACAATTGTATCATTGAAACAATTGTATCCCTGAAACAATTGTATCCCTGAAACAATTGTATCCCTGAAACAATTGTATCATTGAAACAATTGTATCCCTGAAACAATTGTATCCCTGAAACAATTGTATCCCTGAAACAATTGTATCCCTGAAACAATTGTATCCCTGAAACAATCGTATCCCTGAAACAATCGTATCCCTGAAACAATTGTATCCCTGAAACAATTGTATCCCTGAAACAATCGTATCCCTGAAACAATCGTATCCCTGAAACAATTGTATCCCTGAAACAATTGTATCCCTGAAACAATTGTATCCCTGAAACAATTGTATCCCTGAAACAATTGTATCCCTGAAACAATTGTATCCCTGAAACAATTGTATCCCTGAAACAATTGTATCCCTGAAACAATTGTATCGTTGACACAATTGTATCGCTGAAACAATCGTATCGTTGACACAATTGTATCGCTGAAACGAGTTTACATAAGCTAGTTACAACAGCGAATTTGCTCAAGTTCATTTTCATGTAAACTGAAAGAATGCTTCGAGGCAGAGAAGCAATTATATTCACGGACGATGGAGCATCTTCTCACGAACGCAACGGAGGCCGCCGGGATTCAGATTGCATAACTTTCACTCCGTGAAAATGGTAAAAAAAAAAAGAATTCGGAGTTTTATCTGCGTATCTCTCTAATTACGGGAGTTAACTATTATACAGAGCTATACGGTTCTAAAGTATTTCGTCAATTTACCCGCAAAGCTTAATGCGTCGAATTGACGGTAAGAAGGCTTCGGGCCTACGAACGGAGGTGTAGCGGTTGTCGTGGGAAAATCGCGTTGGACTGTCGCACGATGATTACTGGTCGAAATCGGGACCGTTGGCGATGCAGCGATCGATGTCAGCCTCGATAAAATACTTGATTCTGATTCATAGGTCGTTTTTGTCGTACGCTGCCCGTTTGTGAGCGACGTCATCGGCGGCAATGTCGTAACGGGCCGAGTATGCCCATTACTAAACGTCGTCGATACATTGTACAAGGGAACAGCGGTGGTGGTTTCGTTGACCACGGAAAATGGTACAGCAGCGCTCGGAGAAGCTGAAACAAAATAAACATAAATATCAATCGGATAAATTTTAAGAATTCATTAAATCAATTAACAAAAAAACGCATAGAACTTGTGTACAGAAATTCAGTTAAATGGTTTATAAATTATATTTAAAGAATTGAAAAACCCTGAACTCAAAAATAACTCAGAAAAGCAGAAAAAAGAAACGCAAATATCAATTGGATAAATTTTAAGAATTCATTAAGTAAATAAACAAAATAAATCATAGAACTTGTGTACAGAAATTCAGTTAAATGCTTTATAAATGTTATTTAAAGAATTGAAAAACCTAAACTCCCTAAACTCTATACCTCGGAGAAGCTAAAAAGACAACGCCAATATCAATTGGATAAACAGTAAGATTTCATTAAGTAAATAATCAAAATAAATGATCAAACTTGTGTACAGAAATTCAGTTAAATGCGTTATAAATTATATTCAAAGCATTGAAAAACCCTGAACTCAATAACTCGCAGAAGGTGAGACCAAAACACTCGAAATCAGTTGGCTAAAAAGTAAGAATTAATTAAATAAACAAGGAAAAAAATTGGAATTTCTTGTTAAAAAAAAAGTGTCAATGGAATGTGTCATAAATGTCACATTAACAATGGAAAAACCCTAAACTCGATAATCAACAATATGCTGGTTTTGAATTTTTTTAAATAAGAAATTCCCAAGAAGACTGCTTCTGGAGTGATTTTTATCAACACTGATAAGAGCCACAGAATTTATTACTCCGTTGAAGTGTCTTAAAATATAAATGCATTTTTTTTTTGCAATATATATGTGCAGTATTTCCTTTTGTTGCCAAGTTGCACCTGCAAGTTCCATCCGCAGCACTTCAGATTAGCAAAATTGAGGAAACATTTGTTTTTGGTACTTGCAGTCTTGCGCATCGCATCGTAAGTGTTCTTATCTTCATATCTTTATGAATACCACAGCGCCTTTAATATAATCTGGCTGTAGGTTCTTGGAATGTTGCAATAATCATTCGACAGTTATTAAAGTACCTTGCAGAATTTTTGCATCCAAGCATTTTTTTTGTACTCTTTCTCATGAATTATGTGGTGCATCGGCGAACAGTACAATTTAATACAATTTAGGACTTTCAAAGCCTTAAGGACGAATTAACAGAATGTTTGTATTAAATTGCGGGTGTAAAAAATTTCTTTGCCATTGTCGATTGCTTTGAGATTCGTTTTCGAGGAATAGATTTTCTTTTTTTTTTGCACGACCAAGAATTAAATGAGAATTTTTTTTCAACGCAGGCTATTTACAAATACTTCAGAGCGCATAGTGAGGTGTTCGAAAGTCCGTCAACACTCAATACGTAATTTTCGTTGATGAGGCAACGGAGTGTCAACAATTGCAATGCTCAGAGGAAAAACGTTAATCAACTCACTGTGCGATTGTCCCGTTACTTCCGACCAAGTTGCCACCAACAAATAAACGATTAAAAACATTTTTATACGGTAATTCCTTTTGTTTATTCCTTTTTACAACATTCGACGACAGTTTTTTGTACAGTAAACAATAATAAGACGCGCGAACGGCGGGAAGGTCCCGTCACAACCTCATGGTGCCAACTTCTGTAAGCATATAATGATATGCTCGGTCGGTAAGTACGATCTCTGCCAGTAATAATCGGTGAAGATAGTTCTCACCGAGCGAGCTGAAAAATATATATATAAATCACATCAATTTAGTGTACCGTCTATCGGCGTGTTGTTTATTAAGGAATTTAAGAAAATTACATTACTCTGATGTCGCTGAAATAAAATACGATAAGTAACATTCAGTTGTAATTGTTTTATAAACGTTGCATGGAAAACCGTAATCCGTGCCTTCATCGCATAGTTCGCAGCACTCGAGAGCTCCGAGTGGTCGGAAATTCGCTAAAATTTGTACATCGCATCCGGAGCAGTTCGCAGATGCGTGGGGTTTTATACTGCATTATTATATTATTAATCTCTCGAATGCGTACCGCCTGCCTATATGTTACCTTTTTTCGCAAACATAAAAATATGTTATTTCATGGAACCTTTGCGATACCGCTGTTACCAACGACAAATCTACGAACGATCTCGTTCGTGGAGATCGTTTTTACCGACTGAGTTAACATTTTTTTTATACATCATCAATTTACGTTACAGTCTGGTAGCGTTGCTTCACTAGGAATCGAAAGTAATCATGCAATCTACTGACGCTCTACTTTGCCTTTTGAATCTTATTTTTTTGTGCGTCTGTACATGTTGATATGACACTCTCGAAGCAGTGGTGACATTTAGTGCCATCCCTCGGTAAATACTAATTTCCTTTCCATTAAGTAGGTTTCTACATTGCCGACCGGTCGTATCTCCGACTGCCGGTAAATTATCTCATTCATGTGAAAGGCAATGTTTAAAAAATCCCTTTTACTCGAGATGCTTTATCAACGAAAGTTTCGAAAATGCATATAGTAATGTAATAACCCAAAACAAGTTTTAAGTGGACAGTACTAAAAGTGTAACCTACAGTGTTTGTTTATTATCGTAATAATTAATAAAATATATATGATATATTTCTTCTTCACTGTGATATGCATGCGATTCCAAAAATTAGTATGGAACAAATTAGTAAGGAAATTGCTCTTTGCAGCAGACATCTTCTCATTTGGCGCTACCGATTTGGGAGACGTACTGTACTGACTAGGACCTTACGTTGGGTGAGGTTGGTCATGAGTCATAGAGATTTTGCTTTCGGTCCTATATGTTAGCCAATGTTAGCCGTGGTTAGCGGCGCTCGAGAGCTCCGAATGGTCTGAAATTCGCTAAAATTTGTAGTTCGCATACGGAGAAGTTCGCAGGGTTCATGCCGTTCTCGGGCACGGTTGCGTGTGCTTGCGTGTGCTTCTATACTGCATTATCAATCTCTCGGATGCGTACCGCCTGGCTGTATGTTCATTTTTTCATCAAACAAAAAAAAAATTAATCGTCACAGTCGGCCACGCGATAACACGTTACTTCATGAAATCTCTGCGTTACCGCCGTTTCTAACAAGTCCGTGAATTAGTGAATATTCTTAAATCCACATTGTCGTATTGCTGTCCCTTGGTGCGGATCAATCGTTGCCGAACGCCAACGGCTAATCGTTATAAAAAAAAATGTCACTGTTCAACAAACCGAAGAGAAACATACGAAGACGTTCCTTCAACGACGATTATGAGGACAATGAGAACAGGATGGATTGCGAGGATTCACAACCGATTAGAATCAAGCCGAAGAAGAAAGAGAAAGCCAAACAGACGCTCCTCAGCTTTGGCGAGGAGCTCGATGAAGGTTAGTCCCGGATTTTAGCTCGATGCCTTTCGATCCTCGATCGCGGTCCTCATTCGGCGACTCACGAGCCCGACTCCAGATATTTACATTTCTTTCCGACCTTGACTCTCTTGATAGCTCGTTTTTTGCTCCGCCTTATACTAAACAGCTTTATGTACGATAGTATTGTTATTATTATTATTATTATTATTATTATTATTATTATTATTATTATTATTATTATTATTATTATTATTATTATTATTATTATTATTATTATTATTATTATTTACAGAAAGTGAGGTTTACAGTTGTTACATCTATTTCTATGTAAATGCTCTTCACATAAAAACATGTAAATCGATTTTATTCTTGAAAATATTAATTGATTCAGCTTCAATTGCATCCACTGGTAACCCGTTCCATGTGTCTACCATTATTCAATAGAGCGTATCTCCATGGCTCCATTTTTTTTTAATGATTCTTCTGCAGCTTTCGGAGAAGATTGGGGTGTCGCGCTTGGCTGAATAGTGCAGCACCGTCGATTGCACAGTTCTCATTTAATAATTTCTATGTTTCTATGAGATTGCCTCTTTTCCATCTGTCCTCGAGCATGTTCAGATTCAACGGGTTGAGCAACGGGTTGTACATTCAAGATTTCGGAGTTGGTACTGAAAACTGTAATCATGTTTAAAAAAAAAGAAAATGCATGCCCTGCTTTTCTCCTGAAACATTAGACACGATTAAAAGAAACATTATTTTTTTAAAGATAAGAAGAACATTCATTTTTAAAGGTACAGAAAAAAAATATATATGAAACTAAATAAAAATCTCCGATGAGGTTTAACATTCAGACCTGAGCATTTTTTTTTACATTGGCTGATGGCTGTTAAGAACAATCGAATGTAGCTAAATTTTTAGCGCATTTTTTATTACCGAGAAAAAAAAATAAACGCATATAAAAAAAAAAAAATGGACTCTTCCCTTAACAGCTCGGTCTATTAGGGACGATTCTTTAGAATTTACTTTAAACATTACAATAAATGACTTGGCCAAGTTATTGTCCTTAACGCAGAAACGGTTTGTTAACCGCAAAAAAATATGGTGATACAAAAATTGAGGAGCACAATTAATACCCCGAGAGAAATTCTTTGATCGGTCAGAAAAAAAAAATCTTTACAATCACCCACCTTATTGTTGTGAAAACGAGGACCACGAAGGTCGAAATGCATCGAGTCTCTTTTTTTTATCAGACGTATTATTATTAATTTTGCATTAAATCTTTTTTTTTTTTTTTTGTGATACTAATAATGTATATTTTACAGCGGACGACGGGGAGGTTTTTAAAGTGAAGAAATCCTCTAGAAGCAAAAAACTGATGAAACAGCTTGATCACGAGAGGAAAAAAAAGAAAGGTGAAGAGAAAATGCAAGTGGACTCTGAGCAAGCGAACATGTCCGTTAAGCAGGAAAAAGATTTAGAAATAAAGACAGACGATCTAGTAGTAAGCTATCTCTATGATGTTTTATTATTATTAATAACCTTGGCAATATGATGATCACGAAAAGAATTACCTAATTTTTTTTTAACTCTAATAATAAAAGTTGTCCACCATGAAATGCTCTTATTTAAAATCGTACGTTAATGTTTTTTTGTTAAAATGTTTTTTTTCCTTTCCACTGACGATTCTATCTTTTTCAACAGGTGAAGATAAAGAATACCGGTCCTCTGATATTGAATGGAAGAGCCGCTTTAACTGCCGGAAAGGACGACTATACTTCCGACGAAGAAGACGATCAGAAAACTCACACTTTCCGAAAGAATACGGCCAAAGCCGATACCATGAAAATACTTTTAGAAAGTATGAGGAGCCATAAAATCGAGTCTCATTTCTCATTAACTCATCGTGATTTTTTAGTACATTTTAATGATAATTTCTTTTCAGGCGGTTGCATACCCGACGCCGCGATGATTCACGCAGCTAGGAAGCGTCGTCAAAAAGCCCGTGAATTGGGAACTGATTACTTACCTATAGAGGAACACGGGTTAGACCATTTAAAGATAGACTATAATTTTACACTCTATAACTCGCCGTATGTAAAGTTGAAATAGTTTATTGGGTGATTCTCATCGTTTATTATTAATTTTTTTATTTTCACTTTGACTTGCTATCATCACATTACCCTTCGATTGACGAAGAAAACATGTTCTCTGATTTTTTTTTTTCATCGGGCGAGCTTGCGCTCTAAGATTTTATGTATATTTTTAGGGACGAGAAGGGAAAGTCGAGACTCGTAAGGGAAGAGGATCACGACAGAAGTGACGACGATGATTCTCGGGATAGAATAGATATGACGGTCAATACGGAAGCGCGAGACAAAGAGATGAGACGCGAAGCTTTTCTGGCATCGCAAGTTCCTATTAAGCGTTCGTTTCTTATTGTATAAACGAACTCACGGTATTTCCCAAATTTTCTTCGCTCTAATTATCCGTTTATTTATTGTTCGTGCAGTTTCCGACGACGAGAGCGAGCATGGCAATGAGGACGAGGAGTGGGAAGCCCAGCAAATAAGAAAAGGCGTAACTGGTGCTCAGGTAATGAAAAATGTAATTAAAATATATAAGACGTTGAGAAACTAAAGAAACTAAAAATAGGTATATCAATGTAATTTGGTATTTCTAATTGCGATTGCAGATTGCAGCAGCTCAACAGGACTCTATGATGCAGCAACAGTACACGATGGGTATGAATACCAATCAATTTCAATCAATGCGAGTTGGCGGAGTACCGTTGGAAATGGTGCTTATGCCCGCACCACCGCCGCCGCCGTCCATTCACCCACCGGACCCAACAAAAATAACTCCGGTTACTCCCCAAGAAGTAATCGAAAAAATGCGGGGAAGGTCAGACACATGACTATTTATTATTGTCAAATTTTACTGTATCTCACAACATTTATATTTGAGACAGTACGTCGACACAACCTTGCACACTTAACCTTTTTTTGCTTCCTCATAGAGGAAGCTATGTTTTCGTAAAACAAAAAAAATGAGATTTTAATGTAGAGTACTTGAAATAGTCTAAAACGTCGATAACTGCGGTTTTTAGCTGATGTCCGGATGTGTGTGTGTGTGTGTGTGTGTGAGATAGACTTGCATTGTTTAAGAAGGTCGAAGCCATTCACACTATTCACAACAAACAAACTTTTGCGCATCTATTGATAATACAGCATGGTTACTGCATTACACCAGATGTCCTTAATCCAGAAAAACATTAATTGCAATGGATTTTGAAAAATATTAAATGGTCTGTGCTAAATTTCGAAAAATTACATATTAATATGTGTATGTTATACATATTATATATAATATTATACATATTAATATGTACTTTTTCGAAAATTAGCACGAATTATTAGCATTATTTGCAATGGATTTTTGTAAATCCATTGCAAATAATGTTTTTCTATGTTAAGGATATCTGTTGTGATACAAATAACCATCCACTTAATCATTAGATGCGTAAAAGTTTGTATAAACGACTTTAATAAGTGTAGCACTCATTTGACTAGTGTGAAGCGCTCCAGCCTTCTTAAAATGACTATAACTCGGAAACGGCTCCAGGTAGCGAGTTGAAATTTGGTACACTAGTAGAGTGGTCACGTCTCTTCCCTCGGTGCAATTTTCATAAAGATAGAGGCCCGGTTCAAGATTTTACATGCTTTTAAACTTTTCAAAAAGACTGGTAACGCTAATTTGGGTAAATTTGAAGCTATCGTCCTAAAATTGCATACCTCGATCAATTGCTACAAACGGTCTACTTCGAGTAAACATGGAGGCATCGAGGTGAAATTCACTGCGGGAATAGGCTAGCACTGTGCAATGTTTGGTATTCAATTTGACGAAAATGGATCTAACCGTTTAGATTTTATAAGATTTTGATACTTTTGAATTTTTCGGAAATTTAGTTTTTTCATGCCTGACATAAGTTTCTGAATGAATCATCATGCTAACAATAAAATGACTTATAGATTTGTAGTCAGCGGTGAAAAATCGTTGTAAATAGCCTCAAAACGATGAATTATGTCGATTTCAGTTAGCAATTTTCTACAAAAAAAAATGTTGCGGTAATTTTTTACCGTTTCAATTTTCTGAGATGCAGATATTTTTTAATGTCACGAGAAAAGCCGCAGAGTAATTTGCACATGGCTTCCTCATTTATTACAATTTTGTGCATAGCTTTCTCTATGAGGAAGCCAAAAATCGATCAGCGAACTTTCTCATAGAGAAAGCTATGCGCAAAAATTGTAATAAATGCCAAGCCATGGAAGCCATGTGCAAATTATTATTTATTAAAAGCGACGACTTCCTTGCACCCGCACGCTTGTATATTATCTTACGCATTTGATATTTTTAACTAGAATATAAAATGTTATTTAATTTAAGGATTGCGACTTTACGACAAGTACATCGACGACATCAGTTGGATAAGGCTCAGTTGGACGAAGAGTTGCACCAAACACTGAAGGAACTGGACGAGGGTGAAATACGCGCACCCCAGCTGGCGCAGCGCTTCAGATATTACCAAGAGTTGCGTGGGTATGTCACTGACTTGGTAGAGTGTCTTGATGAGAAGGTGGGTTCATACGCTGTCACGTATTTTTTTTCCTCCTCGAGATCTCGGGGTTCGCCATGCTATTCTTTGTGGAACGAACCATACGTTCGTTCTATATAGCCGGTACATTAATCCCACGAAGTTTTCACTATACCATATGCGTATGTGCATTAAATAAAAAATTTTAACTCGACTACGTCGAATCAATGTTATTTGTCTTTAAACAACAAATTCGGCGAAAGACATTTGTCAATATCGAAGTAGACAGTCTCTTTCTCTCTGGAAATATTCTGATTTACCCTGCCAGGGGTCTCGATCTTCTCTGTACCGCTTACACGATTATTAGATACGGATTTAAAAAAACATATCCGATTAATAACTCGATAAATATTGTCATTGTTGTGGGTGTCGCACACGATTTTTTTTTATTACCGACGGATATATGATGATTTTGAAAGTTAACTGGGACTTCAAACAAATCGAGCGTAATGCGAATCGGTTGTTCGGGTGTACATGTTTATTTGTTTGGTGATGGAGCGAAACTTATACGGTTCGATTGTTCGAAACTCGGTTAATCTTCAAAGTTATTGGACCTTTGTGTGCCGGCGAATTATAATTCGTGATCTCTTTGTTGTTCAGCTGCCTCTGGTTGTCGGATTGGAGGAACGCTGGTTGGACTTGTACGGCGAGAGGTGCACCGAGCTAATGGAGAGACGTCGTCAGGACACGAGAGATCAGGCCGAAGAAATCACCACTGCTGCGAGTCAGTCATTCTTTTCTGTCGCAGTTTAAACAATTTTTCACCTACCAATCGAAGGCGAAAAATATCCGTATTAAACATTAGAATAAGATACAATCGTCATAGCCAAAGTTGCGCGGGGCTTCTCTAAGTCGTTTTGCAAACCAATTGCACAACATTTCTTTCAATAATGGATTGTGAACTCAATTTCGTGAGAAAATTGTCATACGATTAGAAAAAAAAATGTCCAGCAAAAGTCGTTCTTCTGTTCGTGGATAATTTTTCGACAATTTACTCGGAATTGAGATCGTAGATCGATGTTGAAAATTTGCCAACAGACGCAGACACAATTTTTGTGAGCCAATTTTTGCAAAACTTTTACGCTCAGTTCGTTGCACCTTTTTCGACAAAATGTTATCAGGGTTCCTTTAACGAATTGTTGTTGAATTGGTATTCATTATTTTGCATTATTTAGGAGGTCAAAGTGCGAGAAGGGGTTTGGAGGACGATGCGCGGATCCGTCGTGCGACCGAGCGAGAGGGTCGACGGGCACGGCGACGAAGAGCTCGAGAATTGACGCCAACTTTGCCGAAACACATCGACGGTATGTCCAGCGATGACGAAGTTACGGAACAGCAAAATCTTGCATTTAAACAGACGAAAGGTTCGTTTCATTCAATTTCTCTCTCGTCTGCGAAAGAAAAGTCTGCTTCATGTATGTAATTCATTTCATCTATTTTTTCGTTGATTGTCTTTGCAGAGGACATCGACAACGACAGCAGAGACATATTTTCCGATGTTATGGATGACTTTTGCACCGTTAGAGGAATCCTTGCAAAACTTGAGACGTGGAAGGAAATGGACATGGAAGCGTATACGGAAGCCTACGTTTCGCTTTGCATACCGAAGATGATCGGCCCGGTCATCAGGCTTCAGCTTATCACGTGGAATCCTATTATGGTAAATTGCCGCTGCTACTTTGCTCAAAAATAATAAATAATAATGACGATAAACGCAATGCAAGTAATTCGTAACATATGCAAGTTTTTTCTTTCTTTTTTTCTCAATCAGGAAAGCGCGGATCTAGAGCGAACAAAATGGTACAACGCGCTACTTCTGTACGCGTTGGATCAGGGTGAGACCGAAAGTTCGTTAAAACGGGATCCAGATGTGAAACTCATTCCTTTGACGATAGAAAAAGTTGTAGTCCCCAAACTGACATGTAAGCATATTCGATCAAAAGTTTTATACATTTTAACTTTTTGCTAATTAGAAGCGGTTATGGAATGAATTGATTTTTTTGTTCAGCTGTGGTCGAGAAAATATGGGACCCCATGTCGACCTCGCAGACTTTGCGTCTAGTCGGTACGGTCAGTCGGCTCACCAGGGACTATCCGAATCTTAACGAGACAAGTAAACCCCTCGAAAAACTTTTCACCACGATCTTGGACAAGATCAAATCTGCCGTCGAGAATGATGTGTTCATACCTATTTTTCCGAAGCAGTAAGTCATTATAAGTTGTCGATTATTTGAAGCCCTTCTACGTTAGCGACAAATGGAAATCATATTCGTGTAAAACTTACAAAATTGTTTCCTCGAACATTTTCAGAGCTGGGTAGTAATTGAGGTATCGGGTACTTGCTTGGTACTTGAAGTACTTTTTAGTACATTTTTCGTAGTTTTGAGTACTTCAAGTACTTATTTATGATTTCAATTACGAAGCACAAGCACTCTTTGAGTACACGCTTGCATTACCGATATTCGATGAGTAGCGTGATGTTCGATTCGTATTAACCCTTTATAAGTCACGCCATGCCCACTTTTAGGCGCTAGCGTAGCAACGCGTGACTCCCACTCAGCGTCCGTTAGTCCCGTTTAGGTACGGTTTCGGGCGGTGTGACTTATAAAGGGTTAATGTATGATTATCTGTCTAAACTTTTCAATAAGTATATTTTTAACGAGAAACTTACGATGTAAGTTGCGGAGTATAGACGCGATATACAGGCGGCTGTATGTACTTAATGCGACGATCATCGCGTCGCGTGCTGAGTTAACTATATTTCTACACCGAAGATATGTAAACACACCCCAAGACCAGCCGTGAAACTCAAAACATAACAAAACAGAAATTATAATACTACGCCACGCTACGCTTTTTTGTCTCGCTGACAGTCATGATTTCAGAATTGTATGTGGTGTTGTTTTTTAAGCCTAGATAACGCTTAACGCTAAGAACCTATTTGCGAAAAGCGCTTGGAAAAAGTACTTGATATTTCAACATAGTGCCCAGCTATCCTTGAAGTCCTGGAACTGTCCTCCAATTTTGCGTGTTCTTGAAAAAGTCCTGAAATGTCCTTAAATTTTTTATTTAAATGTCCTGGAAATTGTCTTTGAATTTCGCACGGAGTTTTCACTGGACACCATATTCAAGTACTTGTGATATTTGTAATTGAAGTTTTTTTTGGTACTTCGCCCAATTGTGAAAATGTTAAATATGAAGCATCGAGTAAAATTCTAACAAATGCACCGTTGCTTTGGCATTGTTAGACTTAGAGTTTTACACAAAAGCTACAAGAACATTTTTTTTGTCGCCGGGAAATAAATAATCGAGCAACAATGTTAATAATTTCCCTTAATAGATGTAGTGATTACAGAGCATATTTTTTTCAGAGTTTTAGATACGAGACACCAGTTTTTTCAAAGACAGTTCGCAATGGCAGTAAAGCTGTTACGAAATTTGCTCAGTTGGCAAGGTTTGCTAGGTGATACGCAATTGAAAAATTTGGCTCTCGGATCCTTACTGAATCGATACCTCCTCGCTGGACTGCGAGTATCCTCGGCCACCGATGCTCTTTCGAAAGCGAATATGGTATGGTTAACCTCCGGTTTTTTTTTTTTTTTTTTTAGAACAATTAATTTTTTAATATTGCACAAAACGATTCGATAATACGTTCGAATGATTACAGATAATGAGCACCTTGCCACGTGCGTGGTTGCACGGTGAAACGATCGATCACTTGAAAATGTTCGCAACGCTCATATCACAGCTCAGCGAGCAATTGGATCAAGCGAATCCAGCGCATAAGTAAGTTACTCATCTTTAATTTTTCGCAAAAAAAAAAGAATAAAAATGCAAACTAAACTGTTCATAACGTTTGTTTTACAGCGAAGCCTGGGAATATTCCAAATCCATCCTAAAGATAATTAAGCCTTTGTAAATTCTTTCACTCGACACATCATAGATAGAAACCACTAGAAACATTATTGCTTCGCCAATGCAAATGCGATTACAAAGACGAGCTACATAGTTTTATATTTTCTCGTAAGGGCTTTGTATATGCAAAAATGCATAGATCAACAAAAAAAAGTGTCGATTAGAATTTTCTTCGTGTACGATACGCGTAAAAAAAAAATGGAAAATAAGTTTTGTATAGCGATGCACTTAAGTATATTGTTGGCATAATGTGTGAAATAAGTTTAACGATAAATTCTCTTGTATATAACGAATAGGAGTATAGGAATAAATGGTGAAAAAAAAACATTTCCATAAATCTTCCAATTCAATATTAAAGCTTCGCTATCTCGATATCCTTCACACAGAGGCCTTCCGTTTTACTCCGAAACACATATCGTCATTTCGCTCCACAATTTATTTCTTACTCGGTCGAATAACGACGTATCAGATTGTTCTGCCGAGAGTCAATATATGCAGTTTCCAGTGACGATTCGAAGTTAAACGAGAGCCGTCTGTATCTGGTCCCTGATACATAAAATCTACCGTCTGAAAAAAACATACGCGCACTCTAATGTGTGAGTCCGACGACATTACGGAGATAATGATTATCGGTAAACATTAGCAGGAGTCAGAGGTCACCTTATCTCGTCACACTCTTCGACCGAACGTTCTCCGCAGTCAACCGAGATCACTTTCGTCAGCTTTTTCCTCACTCGGAAGTTAATTCATTCACCGTATTCGGAGATATTTCGGTACTCCGAAATAATTTATTAGCGACGAAGCCAAAAATAAACCGAGCTTCGGGCCTTCCACGACAAAAAAGCTACTGATTGGTGTCGTCGTCCCCGCCGAAGCAAAGTGGCCACGATTTGATACCCGGGCGTCCACACACAACGGTGTGGAGGGGTGGACGCGATGAGATTGAGGATAATCTGCCTATGGGATAATTCTTACTAACACGAACGGAGTCGAACGGCTGTGTACGCGTTAGTCACGAAGATAGTGTAGCGGCAAGGGTCATCTGCGACTCGTGTGAACTCTCAGTCGGCATTCAGCGTCGTCATACCGCAAGATGAGCCTCCCAGGTATTTGTCTGCAAACTTTAATGTAAACCTTGCGGCGAACGCGCATAAAAATCGTTATCAGTAGATTTCCACCTTTCGGATATTTGTTGCCGCGGTGAATTTTCTTTCTCGTGGCAACATCGATCGATGTGCGTTCGTATTTGCAGATGCGGTTTTCGGTGGAGCAACAAAGCGTCATCGAACAAGCCGGATCGTTCTCTTACTCGTCGGGTGCTTTTTCTCTGCGACGTCCGCGGAATATTTGTTCAAGCCGGGAAAAGAGTACACGTACTCTTACTATGCGGAATCGAATTCGGGGGTCCTGTTGCCCGCGAAGGCGGCATCTTCCTTCGGCATTAGGGGAAGATTGAAGATACGAGCTCAAGAAGAAATAACTCTTCTGCAAGTAAGACAGTTTGACATTAAAAATACAATGTACAACTATATATGTATACGTATGATTTCATATAGTTAATAACTCTTAGGTTCAACATTCGGTAGAAGAAATTGAAGATCAAGTCTAAATGAATTAAATGTCGAAGATTCTTTAAACTATTTATTCATGTATCTTAGACAAAGTTCGTTTCTTTTTTAAGATTGCTCGAAGCTCAAGATTTTTAGAAAAGAAATCTGAATCCAATAACATAATTTAAAAAAATACATATCAACAGCTCAATCGTTTTTTTTTATCAAAAATAAATTTTATTGAATATTTGGTCTCCGTACAGAGCACAAAAGTTACTATGGTGGAAGAAATGTTTGGTCCCGATAACTGCTCGGACATGATTGGGAATTAATAGGCATAAATTTAATTTAAGATTGCCTAAATTTAATTTATAGTTGAACTCTCTGGAAACGTTCCTATGGAATGGCCAGTACCAGACGAGCGGAGAGAGTATGCACGCGAGTGAACAAACGGAAGAGCTTTTGAAGCCCTTTCAATTAAAATACAGCGGCGGGCTTATCGCGAATTTCAGCGTCGGACCCGAGGCTGTCTGGGCGACGAACATTAAACGGAGTATCGCAGGTATCTTGCAGCTGGATTTGGAAAAATTGCAAAACCAAGTCGCCTTCCACGCCATCGAGGTAAGGCGCGTCCTTTGAGATTATCAATTGTTCAACGGATCAGACTTTGTTTTTTTCTTTGCAGAACAATCACTATGGCCAGTGTACCATCGAGTACGTCGTAGCGCCCGAAACCAACGAGGAAAAATCAGTCAGAAAGTTCTACGACCCTCGTACATGTGTGGGCCATCCACACTGGACATGGACCAACGTTCCTCGTATACAGTGTCCCAACGATGACGAGGTACTTCATATATTTATTAAATAATTCATTTTACTTAGCGTATCGTTATTATTTTGTCAATATACCTGTTGGAAAAAAAGCCCTTTACAATTTTGCAACTTGAAATTTGCGACTAGCAACGAAAACTATGGAAGTGCAAAAAAAGATGTAGCATCTTAATATAAATTAATAGTTATATTAATATCGGAGCTGGTATTTTAAATACTTTATTAAGCCCCTTAAGTACAAATTACAAAATACTTTAGCATCAACCTCCAAATCCGGAAACTTTTTTGATTGAGAATAATTTTTGGACGATTTTAACAGAAAGTCATGAAATTTATAGGTAAAACTTTTCAAGTAGTAAAACGTATGTTTTACTACATTGATAAGCACTAAGGAAGTACTTATCAATGTATTTTAAGTACGAAAAGTATTCTGTATTTTCAGTATTTTGCCCAGCACTGATTAATATGTATTAATGGTAATATCATTTTATTATATTGATTAGTAATTTTAGTTTCGTTTTTCAGAGTCCCATAATAAAATCCAGCGAGAGGCATTACAGAGTGAAACGTGCCGGTAACGACAGTCACATTGTCCTCGTCAATGCTACCGGTGGAATTTACATTCAGCCATTCCAGAGTCTCGGAGAGGCTCATTTCCTCTTCACTCGGTAAGCTAGCGAATTATGAAGAGCATAGTTGTGAGCTTTGTTAATTGTTTTTGTATACAACATTCGAATGGAATTTAGAGAAAGAAATGTGAAGAGCTATCTTGGTATATTTGAACGCGTTACAGGCAGCACCTCGAGTTGCTTTCCGTTGACGATACAAAGGAACAAGTGCCCGAGAGTAAATTCGTCAATGCTGCGCTTCAGCACGAGCTTCCCGACAATGATTTGACCCAGGGAAGAAGTACATATAAAAAAGAATATATTTTCTCTTCCGTAAGTGAACCGTTCATTGACAATTTAATTGGCTGGAAAATATTAATTAACGGGCATCGAAGCTACTATTGATACACCGAATAGGAAACTATTGAGTTTCAACAGTTTATATTTTCATGGGAAAAAGTTATTAACTGGTCTTTGCAATATTTCAAATTTTTCAAAGATTTCAACATTGCTCGATCGACTGAGCCAACGACTCGAGAATCCTGGCTTGGACACCGAGATAAACAATCTTCACAACACGACGATTTCGTTGCTTGTTCATTATCTCGGGATGTTGGATCAAACCGATTTGAAAACGGCCTACGACAAAATGGCTGGCACGAGTTACAAGGAAGAAACTATTAGGTAACGAACCCAAATATAATATCAATTTTTATTGTCCAATGATTGTCGATAATAATGATAATAATAATAATAATATAATTTTTTTTACAGAAACATGTTTTTAGAAACATTGCCGCAAGTAGGTACTAAACATGCGGCTTTATTCGTTCTGGATCTAATACTGCAGGAGAAAGTCTCAGACATAACGGCGATGCAACTGTTGACTTATCTGCCGTTTCACATTCGTAAGCCCGACATCGAGTTGTTAACCAGTTTGCAGACTCTGGTCAACATGCCTGACAAGATAGCGCTTGAAGTACGAAACAGCGGGGTCCTCACTTTCGGGACTCTAATATACAAAACATGCTTGTCCTACTGTCCGTACGAGACTTTGGACGACTATGTGCGACTTTACCTGGACAAATTTACAGGTAAAATAAAAAATGGAACTTTTAAGTTCGTAAACAAAAATATCTCGTTGGAGTTTGATTGTCTGTTGTCGATCTTGTATGCCTTAAAAATAATAACACGATTATTTTATTTTATTTTATTTTATTTTATTTTATTTTATTTTATTTTATTTTATTTTATTTTATTTTATTTTATTTTATTTCATTTTATTTTATTTTATTTTATTTCATTTTATTTTATTTCATTTTATTTTATTTTATTTTATTTTATTTTATCGATTTCTCCTTTTACATAATGAGCAGAATACATTACAGACAACAGTAGTGACTGAGATCGTGAACCCGCGTATAAAAATTACAATAATCGAGAAGTAGCGAACAAAAGTTCCTAATACAATAAAATCGAAATGATACTTCAGAGACTCCGGATTACGACAAAAAGATGGTCTGGCTGGAGGGTCTTTCGAACATACAATTGGGAAGAGTAGTCGAGTTTTTGGAACCAATTGCCAGTGGCAACAGCGTTGAGTCCCGACATCTACGGGTTCTCGCTGCTTGGGCCTCGCTGCCAACTGCCCCGTTGAGACCGGATGTGGTAATTATTTTTAAAAATCATTAACCGTTTTACGAACTATTTGTTTTACAGAATTTTTAAATTTTTCCATTTTTTTCCTAAGATTTATCCGGTATATTGGCCAATTTTTGTTAACCGTACGGAACATTTGGAGCTACGAATTGCAGCGTTGACGCTTTTGATGGTGTCGAATCCTTCGGCCAACCGAATGATATCGCTCTACTGGTACATGCACGGTGAGCCGGACCGTCATCTCTACAACTTCTTCTACACGACATTGAAATCTCTGGAGAGAACTAATTTCCCCTGCTTCAAGCACTTGTGAGCGCGCATTTTTCGTGAATCGATTATTCTCTTCCAATGATAGAGTTTCGGGAGGACTAATCGATAATAATTTCAGAGGCGGTATCGCCGCCCAATTTACCCGAGTACTCCGGCAGCCGTCGTCGAGGGACAACATAGCCACGGGCAATTATCTGTTCGATTATCAGGACACCAAACGACACTTTGGTGCTATGGTTCAGAGTGTAATAATCGCGAATCCTCGAACAAATATACCCGAAGTTGCTTACATCACACTGAACAGTCACGGGAGTGGTACCAATCTCAATCATGTTTCCGTAAGTTGTGCATTTTTTAAAATCTCAGATAATTAGTTAAATTGAAAAACATAAGTGAATCGGTGTGAATGACAGCACGTTGGTATTTTTTTTAAGTGCCTTTAAAATAAAATACATTTTTTGAAATGACCTCGACGCCTAGTAATTAATATTGTAACATTTGTAGCTGTACGTGAAAGCAGAGGGACTGGTGAACTCACTGTCGTCCTACATGGAGAGTCCCACGCGCGTAAAGGATATCTTGAAAGATTTCAAAATCGACGACAAACCCAGCGGCGAAGTTCACTTGGAGATAATAGCCCGCGTTCAGCAGAAGGCCGTTTTTTGTCTACACTTCAATCAGTCGAGTATCGAGAAAGGCGTAAAGTGTAAGTATCTACCCACATAATAATAAAGTTCGTGTTGATTAGACACTCACACCGATATTCACAGATACTCACCCAGTACCCATAGATACTCATCCAGTACTCATATATATTCACCCAGTACCCATAGATACTCATCCAGTACTCATATATATTCACCCAGTACCCACAGATACTCATCCAGTCCTCATAGATACCAATACTCATACCAATACCATAGATACCAATACTCATAGATATCTATGAGTATTGGTATCCAGTACTTATAGATATCTATGAGTATTGGTATGTAGTACTCATAGTTGAATATCCAGTATTCACAGATAGTTACGCAGATACTTATGGATACTCACAGACACTCACACGGATACTTACAGATACTCGGACGGATACTCACCGATACTCACAGATACTCACACGGATACGCACAGAAACTGACACGGATACTCATAGACACTTGCACAGCGCCGTTACGCGCCACATTATTATTGACAACTCACCGAGACGCACAGAATAGAATCAGAATAGAATGATAGGGGAATTGTTATCACGGCCTGGGACAGAGGTCCTTTGAGGAACCTCTGGATTCTTGATAATTGGGACAAACAGACAACTTTCCAAAATATATATAAGATATTAACATAAAAGTTATATGTTAATATTTTTTAAATATCAATTTACATTTCCAATAAAATTATTATTGTCCAATTTGCAGATCTCACATCGCTTCCTGCGAATACTTACTACACACTACAGAACATGGAATTTCACGTTAATCAGCAACGTATAAACATACCGCTGGTGATGGAATCATTGCAAGTTACCGATCTCGGAACGAACGTTCGCCTCGCCGCGACCGCGACTTCGCTCTTTTCGATGAGGGGAAATTTCACTCAACAAGGGAACGCGCGCAACAATCACGTCATACTGCGGTATTGTACTTGAGCCACAATTTTCAACGAATCAATTATGTATCGATGCATAAAAAATTAGATGCACTAATTTTTTGCAGCACAGTTATTCATGGCAGAGAAGTCGTTGAAACTTACAATCCAATTGTCGACGTATGGCACAGTGCCGAACGTGCACAATCGATACACGGATACATGCCGATAAACGTTACCATCGGAGTGGAGGACAAACTTTTCCTTCTCTACAACACCCCGGCTGGTACGTTTTTGAGCTGAAGATTGCGTAATTCAAGATTTAAGGGGACATCTCTGTGAAGCTTTAAAAAATTGTACATGCGCCCATAAAATTGGGGATTCTGCCGTTTATTTCAGTAGTAGTAGGAGATAATAGAATTCATTGACAATACGTAATATGCAACAATTTTTTATACCTAACAAACTTAAAACTTATCACGCATATTGCATGTTGCCAATTGGCCATCGACCGAAATCCTTCAGCCCTTATTATTATTATTATTATTTTTTATTAATGTTCCGTTCCAGGTATACCCCTTAGGGGTTTTTACCTTAGCTCCCCCCCTAGCCTAACCGTGAACCTATTCTAACAATTTCCTACCCGCACTTCGCTGACCTACTCTAATTCCGTGCGTCCGCAGCCGACTTACTTTTATTCCCCCTAACTGTACCGCATTCGCCGAGGACACAGGGAAACTGCGGAAAACCCATGTCGGTACAGCTGGCGATATTCTACTGATCCTCCGGTATTTCTGCACTTGAGTAAAGTGCAGAAACACTTAAGTTTCAGAAGAAAGCGCCTCCCCCTCACCGGTCGATGCGCCAGCTAGCGCACGGCTAAGCGGTCACCCATCCAAGCACTGACCGCGAACGATTGTGCTTGACTTGGGAGACCACCGGAGCCGTGCGCCAACCGCGCATCCACCCCTGTCGGTAGCCCTTATTATTTTATTTTATTTTATTTTATTTTATTTTATTTTATTTTATTTTATTTTATTTTATTTTATTTTATTTTATTTTATTTTATTTTATTTTATTTTATTTTATTTTATTTTATTTTATTTTTCGCATTGTCGAAGCTTTGTGCCGATGGAGGCAAAGTTTTCAGGATGCATTTGTTTCTAAGAGGTATCCCCCTTAAGGTGATGTAAAAACTCCCCTATGATTTTGGACCTTCTTTACTGCAGAATATCTGAGAACTGGCGTAACAGCCAATGTGCGAACCGCTACATCCATAAGAGGTCCTCGAGCGCAGCAGAAGTTGGCGACTATCTGCTCGAAGTGTACGACGTTGTACGTTGTGAGAAAATCCGATGAGAATGAATTGGAGGTAATTTTTTATTTTTATATTTTCGTTGATTGGATATATTATCGTTTTGAGATTCAGAATTGATTTCGGAGTATGATTTTTGTTTTTACAGAATATATCACTCTTCGAGGCCGTTGTGCCAGAGTTGGGTGGACAACTGAACGTTAAGGTTTTCGGCTGCGACGCGCATGTGGATCAGGAAAATTATTTGAGTGACGTATTCTCATCCCACCGAAGCAATTATCAGTGGGTAACACTTTTTATAAAAAAAAATATATATAACACATCGACAAATGAATTTTTTTTAAATATCAATTAAAAAAACAGGACTTGGCCAGCTGCTCGATTGCCGTTACTTATCATTCATTTTCTGGATTTCTTCACATACGTACCGCCGAAGGGCAGTTGCGGATTGTCCGTTTACGTGGAACCAACGAGCCTGCGACCCTCCGAGGTTTGCAATTTCATCGATCTGTCGCATCGACTATCCTCGTTGGCCGAATTTTCGAAACGATAGAAGAAAAATGTATAATTCCAGGTGAAATTGGAGTACGTGAAGAGCGGTAAATATCACATGATTTCTCTAGTACGACGGGAATTTGGCACTTTGGAAGTCCTTCAACAGTGGAATTTGGCCGCGGTTTACGAATCTACGAGCTGGATATCCGACACCTTGAAGATAAAGGCTACCAAGACTGTTCCAGGAGAGAAAGTTGTGAAGGTAATTCATACACTTGCGATATTGCAACCATTCGATAAAACGTCATTGAATGAGCTACACTGATAAAAAGAAAATTGCAAATTAAATGCACCGGACTGGCAGTTCTTATGCAAAAACTGGTACATTAAATTTAATGTACAATTGTGATGAAAAATTAATAGACTTTTACAGTAAAATTAAAGTAAATTATTAAAAGTGAAGTATTTCGAACGTTTTTAATGTACTCCAAGTTAATTTTTCATCATTTATTTATTTATTTATTTATTAATACACGGAACGAACCTATTTTACAATAGGTCAAAATTCCGCAAATGTATATACATGTGGTGGTACAAAAGTTTGACATTCTCAACAATGATCATAGTTATACACGGAATTTAATGTACCAGTATTTGTCCAGCTCTGTTTCATAGAGTATGTTCAAGATCTTTGCACGACTATATCTAAAATGTTTGTAAATAAAATATATTATTGCAATGAATTGACGATGTTTGCAATTGGACGCAGGTTTGCATAGAAGGTGAAAGAGAGACGCCGTGGGCTTGGGATTTCTTGAGCACGAAGCCAAGCGATGCAGCCTCCGTGAAGCTGAGTGTAATCTGGGGTCTGGGAGACTCGGCTAAAGGAAAATGCAGCGGTTCTTCGATACTGTTCAACCTCGTCGGCGAAGTAACTCCGAAACAATTGGAAAGCAGTAAACAGAACAATTGGCCGTACAAGCAGTGTCGGAAAGATTCCAACGGAAAGAACTTTATTCCCTATACAGAGGCCTGCTATGAAGCTTCTCGGGAATTGTCGACTTTGCGAAAATATCAAATGTTCGTTAAAACGGAAAATGTGAGTAAAAATATAACTCCAAAGCAGAGCTGGGTAAAGTACCAAAAAAATACGTTAAGTACAAAGTATCCCAAGTACTTGAAGTAGTTCTCAAGTACTCATAGCAATTAGGTTCGTAGCGTTAAGCGTTATCTAGGCTTAAAAAAAATACAAAACACAATTTTGAAATCATAGCTCTCAGCCAGATAAAAAAGTGTAGCTTATTATTATGATTTCTTATTAGCTTAGTATTATTGTTTCATTGTGTTTCGAGTTTCAAAACTGGTCTCTTCACACGTCTGTATATCGCGACTATCCTCCGCAACTTACATCGTAAGATTTTTGTTAAAATCGCACTTGTTGACAAGCTTAGATGGATAATCATATATGAATAGGAACCGGATGTCATACTACTCATCGAAAGTCCGTAATGCAAGAATGAACTCAAAAAAGTACTTGTACTTGGTACTTGAAATTCTAATAAGTACTCTTAGTATTAATAAGAACTTATGTATTTCAAGTACGCGCTTGAAGTTTCAAACAAGTACCCGGTACTTCAAGTACTGCCCAGTTCTGCTTCAAAGAGATCAGCCTTCCGCGTACCCGGCTTTCACATTTAGACTTTTGTGATGTTCGCACAGCTGCCGGAAAAAATGCATAATATAATCTGGAAATTCCGAGCTCTGTACGATCTGCTGGGTGGCAATAGCAGTTATTCGAGGGACACGAAGCAATTCGTTGTTGGAGCAACTTTTCCAAAAGATTCCAAAACAGCGCTTATACAAGTGAACAGGGACAAACTCTCGATTGGGTACGATCAAAGCCTCGTCGACATGTTCCTGATTCGAACGAGATTGCACAAGTTCCTGGACAGTTCACTTCTTCGTGCAACTTTCAGTCAGTACTTCGACCACTTTCGTCTAGTTGAACATCATTTTTATATAATATTTATAATGTATATAATTGGGTTAATTTTTTTAGGTGTCTGCGCATTGACGACGACCATTGGCACATCGTCCGAGAACGCGACTTTCCCAATGACTGCAGATCGTGAATTTTTGGTACTCGCCCAGTGTTACGAGAACAATCCGAGATTCGCGCTGAGAGCGATGAGCACGTCGAGCGGTGTGACACTGATATCGGACGACGATTCGGGCAGCATTAAAATCGTGCCCGACAAGCACGGAGGAACGGTGTACAATTTTACGGAGAAATATGCCTTCAAGAGAGACTTCGAATGGAATACCATTAACTCCAAGAGGTGAGAAATGCAGACGATAGTGCAACGTGCTTTTGCCATTCGTATTACTTTAATCGGTGAAACGTGAGAAAAAAAAAGAAGAAACAGAAAATGAATGTTTACAATTTTCGCTTGCAGCATCAGATTGGACGACAAATCGATCCATCTGTTTTTCAGCGACTTCTTCATCTTCGCGCACGTCACCGAGGAACAGGTACTCCTATTTTTCCCGAACTACATGAAACAATTTTCTTGCGGTGTCTGCACGGCTGTGAACGCTGATGCGGCGAAATTGTATGAGAAAATTATTTAATTCTCACCCAATCTAATAATATGTTTGATCGATTTTTTTTTATGATCCAACTTGACGAGTAAATAAATTAGAGGTAATCGGATGTCGTGGTATTTCTTTGCACAGTGTATAAGGCAATGATCTAATTTCTGGTAGATTTTTTAACGTTATAAAATTGTAACAAAAAAAGAATCGATTTTATACGTATATCAAGAGAAATTCAGTGCAGCTTTAAATCTTCAATTTTTTTCCGTAAATCAAATAATTCAATAATCGTCTATGCAAGGTCGTAAACTGTATCGCTATGACATTAACGCTGTGTAAATGTTCATCATTAACCAGAGATTAATCAGAGATTTTGATGGTCAAAATCCTGCTCTAAAAATGTAACAAATAACAAAAAAGCACAATAAATTTTTACCAAACTTGTACTTAACGTATACTAATGTATGTAAGGTAATAATCTATTTTGTTACCAATAATCAAAAACTTCAATTTTATTCTTAATTTCAAAATAAATAAACAACAGCCTTTAATTTTCGGGTTTGCGGCGTATAATTTCGTAAATCGATGACTCGAAAACTGGGTAAATACGTCGTGCATCGATGATCGCAAACATTTTTTTTAACGTGAGATTCCGATGGCTGAATACTGCTAGGAATGTAGTACAAAAATATCAAATAAACTTTTACAAAATGTATACAAAAACGTACTTCAGTCCCAGTTCTGACCGGAGAGACAGGTATCTAGATGCACGTTCATCATCTTTCCGTCTATCAATTCCATGCAAATGGGACAGGGAAATCTACCGTCCTCGACATGTTCATCCGCCGGCGAATTTGTCAAAACGGAACTATCGTTCGTGGAATCGAACTCATCGTCGTTGAATATAGTTTGAACACATTCGTCGAGATGATCGTTCAGTGCAATGTCGCCTCTTATTTTGGCGTTGCATACGAGGCACACGTATGGCTCTCCCGTACCTGGAATATCGCCAGTTATATCAATAACATCTTTTGACTTACTGGCCCCGCTCGGACCCGCCGGCGGACCTTCCACTATCAATACGCTCCTCTTCTCTTTTTCTTTTCTCTGCTTTTCCGCGGGCTCGGCCAGACACTCGTCCAGATGTTCGTTAAGCAAATTCATATCCAGCGACTTGTTGCAAACCGGGCACGGGTAATGCTTCGTTGCCGTTTTTTCCGGCGATATCACGAACGCGTCCAAGTTTGTTTGTCCCTTCATGGGTGTAGACGTGCTTGGTGATTTTCTCGAACCCCGAGCAACATTCGGCCTCTCGGGGCTAACGACGATCACAGCCGGTTCCTTTTTATTGTCGGCCCTGCGATCGCCGCCGGACTTTGTACTTTTGGGCTGGTCGCTCCGAGCCATGAGGCAGATGTCGAGGTGGTCGTTCAGACTGATGTTCGGCACGGCCATATCACAAATCGGACAATTGCAGAGCTCCTGAACATCCGGATTGTTCAGTCTCAAGACAGGACTACTTGTAGGAACGAGGAACTTTGGTTTTTTTGGCGGCGGCGAGTCCAGTATAATAGTCGAAGCTGCCTTCTTTGGAGTTCGATTGTTCGTTCCTATTTGGGGAGAGGAGGATGAATATTTGTCCAGCAGGGAGCTTCTGCCGGTTCCAACACCGCCGACCGTGGCAACAAAGCTCAGCGTCTGCGATGGTTTAACGCCGCTGACTTTGTTGCTCGAAGCGTTCGCCGGTTTTGACGAACCTCCGGACGAACTTCCGGGACCGCCTGTTCCGAAACCGTGAACTCTGTTCGTGCTGGTACCGAGCTTCACCAGACCCGTCGGTGTAATCGGTTTTCCCCAAGTGCCGGGCGCCGAAACGGTTTTTGGTTGTTTGTAATTGTTCCAGCCGCTTGCGGGATTTTTTGGAGCTTCGGCCGATTGCGTCCCGTTCGAATTGGGCTTGACTACGGAGACCAAGGAACCGTTTACAATCGTCACAGCGGGCTTCGGTTTTTCCTGGGTCGGCAATTTTCCATTCTGGGGCTTTTTCTTGTCATTGACCGCGGACTTTTTCTTGTCGTCGACGCTCTTCTTAGACTTCGATTTGAAATTTTCGGGTTCGCGGACCTTGACGTACGTGCCGCCACAACTCTGCTGATGTCTTGTCCACCAGCAGTCCGACGGTCCCGGCGCTCTGTTCATCGAACGACGGACCATACCGAAATACGGCGCTTGGTTTTGGCAAGGACCGTTGCATCTCCACCAGTGCTGCTGGTACAATTTTACCTCGTCGTGAAAACTGTGATAGATCTGGTGCAGCGTGGAGAAAAAAAACGTTGCAAGTTAGCGTTGTATAATAACGAAATGGTAAAAATTTCTAAATAAATTGTCAGGTAGATACAATTTTTTTTTTTACAAACATAAAGAGTAGAGTTGCAATTGAGAATCAATAATCATTGCGCGAGGTCGTTGGCGGAACCACATTGTTTTGGCGAAACTTCAAGTAGCCGAGTCGATGTATGGCCGAAAATCATGTGTCCGAATGCACTTGCGCCGCAACCGTCAAATCCCTGGAACTTTATTTTTCCGAATCGTCAGAATGGCGAAAATTCATTTGTCCGAATCTTCATTTCAGCGAATGTTACTCTTCAGAAATGGTAGTTGGCCCGAACGTTAATTCTCCAAATCGCAATTTAACCAAACGTCATTGTTCTGAATAATAATTTCACCGAATTTCATTTCTCCGAATAATATCACCGAACTTCATCTCTCCGAATAATATCACCGAACTTCATTTCTCCGAATAATATCATCAACCTTCATTTCTCCGAATCGTTGGACCTCCGAACATCGAGTCGCCGAATCGTCATTTTTCCGAATTACTAAACAACCGCATCGCGGAACTAAATAATATGAGTGAATAATCTGAGTTTCTGCTATTATATCGCCTCGTGAAAAATGTTACGCTCAATAACAATCGGTTCAGATAAATATTCGGAAGATTAATGATTCGGCGACTTCACGTTTGGAAGAAAGTTCGATGAAATTATTATTGGAAAAAATGATACCCGGTTAAATGACGATTAATATTTCCGGAGTGACGTTTGTTTAAATGAAGATTCGAAATAATAGAGTTTCTGGAAAAATCGCGATTCGCAAAAATAAAGTTTTGGAAATTCGACGCTTCGGAAAAATAATGCTTTGGAAATTTGACGACTCGGAAAAATAAAGTTTTGAAAATTTGACGATTTGAAAATATAAAGATTCGTCAGTTTGACGATTCGGAAAAATAAAGTTTCAGAAGTTTGACTATACGGAAAAATAATTTTTTTGGAAATTTCGCGATTCGGAAAAATAATATTTTGCAAATTTGAAGATGTAAAAAAATAAAATTTCGGACGTTTAACGATACGGAAGAAGTGCGAACCTATGGTTTCCGGCCATACGACGATGCAGCCGATTGAAGTTTCGGCAGAGTCATGTGGCTCCGTCCTAGGCAAATAATCGAATAGATCAAGAAAGACGAAGAAAACTTAGACCATCAACTTACAGTTATATTAGTTCCCGCTTCTTTGTTTATTCTGTTCATGTGCTTGCAGAATTCGGGCCCGTGACCGTCCCGGTCGCGATTGTTGTTGGTCAGAAACAAGAATCCATGGATCATTTCATGCTGAATCGGAAAAATAGCGATAAAAATTCAGTCAAGATTTCAATGATTTTTGTCCATCAGTAGAATGAGTTAGAGTGATGACGCTGAAGATATCTGCACGAGACTAAATTTCATAAAGTTTCAACTGCTGTGTTTTGCGATGCACAAACTTTGCTCAAGGAAGTTCACTGCGATAATAAAATCGTACAAACAAACAACTCTTTACTTCTTCCTAAAGCCGTGCATTAACAGAGACTTGTCAAAGATGAAATTACATGTCATGCAGGAATCTTCCCGGTCAATGTCAGAACGAAAGTAACTTTACCAGCAACGTTTCAACCAAGTCTTTACGTGGTCTGAGTTTAAGTAAAGGGGCGCTCAGAGATATAACGCAGTCGCGGCTTCGCGGACGGAAAGTGCATACTCCGGCGCACCTGAAAAAAAAAAAATGTTACAAATGCATGAAGGTGCTGAAAAAACTGCAGTGCCAAATTGTGTGCATGGTAAGAAAAATAAATTTTTGTGACTTACGAGGTCATACGAGGACTCCATTTGACCTCTACCGAGAGCAGTTTGTTGGAAAAGAATTTTGCGTTGAACTGCATGAACAATGTGTGAATGTTGGGCGTGGGATCGACAATCTCCAAGGTTTGGTCAATCAACGTCCTTGGCGCGTAGTTCTCTTTGTTCTTCTGCAAGCACCGAAATGGGAAACATAAATTCGAGCAACGACCTGATAGATTAATTTTCAAGAATCATTCTGACAAATCGATAAATCAGCGATTCGTCAAATCGATTAATGTACATGTTAGATGCACACCGGTCGCGTGAAGACAGTGCAAATTGATTTACCTGGATGCAGATTTTTATAAGTTATAAACTTTCTACTTTCTATACAAGTGAAATAATAACAATAAAATTGTATTTCATGCGTAATGAATATAACGGTTTTCTTACGTGATCCGGAAAGACGGCATTCTCGGTTATCCCGACTGGATCATATCTCTGTTGGAGTTCCAACGCCAGTGACCGATCGTAATCCATCATATCTTTCTTTGAGCTTTTAGCTTTGGCCATTGTAAATTGATCGTTTTTCTTATTGTCCTGCGTCCTCTCTTTAGATGTTTATGGATCGAATTTACGTGCGAGTGTTTGTATTGGCAAACGTAATATCATCGCTAGCGTTTCGATGTACCAGCGTGTGATCCGTTGGCTGCGATCTGCGGTGTTGATACTCGGTCATGTTTATACTTGAAGGTGACGAGTAGCAGACGACACGCTTTTGTATGGCGGGTTAATACCGTTACGCCAAACTCATTGCAACCAAAAGTCACTTTAGCCAATAAGTAACTAGGCTGCAAAACGGTACACGCATGGTATCCACATGCATATGAATCATTTACACTGATTTACACCAAACGTATTAGGTCCGTTCGTTATCAGAACTTATCATATCAGAGTTGATAAGAGTGGAGCGCAAGCCGAGCGCTCGTTTTGGATTTTGCGTTCGTTAAGCCCATATGAGCGGATATGATCTCGGCTTTCGATGAAACTTTTCTTTTGACCGTACATGCCAGAATCCGTTAGGAAAGTTGATTACAGTTTTTATAACCGACCGCAGTATTGCTCTTGGGACATGTGAAACGACTCAGTCGGTAACCAAAATCTGTAATGCGAAGCATTAAAAAAAAAGCAAAGCATTAGCGGATGTACAATTTAATGCCGTGTCCGATGATGCTTCCGTTTTATCCGAAACCTCAATCGGTTTTAACTGGCATTGATTCGAAAAATGCGTCTATCTCTCTCGCATTCGTATGTCACGTGGTACATCTTTCACATGGCCTTAAGGTGAAATTCAACTCCTCGGTCGGTAACAAAAACTGTAATACAAAATTCTCTGAGACGGTTCATTTTTAGGGAAAAATACGAGAACGGTAAATTACGCGCAGTAATTCTGCAGTTCACTATTCTCATCATTTTACCAAGAAATAAACGGCTTGGGAGATTTTTGGGTTGCGAAATTGCAGCTCTCTCTCTCTCGCACTCATAGCGGTTACACTTCGCCTTAAGGTGATGTGGGACAATCCCGCGTCCAGTTCGTAACAAAAACGATACTGAATGCCGTTTCGAGAGCGCAGACCGCCGACGAAAAAGAAGACTGTCTTTACCTGCGGCATCGGCAGACGCAGGGAAAGACCAATTGTCTTTTTGCTCGGTAGACTGCGGTGTCAAAACGGCATTCTGTACAGTTTTTTACCGGCGGCGGTATTGCACATCATCTTAAGCCGGAAGTAAAATACTATGCCCCCTAGTGCTTTAGATTCTTACAGAAGAGTCAAATCTGTGTTATATACAGGTCGATGCGTTTCTATGCGTTTCTATACCGTCCGCATGCAGTCAGTTCTGCTCGAAATGAAGCGAATATGGCGGTCAACCCAGGCCGATTTGTGATCATTATTCTGTCAATCTGTCCGCGCGTGTCACAATAACGTTGAAACCGGAGTGTTTTCTGGTAGGATATCTGGGAAAAGGTTACGGTAGGTCAGTGTACATATCTTAGAATAATTTCGCATGAAGTGTTTCTCTATCTTAAAGAACTAAAAAATAAATAATTGATTGCAGCGTGCGTTGCCTTCACGTCGGTGAACCTTTCGACTAACGCTCAAAATGCCAAATAAATGCGTAGTGCCGGGGTGTCGTACAGGCTATGCAAGTTGCAAAAAAAAGTTTTCAACATTTTCGGCACCCAAAAATGAAGAACTCAGAGAAAAGTGGGAAAGAGCTATTCAACCGATGAAGCCATTGAAGCCAAAGCATGTTGTATGTGAAAAACATTTTATCCCTGAGCAAATCATTCGGAGTTACAAGCTCAAGGATGATGCTGGAAATGTACTCGCAGAGGTAAGATCTAGCGCCTCATTATTTTATCCATGATTGAAATAATTCGGAGTGATAAATAATTCGGTGACGTTAATCAAATTTTGTGGCATATAAACACAAGCCCCATATTTTTATGCAATTTTTCTAAATATGATTCCACTTAGTTCAATGAGACAAATTATGAGAAATGACATATACAAATTTAAATCATTATAATTTCTGTGGGAATTATATTTTTTCTGGTAATTATTTGCTGTTGAAATACTGCCGTGACTTGATGTAATTCTTTAATAATTATGTAAATCTATTGTCATGTATACGTAGAAAGTTTATACAAAACTTATACATGTATGTTCCGACCTGACCTTATATTTACAAAATAATTTGGTTTGTTTTTCAAAGTGAATAACTGTTTGATCTTGTACATAGGTTCCATTGAAATGTGTTCGACTTGTAACCGACGCAGTACCTACCACATTTTGGGTTAAAGAGACAACAGAAATCAGCGCAAAGGAAAACACCCATTGCAATGGAAATATAGCAATCCAGCATATCATTGTGGTTCCCGAATCCAAAGTTTATACAGGAATATTGGATAATAACAATATCCATAAGAACGAAACTGGCAGATCAATTACGTTTTCACAAACTCACGAAAATCCAGTGACAAAAGGTGTTTCTGAAATGGAATCTTGCATACAAACTAAATGCGAATCATCAGACATTGATCTGAAACCTCTAATTATTTGTCAACGCAATCTATTCATTGAACTGCTGGAGCATCCGTCTCTGATACAAATACCCGAAAATTGGTATACGGCGACACCATCCACGAAAAAATGTGTCACTTTCTACGAGCTTTATTGGAAAGATGAAAACGAGACCTGCTACCCTGCAATGAGGAAAAGCTTGATTATTGACGAAGATATGAAAGCGCATTACTCGGTATATTGTAATCGCGTAAATCAGTTAGAATCCTCCTTTCCCGACAGATTTGAGAGTTTCGATATTGTGAATAAAACTCTTGAACGATTTGCGAGCCTGAAGATTTGCTGTGGTATAGGCATGTTTGATGATGTAAATTTGGTGAGAGGAAACATTGGATACACGGACGGTGCCAATCAGTTGCGACATAAGAGATGTTCAATAGTCGCGGTTAAACAGCAATGTGATGTTTGCAAACAAGTGAAAAAATTGATTTGTCAAAAAAAATTACGCATGAAAAAGCGCGAAGAAATTGCAAACGGAAAAAGAGAGAAGCGGGTAGAAGGTACGATTCAACATGGGAAGAGAAGTCTGGAACGTGTAACATTATCGGATGACTGGAGAAGAAAGATTCGTTCCCAATATTATGCCCTGAAACGTGCCAAAAGAAGAATTCAGACTTTGAAAAGTATAATGCAGTCACAACAGACAGCTCAAAAAAGGTCAAGGACGGAAAAGTACTTAAAAAATGTGAGGAATTAGGTATATAGATGGGCAGCATGTGAAAGAAAAATCGCTTTATTCTATTCTCTTATTGATTGTGAAACCTTCAAATTGTGTTCTCACGCAGCGTGATAACAGTTTTTTTTTACTACGTATAATATCCATCTCATTACATTTTATTTATACATTTTTACATGAAGAGCATTTATATAGAAGCAGATTTAAAAAGTGTAAAACTTAATTTCTGTAAATAAATAATGATAATAATTCGTCTGCAAGCAAATTGAGAAACATTTTCACTGCAAATATTGTAGAAATACTGTGCGAGCTCCTGTAACATTTTCCCAGCAATGTCCAGTGGGAACTTAAGTTGAAATCTTGCGGTGCGCTAATGCACTCCAATATATATAAACTTTTTTTTGCATGCTTCGAGAATAGGAAGAGCGTTTTTAAATGCATGTTCATTCCTCTGATGTGTGTACAGAGACTGTGGATGAGATGTTAAAACAATATAAATTTTCTTTTCCCTGTACACAACAGAAATCTCGTCGTATGCCATAAAATATTATTTACAAATGACAATGCAACAATATTTTCAGGAAACAAATTTAAAAAATGTGATAAAGCAGAGTGTTCTTAAGGTGAAGTGAAACACGCTCTCTGCCGCGCTCTCTGGCTCCACCGTAAGACCAATGGCACTATCTCTCTCACACTCCTGGCTCAGTCACGTGACTTTCACTTCACCTTAAAAAGAAATAGGCAAAGTTTTATAGCACTTAATAAATTGGATTAATACATTCAATTACAGATTGAATAGTGCTGCTTCTTTTTGAATCCGACCTTCAAACTGCGAATTTAGTATTTTTAAAAATTAATTTTATAGAATAATAATAAACTAATGGGTTAGTAGAGTTGGTTGTAATTGTTGAGTGGAGAAACAAGAAATTAGCGCGTGGCGCGTATGTGTATATATTTAAAACAGGCCTGGGCTGGCTGCCATGTTGGCTCCAATCACGGTAACTTTTCGCCCGGCGAGTAACCCGACTGTGTATAAAACTGTGACTCAAATTAATCGAGTATATTCTTCCATTTTTTTTGGTTCATGAAATTGAACATTGAAATTCCCGCCAAAGTGCCCTCCGACTTGCGGTTGTAAGCGTGTGTTGGAATATTATTGAACGTACAGCTGTTCGATTCGACTATACTAACCAGCACTAACCGCGTGATCTCGTCGGTCGTTCTTTTTATCGCTTTCTCAATGCTCATATATTCAATAATACATCAACAAGGGAACATATAATAAAAATTGTTATAATAGTAATTACAAAACGTTACAAAAAGCTCGCCGACGGACAAATGGTATTTCGGTGACATTGTTTCGTCATCCCAGTTACAATGAATTCCAAGTATTTTTTGAGGCTAAGCGCTGCCGGCAGATCGCTCGTCAAAGATCCCCGGAGATTTTATTCAAACAGAAATGTCTTGAAGCTTCACGAAAGGGGCATGTTCGAAGACATGTTTCCTAACTCCAGTGCGTAAGTTGAAAGATTTTTTGTTTGTTTTTTATTGGTGCCTTTTTAACGCTCGAGTGTGTGACGACGCACAATCCTCGGTGACGATATCAAAACGTCTCTTATTTTTACGATAGTTTTACAGCGATGTACAATTATGTACGTAAATTATTAAAAACGTTATAATTTTATGCCGTGTGTTTTTCTGAGCTGTTTTTTAGTGCGAAAGAGATTTTGGAGCAATTGCCATCTAGGGACAAAATTCTAGGTCTAATTCCTCCCAGAATTATCGCTGTACCAAATTAACTGAGCCATAAAAACATGCTGCAGGAAACTTCATAATTCAGAATTTATTAACTAATGTCACAGAAATTTTTATTTACTCAAAATTTTAATCCTGGACTCCTCGCGTACAAGACAATAATACATACGTACGAGAAGTTTTTCATTTAGCCATGGATGAACTAATAATTCACTGTCAATGTAAACATTTATTAGAATTTGTTGTTTGAATATTCTAAACAAAGTGGAACATTTGGAGATAGTGAGTGCTTAAAGACACCCAACATGCATATATATTTGTGCATATTTATTTGTCATCCGCACAGTTTTAATATGTTTTAGCAATTTGCGGATATATTTTACAGAATTCATGGCAATTCGATCTCCTTAAGGACGCTTGAAATGTAACACCGATAGTTACTCCAGGTTTCATCTTTTGTCTGTTTATCCTACTTTGCAACCATAAAAAAACAAGTCCAAAGAGTCGCTACAGGTGCTCTTATAAAATGTTAAAAATTTATAGGAATTTCCGCTTAATTTTTCAATGTGTTTGTCACCCACTTTAATTCGTCTGTTTCACGAAGTTTGGTACCATGCACATGGTACCAAACTTCATTTTTCCACACCTTCCTCTTACCTCACTGATTAATAACACCGATGTTTAAATTCCCACAGAGATGAAATAACGAAACTTCTGGTGCAACGGCCTCAGTGCGTTTACGCGGGATTCGATCCAACGGCGGACAGTCTTCACGTCGGCAATCTTCTGGTACTGATGAATCTGATGCACTGGCAGAGAGCTGGTCACCAGGTAATAGCGCTGCTGGGCGGCGCGACGGGCCTCATAGGCGATCCGAGTCACCGAACGGCGGAACGCGCGGACCTCAGCAATATCGTCGCTAACGAGAATCTCGATAGCATCAGCGCGAACATACGAACAGTGTTCGAGAATCACGAAAAGTACTTTTGGGAGGGTCAGAAGGACAAATTGAAACCTCCGAAGATAGTAAACAATTTGAATTGGTACAAAGACATAAACGTCATAGACTTCATGAAGGGCGTTGGAAAGCACTTCAGACTGGGCGTAATGATGGGTCGGTCATCCGTGCAGTCGCGTCTCAACGCCGAGGGTGGAATGAGCTTTTCCGAATTTACCTATCAGGTATTTCAAGCTTACGACTGGCTTTATCTCTTCAAGACGGAAAACTGCCGTTTTCAAATCGGCGGGAACGACCAGATGGGAAACATGATATCCGGTCACGACATAATCGGCAAACTGGCCAATAAAAATGTCTACGCTCTCACGCTGCCGCTCATAACCGCCGAGGGTGGAAAGAAATTTGGCAAATCCGTGAATAACGCCGTTTGGCTTTCACCGAAGAAATCCTCGAGCTTTCAGCTCTATCAATTTTTCATAAGATCGAAAGACTCGGATGTGGAGAAGTTTTTGAAACTCTTCACGTTCCTGCCCCTCGGGAGGATAGAGGAGATAATGAAGAATCATGTTAAAGCGCCGGAGAGACGAGAGGCTCAGAGGGAACTGGCCGAAAGTGTTACTTTGCTCGTTCACGGAGGTACGTTCCGCCATCTAAATTTCCGGTCTACATTTTTACAATCTTTAGACCCACATTTTAGAAAATTATTTAAACTGCTTATTAATTTATTTTTTTCTGCAGTTTTTTTGAAAAATTCTCTGCAGTTTTGAGCGCGTGGATTTTCCCTAATTTCGTCAGAAATAAATAAAATTTCACTGATGAGTGTCGCGTTTTTAACGATTATTTATGTTTTTAGAGGATGGATTACAGTCGGCGAAACTCGCATCGGCGGTACTTTACGACACTTCGTTAGAAACACTGTCGAAAATGACTGCCGAGGAGGTTGTACAAATTTTCGAGGGTGCCAAAGTCTCGGAGGTGATGCCGGAAGTGGGACTCACCGTACACAGCCTGGCAATGAAGATAAGATGCTTCAAGACCGATCACGACGCGCTGAGAATCATACCGGCCGGCGGATTTCAAGTGAATAATCAAAAAATTACGAATCCCAGTGAAGTTATAACACAAAACATTCACGTATTACCGAACAATCTGACCGTCGTTAGGGTAGGAAAGAAACATTATCACATAGTCAGATGGCTTGCGTAATTAAATATATAGAGGTTCTAAAGACATCAAAGGTTTGCGTTTATATTTTCGAGTTACTTCTGCATCAGTAAATTGAATTTTATGACGCGATTTCCAGGCATTAAAAAAAAAAAAATACAAAAATATAAAATACTGGACTGAAGAAAATACTTTTGAGAAAATTGCAACTCATAATTGCCGTCGATGTTGCTCAAGAAGCTTCCATGCCCAGGGTTATCCTCCGAATGCTGTCTTTCAAAAGTGGAAAGTCTCTTCGGGTTTCTTCCATTACATCTCTCAAATCAACACTCATCGCCCGTTGTTTCTGCAGCTCGTCGTTCAGCGACAATTCGGATTTGAAGAGCATCTTGTATCGACGGTCTTTAACATCCTGCAGCATTCTAATTTTTCGCTGTTTTCGCACCAAACACTCGAGTTTCTATCCAATAAAATTTCTTTTTTTAGAGGCCCAAATTTTCAATTAACACTCGATTTTTTTTTTACATACGTGATATTTTATGAGTTCGGCATCGACGATTTGCTTATCGACTTCCGGTACAGCGTCCTCGTACGCTTTTAGCGTTTTTTGATTTTCGTCCAGTTGCTCCAGCAAACTCTTCTGCTGGCTTTTCACTTCCAATATCTGACTTTCTATTTGCTTTATTTCCTGCGATTAATATTTAAAATTAGATCGATGTTTTATTGCTGAATTGACAAGCGAATTTTAAATGCTCACTTTCGTCATCTGTTTTATCTTCAGTTTTTGATCGTTCATTCGTTTCTGAAATACAACCCTCTGATTGTGAAGTCCTTTAGGATTCCTCTTCTCACGAGCCATCGCCCCATCCATTATAACGTCTCGACGGGCCACGCAAAATTCCATATCTCGAATCATCTTTTCCTGAGCCTTTCGCAGATCCGAGAGACGCATTTCCATTTTGTGAATTTCGCTCTTCATCACCGCCACGTCGCCACCCGCGCAACGTTCCTCTTTTAGCTCTTTAGCCGTTTCCGAAGCTAAGCGAACCTGGAGAAATAAATCACAGAGTTCTAGTAGAAAAAAGATATTGGCCAAATAATCAGTAAACCTTTTTTTCTCTTCAAATGAATTCATTGATTTTCTGGAAGCCATATGAATTTTTCAAAATTCTCACATTTTCAAATCTTCCGTTTTTTATTTTTATTTTTTATGCCATAACTGCGCAACTGTTGGTACAATCGCCTTGAAACTTTTTGTGTGTACTGTGGAATCGTAATACGGAAATATATCCAAAATATGATGTAGAGGCAGCATCGATTTTTCAAATTTTCGAATAACCAAATTTTGAAATATACGAAAATTCAGAGGAAATTCATATGAATTCTAAGAAATCTAAGAATTCATTTAAAATGAGAAAATAAAAGGTTTTCTAATTTTTTTTAAAAAACAATTTTTTAAATAATTTGTTAATAACTTTTTGGCATTATTATTATGTAAAATCAAAGGTCTTGAAATCATTAATACGTCTGCATTTTTTCAGATTTTTGGCATATCGCGAAGTACTAAAAGTTTCATTGAATTAAACTTTCGGTTGGGAATGTATGTGTGATGCATCCTTAACATAACCGAACCTTTTTTTCCCAGGATAGAGTCTCTCGTTGAGCGGCTCGAAGTTGTTCCTCGAGAGCAGCCCTGTCCGCCGTCAATTGTTTTATGTCGTTCTGCAGCTGTACCACTTCGCTTTCAGCCTCGCGAAGAGCGTCGACGGATTCGTTCTCGGTTATGCAGTTCTTGTCCTCGAGATCGTCCCGAACTTCTCTCTGCTTGGCAAGTCGAGCATTGGCGTTTAGTAATTTTTGCTGGAGGATATTTATCCTTCTGCAGATATTATCGTCCTCCTTCTTCTGTTTCTCGATCTTGTAACCGAGCTTCTTATTCTTCTGCTCCATCATCATTATCTGCTTGCCGAGCAAATTTATCTCCTGCAACTGTGCGGTGCGTTGCTCGCTCAACGTGAACATGTAGCCCGCCTGACGGAGCCAGAACTCCTGAGACTTTCGATTACTCGTCTCCGTGTCGTCTATGCTCTTCTCCAATTCGGTTATCTTCAGATCTTGCGGGCTGACCTCCTCGCCACCGGCCAATGACGAGATTATCTAAAATTTCAATGATAATTGATCATTTAAAAAAATTGCTGATGGTGTACAAAAAAAACCACAAAATTATCGAATACCTCTTCAATTTTCTTGTTCAAACTAACGATCTTTTGCTCCTTCTTGCCGATATCCAGTTCACATTTCTTGATCCTGTTGTGCACCCCGTCCAATTCCTTTTCTCGTTTATTGTTCATCCGCGTCAAATCTTCGACGTCGTATTTCTCCGTCGCTATAAAGCCATTCAATCGCTCCAATTCGAAAATATTCTTTCCGTAAGAATTTTCGGTCAGCAGCATCGAAAGCTCGGCCTCTCTCATTTTGTCTCGGGAGTCCCGAAGATTTTTGTTCAAACTCCTCACGGTCTTGTCGTGAGTGACTTTGTTCTCGAGCCTCGAGAGTATCGAGTCTTCGAGCTTGACTTTCTCTTTGGTCAATTTTTCGACCTCCTTGTCGATGGACTTGTCCTCTTCGACGCAAAGCTGATATTCCTGAAAACCGGAACTCCGAGAGTGACTTCGTATAAATTGTAAAAACAAAGGAACAATTTCGTAAAAAAACGGTTGTATTTTTTGTAATAATGCGCTTACATAACAAGCAGCGTCGTATTCGTTTTCGGTCTGTTCCGAGTGTGAAGACACTTTGATTATCTCATTTTCCAAATTTTCGAGCTTCTCCTTCTCTTTGACAATCGTACCGAGAGTGTGTTCAATGTCGTCCTCCAGGCGCGTCTCTACCGAAGTCAAACGTTCGTTGTTCTCCATTTCTTTGTTAGTGTCTTTTTTTAATTTTTCTATTTGGGAGCTCAGCGTAGTGAAGGACTCGCGTATTTTCCTGCGACAGATAATGAGCTTGGATTATCTTGATGATCAATGAATTGGTTGTTTTGATCGGAGAAAGCTCTTACGAACGGGATGCGTACATTTTTTTTTATCTCTCAAACGGCCTGTAACATTTTTTTTGCCATAATATGTCCTTTTTTATTTTTAATAAATATAGGCACTGAGATACGATGCTTCAAAGGATTGACAGATTCGACTTCAACAGTATTTCAAATAGCCAACGAACGACATTTGGAGCAGCGCCGTTTATATATTCGTATAACAACTGTGCTCGTGGAAGAAACTTCGGTAATCGAGACGTCTTTTTTTTAAAGATCGGAGTTGGTAACACTTGAAATACTGGGTACTCTTTGGCACTTCAAGTACTTGAAGCACACCAGATATTTTTAGTACTGCAAGTGCTTTTTCGTACTTTTTAGTACTCGAAGTATTTTTTTACCATTTCAAGTATCAAGTACAAGTACTTTTTGAGTACACGCTCGCATTACGGATACTCGATGAGTAGCATACTATCCTGTTTCTATTAATATATGAGTATCTAAGTTTTTCAATAAGTATAACTTTAACGAGAATGTTTATTTTTTATTGTAATTTCAGAAGGGACACTTGGTTTTTCATTTAACAAACAGCTTTAATAAAAGAGAAGGGACGAAACGGACCTTTTCCTTTTATTAAATGAAATTTTGTATGGATTTATATGTTTTGAATGAAGAAAAAAGTAAAGTATAGATTATAAACAGCCTCAAAACGACGAACCACGAAAATGTAGTTAGCGATTTTTTACAATGCGAAAGCCATGTCCCAATTACTTTGCATATTTTTTTTAAAGCCTAAATAACGCATAACGCTACGAATCTAATTGCGAAAAGTACTTGGAAAAAGTACTTGATACTTTAAGAACTCGTGATACTTTGTACTCTGTACTTGAAGTATTTTTTGGTACTTTGCCCAGCTCTGACGAAGTTACATCGACATATCGAAAATATGTAAATTTATGGAATTACGTTCGTTCCTTGGCAAGTTCCTCGTTGAGTTTGTCCCTGTTGGAAATGCTCGCGACAACGTGATTCCATTCGCTGAACAATCGCTTCTCGTATTGCTGCAATCCTTCCAAATCGGCATTCGCATCGGTTATAGTCTGTCTAGCGTCCGAACTTTCCTTCTCCTTGATCTCCAATTGTTCTCGGCAATTTGTTATTTCTCGCTCGAGTCTCCATACTTCTTCCATAAGCTTTTCGAGCAGATAATCCTCTTGTTGCTTTCGACGAAGCAACTCTCGTTCCACCGTCGCGTCCTTCTCGGACATTCGCTTCGAGATCGTCATGTGACTGGCGATCTCTTTCTCCCATTCGGCAAAGTGACGACTCATCGATCCGAGGCTCTCCAACTCCACGGTAAACTTCTCGGTTACACGCTTCTCCCTCTCGAGCTCTTCTTTCGCCAATTTTTGGAACTCTTTAGCCCCATTGAGTCGACCATCCTTCTCGTCGCGAATCTCTATCAGCTCGGCCAATTTTATCTGGTACTTATCCAGGGTCTCTTGCTGACGGGCCACCTTCTCCTGAACCGTGTAAAGCTCGATTGCTTTGCTCTCGCGACGCTTTTTTGCCTCCTTCGCGGTGTTTTCCTGAAAGGGAGAACAATTGTTAAAAAAAAAATTGGGCACATTTTTTTTCGCATTGCTTCCTCGTGGTTTCTTTTCGTTCGCGAAGCTTACTCCTCCGGGTAAAAGTGCGCTGATCGGTTTTGGCTTTCTTATCGATTAGAAGCATTGTGGACAACGGAATTAAGGGACAAGGAAGCTGTGTCTAAATTGACGAGGTTTTCTTCCATTTAAAAAATAATAATAATTCCGAATGGTTATTATTTTAATCTCATTGGTTAGAAGCGTTGTGGATAACGGCATTCAGGGACAAGAAAGGTATGTCCAAATGGATGAGCTTTTCTCCCATTTAAAAAACAATAATAATTCCCGAATGATCAATAGTTACCCATAGAGATCAAATTGGCTTGATTATGTCTCAAGGAAGGAAGTTCGAGTCCTGAAAAAGTCGTACGTATAGGAAAGCAGGACACCTTGAAGACATCCTCGGGATGATTTTGAAAATTTAATGTCGTGTCGGTAAGAATCTAAATGGTCTAAAAAACAAGCTGGATTTTTCGAAACAATCTTGAAGCCTTTTTTCGAAAAATTGAAAATCTTACTCAATTCGAACACCCCAGCAGGCCCATTAACTCTATTGAAAATTTTTCCGAAATTTCAGTTCGGTAATTCGGCACTTGTTGGAATGAAAAAAAGAGTCTCAATGATTATTTTTCAGGTATAACTAAAAAAAAATTTTTTTTTCTCAGAAGCAAACGCGTGAATTACTAGCCATTGGTGATGATCAACGAGCTCAGCTTACTCACGAGTTCCACAATATCCTCCGAAAGTTTTCTCTCAATGCGCATAAGGTGAGCCTTGAGAGCGTTCTGAAATCTCGCCATGAGCGGATCCTCGGGATCCAAGACGTCCAGCGTTTTACCCATTGAAGTGTTTGTCGTCTCTCCTTTCCACTGGCGAACGGAATTTTCCATTTGGGAATTACAATAAGGCTGGTCCTCGGAAGAGATCACACGTGTGCTGACTCTCGTATCTTCATCCATTGCCATTTTTTTTATAACTCCACGACTGTTAACATAAGAACATTTTTTATATCGAGCAATCAGACCTTGAAACTTCGAGTGATTTTACCAAGATATACCCTGAACTTCGGCAATCTAATCAGGAATGTGGAAACGGAGAAATGTTGACGACAGGACGCTCTTTAATCGTTGCCATGGAGATCGTTCCAGCCCAATCATTTCTATTGGAGGAAATATAGCATCATTATTATTATTATTATTTTCGCTTTTTACAACGAAAAATGTTTCACGTCGAAAAACGATGAAAATATTATTTCAATAGCATAGGGCAATATGTACATATTGATATCGACTGGTGAGAGACAAAAGGGCGCAACTCCCGTGTTAAAACGTACGCGTTGCGCCCTTCTGTTTCTTGCGAGCAGATATTATTAAAATAGTATCGTCGTCGTTTGAACCACCTCGCGCTGAACCATTTTATTAACTCTTGTATAAGGATCCTGACGCATTTACAGTGTCGTCGGGTTAAAGTTCCAGTACAATAAGTAATGCGTTATCGCTACGTAACTTTCCAGACTCTTGTTTTTTTCTTTTGTATCGTCGATGATAACAAACAGCGAGAGATACACGACGAAATTTTACTACTCGTCGTAAGTGTAGTGAGCACTATATAGTTATGTGGGGGTCGACCTTTTTTTCTTTAATTTCAATTGCTCTCATGCAAGATAAAATAATCAATAACAATGCTTAGGGGCGTGCTGAAATTCTGTTTTACCGACGTTTCGTTATCGAAACTAATTTCATTTATGGTTTATCATACTTTTCGGGATAATAAAAGAGACGCTTGTAGTTTCTACAGATTTTTCAATTTTACCCGATTTATAATTAATCTAATATTTAAGAGCATGTCAAACACTACACTGAGAAAAAGGAATGGTTGAATTAAGCAAATGTGCGGTGACATACGTTCAAAGGTTTATTTTGTTGGTGCAACAAATGTGTTTGTTTTAATCGACAAATTTTGAATAAATTGAAGCAAATAATCGTTCAACAAAACAATGCTTTATTTGTATCAAACAAATAACAGCTTTGAACGTATGTCACCGCGACTTTTGCTTAATCCAACAAATTTTTTTTCTCAGTGTATGGAGAGCGACAGAGATAGGATCAGTGGAGCTCACGGCCGGAGCGAGAGAGACACACTCGAAATGGTGTTTCACATGCTCTTAAGACCATGTGCAATAGTGCAGTCGGTAATAAAAACTGTAATAAACTTTTCTCACGTATTCTCGTATGTACGCTCAAAAGAAAAAATTCATCGAAAATCGAGATGATACCCTCTTTCGATACGACATTTATCTTGACCGTACATGCGAGAACCCGTGAGAAAGGTTGATTACAGTTTTTGATACCGACTGAGTCCGGGAGTGACGGGGGGGGGGGGAGGTGTTTCGTACACTCTTAAGGCCATGTGATAGATGTACCACGTGACATATGAATGCGACAGAGATAGATGCATTTTTCGAATCAATGCCATTTAAAATCGGTTGACATTTCGGATAAAACGGAAGCATCACCGGACGCTGTATTAAATTGTACATTGCTAATAATTTGCTTTTTCTCGAAAAGTCTACGGTCTCTGCATCGCATTCATTACAGATTTTAGTTACCGACCGAGTCGTTTCACATGTCCTTAAAAATGACACCCGTGTTCTCATTGCAGCTGCTCGGTCGGTAATTCACGAGCCCTCGACCTCCCCTTTGCGAGTTAATTTAAGGTGAAGTGAAACACATTCTCCGTCGCTCTCTCTCGCTCCACTGTAAGACCAATGCTGCTACTTCTCTCGCACCCCTGGCTTCGGCATGTGACTTTCACTTCACCTTAAAAAAATTCGCGGTCTGTGTAAAAGGTTATTAAAAAAAAAAACAAATCTCCTCGCGAGCATGCGCACTAGTAACATCGAAATGTGTTTTCGCTCGCTCTCGACACGTAAAGGGGATTCGACAATCAGCTGCGCGGCAAATTGTTATCGGCGGCACGCGCGTTCCTCGAGAGTTCTACGTAAATTCTGAGCGTGTTTTTATTTTTATGTATTTTTTTATCATTTTTTTCAATCCCCGCTGTTGTTCGATCTATATAAACGAAGTAATCTATCCGTACGGCGAATTGTTATCGGCGGCGCGCGCATTCCCTCGGGAGTTCTACGTATATCGCGTGTTTTTTTTTATTTCTCTCAATCCCCGTTCCTATTCGATCGGTATATAAACGATATAATCTTTCGGCGCGGTCGTCCAGCCTCTCTCGAATAAAACTACCGATAACGCCGTCACACAACAAAAACAAGTGTCAGCCAGTGATCCGTAGGATTATCGCGGGACAGATTTCCCGATCAGTCCGACGGCTTCCGGCAGACCGAGCAGGCCGGTATTGCTGCGAGAAATAAAAGGGAGCGCGCGCCAGAGATAGGTCATCGCCGTAGTAGGGACACAGCGGTCCGGTCGAGAAGCTTCGTCGTGTTTGCTCGTAGTCGCGGTTATACATGCGTGATAGCGGGTAGAGATAGAGGATATCGCCGCGAACGGGATTATCGTCATCCCGCATCTAACCCAAAGAGCGAGCGAGTGCGCGGAACCGCGCACACTTTGCAAAATGGCCTCGTACCTCCGGTGAGTGGATAAAAACATTATTTTTTTGTTGTTGTGTTTATTTCCGAAAAATTTGTCACGCCAGCTGCACGATAGACGACGAAAAAGAAACGACAAATTTCACGAAGTTTCGGTGAAGAGAAACTTCGAAATCTAAGTTCCGTCCTATACGATAGCTCGACGCTCTTTCACGTCCACAACTTTGGCCTTAGCTGCGTCGTTCGCGGTGACGTGTCACCGGCAAGATCACCCTCGAACTTTTCACCCACTGTTGCCCCAAAGTTCACGCGAATTCTATCGATGCTATTTACAATGCCGAACGTTTGTTGCGACGCTTGCGAATCGAACCACTCTGCACTCTGCATTGTCACCGGGCTTAGAAATACACGATCTTACGGATCTTACGTTAACCTTCTCTTTCAGGCGCTGAGTGAAAAATGTTGTTTCCGAAAGTTTTCGATTTCAGGTTTTTAGGACCCCGGCTTAAATATCGTTCGATCATGGCAGGCTCTCTTCGTGTAAGGCGAAAAATGTCATTGAGCCAGAAACGTTTTCAATTTACTTTGCGCCAAAGTTCACGAGGATTTTGTTGGTGTTATTTACTATGCATATTTCTTACGTTCCTCGCGAATCATCGAACCGCTTTGCAACTTATTTTTCCGGAAAGTTCAGCGATTTTGCATGTCTCTTACGTCGCTCGCGAATTATCGGGACGCTTTACACTTCGCATGTTCATTGGGGTTAACAATACACGATCTTATGGAACGTTAACCCCCGTTTTCGTGCGCTGCGCGGAAAATATTGTTTCCGAAAGTTTTCGATTATAGGGGTTTACGATTCGTGCGTGTATGTCGTTCGATCATGGCAGCCTATTTTGGAGACAGTCGAAAAATTTCGTTGAAACGAATCAACGAATTCGATTGAATTTTTCACACGCTGCATCGAAAATGTTGATTCCCAACATTTTATGGCCCTGAAGATATCTGTGCAACATCAAAATTTATCTTTGCCGATTCTCTGTCGATGCAATGTTTTAGGAAAATGAACAATTGTTCGCTCACAGAATTTTATTCTCCAAGTGAACTTCGCCAAGCGTAAGTTTGTACAATGTGAAACATTGCCGTTATAGCTTGATACAATTTAGTCTCGTGCAGATATCTTCGAGGACATGCATTTTTCTATTAGATAACACACATTTGCGATTCCTGTGCAAATATCGTTTGAAAATTTTCATTGAAACATAAATATTTTTAGCAGCTTGCGAGACGCGGTAAAAGGTCGAAGTTGCAGAGTTCTCCGCTGAGATGGCCGTTTCCTTACGGCAGAGCAAAGATCAATGTTCTCAATGCTATGCAAACTACTTGCTAAGACTGCGTTAGATTCTCCCCAAGGTCACAGTTTTATGTATCAAAAAATGATTTTTTTGTACAAAAAAAATAATTGATAGATTGAGCATAAGTATAATAAAAATATATTTGCAACTTTGACGTCGATGGTGATTTGAGATTTTTTTTTTCTAGCTTAGGAGTCGCGCTGCTGTGTTTTGTCCTGGCCGCAGTCGCCGTGGACAGAACAAACTTCAAGACGTGCGAGCAGAGCAGTTTCTGCCGGTGAGTTGCAGAAAATTTTTTTAATTGCTTTTTTTGTCCCCAACGATATCGCTCAAATTTTGTTTGACAACGTTTGAGTATCCTTGCAGTCGTTGTCGCAAGGTCGAGGCTGGAAAGACGCCATACGAAGTACAGGTGAACACAGTCGGGCAGAATGAATCGATATTGTACGCGGATCTCCTCAACAAGGACACGGGAAAGTTGTACACGCTGCAGTTGACTGCGCTCAAGGGAAACACCTTCAGACTCTACATCAACGAGAGCGATGCTCTGCATCGCAGATACGAAGTTAAGGAGGCCTTGAAGAGCGCTCCACAAACTGCAAAATTAGATTTCGTTGAGAAAACTGCGGATCACGTAACGGTCGCCAATGGCAAGGGAAAGGCTATAGTCTACTTCAATCCGTTCAGAGTGGACTTGTATTCGGACGAACAGCTTGTGATATCGGCCAATGCCAGGGGTCTCATGAGATACGAGCATCTGAGACTCAAGACAGAAAGGTCCGTATACGGGTCAATTTTTTTTTCCGACTACGCTAAAAAGCCCTATTTCATGCCCGCAACGGGGGGTGGAAAGTGGCCGATTCTTGACGAGCGGGAGGAAAAGTTATTTAGCGGGACGAAGAGTGATTTAGAGGGAGGAAAAGTCCACTTTTCCTCCCGCGCGCCAAGACCCGGCCAAATTCCATCCTCGTTGCAGGCATAGAAATATGGCCACTTCTTAGCACAGTCGGGGAAAAAAATAGCGTATGCCACTCGGAGGAAGAGTCATTTCACCTCGTATGAATTTCTCCATCAAACTTCACACTCGGTGGAAAGACACACTTTCCTCCCTTGTAGCATAATAGACTATGAACTGACCGATCTTATTTAAGGTAGTACTAGCGCAATGACTGACGCCGCCTAAGTTTGAGAGGAATAAAAGACAATTACAAACACTTCTCGGTCGGATAAAAATCTGAAAAAAATCAAGCATATGGAAGATGCTGATAAGATTGTTCGTCCATAATAATGATCCCAAAATTTTATTCGTTTCCTTTATGTTAAAATTTGTTTAAAATCGTAATTTTCAAGTATTAGATAAAATTCTCAAAAAATTCATACGTATTCAGAAAAATTAACAAATCATTTTCGTAATAAAAATAAATTTGGTTGCCGGGTAATTTGTTGCACAATTTTTTTTTCAGTAATTTGTTATGAACATTCTGAAATTATTATTATGCACAAACAATCTTTTCAGCACCTTTTATATGCTAGAATTTTTTCAGATTTTTTTCTCATCGAGAAGTTTTTGTAATCTTTGTCTTTTTTCTCTTGAACTTAGGCGGTGTCAGTCATTGTGCTAGTACTACCTTAAATGACACGGCTTTAAATTATATTTCTATTTCATGCGTATCGTTAAGAATTTTTATATTTCTATATGTTAATAACAATGAATTAAAGAGAAAAAAAAACCAACAGGAAACCCGAAGAAGAAGCCGCGGAGGAAGTGAAAGACGGAACCCCATCTCCGTATCCCGGCGACGGTGCCGAGAACGATCCAGGAGCATGGGAGGAGAACTTCAAATCTCATCACGACTCGAAACCTCGGGGACCCGAAGCGGTAGCTCTGGACTTCAGTTTCCCAGGCGCCGAACACGCGTACGGTATTCCCGAGCACGCGGACTCTCATGCTCTACGATCGACGAAAAAGAATGATCCGTACAGATTGTACAATCTCGACGTGTTCGAGTATGAAATTAACGAGGGTATGGCAATTTACGGAGCAATCCCAGTTCTCTATGCTCACGGGTAAGCGATTATTCTTCGATGTCTTTTTACTATAATCCCAATGTCACGATTTAGATTACGATAAGAAAAAATAAAATCGACTCGTCGAAATAAGTACAATAAAAAGAAAGATACCGTTAAAAAAATTGTAAATTTAACGTACCGGACGGGAAGGTTTTACGCAAAAACTGGTACATTACATTTAATGTACAACTGTGATAAAAAATTAATGGACTTTTAGAGTGAAATTAAAATAAATTATTGGAATCAAAGCACTTTTATAGTAAAATTAAAGTACATTATTAAAAGTAAAGTTTTATTGCGTTAATTTTTTATCACAATTGTACGTGAAATTTAAATACAAGTTTATGCATAAAAACTTCCAGCACCAATAAATTAAATTTCGTACGATTTTTTTTCATAGTGTATATCATGCGCTTACCGGAAAGAATTTTGAAAATTGTCACTTATTTTTTTGGGCAATGTCATTATCTGTCTCTGAATTATTTTTCAGCAAGGAACGAACATCTGGTATCTTCTGGCACAACGCAGCGGAAACATGGATCGACATATTGACAAGCGCCGACAATAACGTCGTCGAGAGTATAGTCAGTTACGTTTCGGGCTCGACGAAGAACCCTCAAGTCGACGCCCATTTCATGTCGGAATCTGGTGTGATCGATGTGTTTTTCCTTCTGGGACCGAAACCCTTGGATACCTTCAAGCAGTATGTCGACCTAACGGGCACAGGAAATTTGCCGCAGGTTCGTTATTATCTATTAAGGTAGTTCGTGCGGTATAGTCGAGTAAATCGGCTACTCGTATTTCAAAAATTGTTTGCGCAAGTCTTAAAGGAGACATTTTTGCGAACTATTGTAAATTTAGATTACAGATCCTACTTTATGTAGAATAAAATGTACAACAATCAATTTACGACAACGAAAAAACTCATACGCTAATAAATCCACGGTCATATTTTTACGCAATTTTTGTGAAGTCAAATTTGTAATTTGACGAGTGGTCAGCTTTATCGAAAAATATTTTAGGACTTCACCGAGTAATTTGCTTCGTTTAAATTCTCAATCAGAAGAAGAGTTTCGTTAACGTCGTAGCTCTACTTTTTTATTATTAACAAATGACTAATTTGTAACCGATGAATATTATCATGAATGTTTTCCGATGAATTCATAGAGTATCTACCGAGAATCAAAATGAGCTTTCACGCATCAAAATCGAACGATGATTATAAATTTGACTTCACAAAAACGGCGTACAAATATGTCCGTGGATTTATTGGCGTAAACTGCGTTATGTTTCTGTAAAGTCATTGTTGTACATGTTTTTCTACATGAAGTAGGAACTCTTTCATCTGGCGCAGCCTTAGTTCGCACCAATTATCCCTTTAAAATGTGTACAAGACATTTTTGAAATCTTGGTACTCGATTGACTTGAATGTACCGCGGGGATTAGCTTAAAAAAAATATAGAAAATTGAAATTTTCATATCGCCTCCGCATAAAAGTTGAAAATTGAAATGTCCATATCGCTTTCTCGTAAAAGTTAAAAACTGAAATTTTGATACCGCTTTCTCATAATAATGTTTCTTTCTTCGCGAAGCTTTCTACGAGGAAGCCAAAAATGCCGAAAATGCTTTGTCGTAGAAGAAGCTTAGCGAAGAAAAATTATGAGAAAGCGATATGAAAATGTCAATTTTTTAGTTTTTTTCTGAATGTGATCTTTCGATGTTTTGAAACATTCGGAACACGTTTACATAAAAAGTTCGAAACAAACATTTTTTTTCACCAAAACAAAGCTTCCTCTATGAGGAAAAAAAAAACTAAATATAAAATTATACAAACTTTATTACCAATTTTTCTCCAGATGTTTACGCTGGGCTACCACCAGTCTCGCTGGAACTACAACGACCAGGAGGATGTCGCGACGATAGCCGATAACTTCGACACGTACGACATGCCGATGGACGTAATGTGGCTTGACATCGAGTACACCGACAGTAAAAAGTACTTCACCTGGGACAATCGAAAGTTCCCGACGCCTCTGGAGATGGTTCAAAATCTGACGACGAAAGGTCGCAAACTGGTGGTAATAATCGATCCTCACATAAAGCGAGACACAAATTACTTTTTGCACAACGACGCAACGTCTCTCGGTTATTACGTCAAGACCAGCGACGGCAAGGACTACGAGGGTTGGTGCTGGCCGGGCGCCTCGTCCTATCTCGATTTCTTCGATCCCAAAGTCGTCGAGTACTACATGAATCTTTACGCTCTCGACAAGTTTCACGGCACAACCAACGACGTTTACATATGGAACGACATGAACGAGCCGAGCGTATTCAACGGACCGGAAGTAACGATGCCCAAGGATGTGATTCACCACGGCAACTGGGAGCATCGTCACGTTCACAACTTGAACGGTCTCTACCACACGATGGCGACTTACCAGGCCCTGTACAAGAGATCCGGCGGCACGCTGAGGCCGTTCATTCTGACGCGATCCTTCTTCGCCGGGTCGCAGAGATTCGCTGCCATGTGGACAGGCGACAACTCCGCCGAGTGGGAACATCTCCGCATAAGTTATCCGATGTGTCTGACTCTCTCGATATCCGGTATGTCCTTCTGCGGCGCTGACGTCGGAGGTTTCTTCAAGAATCCGGACTCCGAGCTCTTCATACGATGGAATCAGGCGGGAGCCTGGTTGTCCTTCTTCCGCCAGCACTCGCACATCGAGACGAAGAGACGCGAGCCTTGGACCTTCAACGACGAAACTACGCAGATCGTCAGGGACGCGTTGCGCATGAGATATTCCTACTTGCCGCTGTGGTACACCCTCTTCAGGGAACACGAGGTCAACGGTAATCCTGTTATGAGACCGTTGTGGGCGCACTATCCGACGGAGACGGCGGCTTTCGCTATCGACGATCAGATGCTCGTGGGCGATGCCATTCTCGTTCGTCCCGTCGTCGAGCCGTCGGTCTCCGAGGTCAAAGTCTACTTCCCCGGCGAGGGAAAGATCACGTGGTACGACGTCGACACGATGCAACCCCACAAGCAGCCCGGTCTCGTCGCTATACCTGTTACTCTTCACAAGATTCCGGTCTACCAACGGGGCGGATCGATCGTCGCTCGTAAAATGAGGATACGCCGCAGCACCGTTGCGATGAAGAACGATCCTTACACCCTTGTCGTCATCGCCGACAACGATGGAAGGGCCAACGGCACTTTGTACATCGACGACGAGGTCAGCTTCGAGTATCGTCACGGAAAGTATTTGTATCTTCAATTGGCATTCGACGGACAGAAACTAACGTCGAAGTTCATCGACAAATTGGCGACATACGAGACCGCCAGCTGGCTCGAAAGGGTCGACATTGCCAATCCACCGCAGGGAATCAAATCTGCGAATCTTCTTTCCCAAAGTACGTATTGTTATTTAATTTTTTTTAGTATTCGAAATTGTCAATTTGCTATGAAAATACGAGTTTAATGTATTCATCGAAATTCTGTGTTGATTTAAATTTGTTCGAGCTATTCGTGGTTCACTAAATTTTTTTTCCCCTTTACTTTTTTTGCAGGCCTGGGAACGGTCGCTTTGGAAGCAAAGTACAATCCCAACAACAACGTGTTGACGCTGCGAAAACCGGGTGTAAATATGGGCGAGGAGTGGTCGATCGATTTAGTTCGTTAAAAAAGATTGTTCAATTTTTTTTTTTTCTTCGTCGACCAACCACTCGGAGGCTTCGCAGACACGCCACTCGCTTTGCATACTACTGATTATTATTATTATCTACTTCTACAATTGTAAAACGCAAAGATACCCTTAGAAGTCTGTGATGTCGATGTAAAGACGAAAGAGCACGAACTACAAAAAAAAAAGTACCACTCCGTGCAACGTAATGTAACGAAGTTTTGATCGAGTTTTATGAGATAGGTGTAAGCGAGTCACTTGGAACATTGTTTTTGCTCATTTTTAATGCGCAACTTTGTTGCACTTACGTAGGCAGGTAAAATTATGTTTGCCGTTTAATAACTCCAGAAATAACGCATTTCTTGTTTTCATTGTTTCTTTACGACGCCGAGAGAAACTCAATAAACTTTTTACATAAGGAAATGATTAAATTTTTTTTGTGGATGTCATTCGACGAAAGAAGTGGGAGTGGAGAATTATAAAGTTCCGTAAAAAAAAAGGAACGACTTTTATTCAATGTTTGCCTAAAAAGCGTGCCTAAAAAGCTAAAACTTTTTAGGCACGCTCGGTAGGCGCTTGCTTGTGAGCCAAGTACAAAAACACTATGGACGACAGTGCCGATACTAAAAATATAACGTCGAACCAACGGTGATAAAAATTGAACTGCAAGTCACCCAATACTTGAGTTATTATTATACGATACTCGGCGGGCATGTTCATTCTCATCAGAAGAACCGACGAAACGAAGTACATTCCCTGAAACGACGAAGATGCGATTGAAGCGAAATTATTGCTTTACGATGAATTTTAGGGCCTTCCATCCAGCGGTGGAAATGATTACGTTATATCGACGATTTGATTTGATTGGTTCATTCTGTTAGATGATGATAGTGTATGACAGAAGGGACCAATCACATTAATCCGTCATTTTAACGTAATCATTTTCGGTTGGATGGAAAGCGCCAATTGAAGAGCAATTATTTGGATTGGGGCGAGGTTGTCTTTTTTTTTTCACGTACCATTATCTGCGCCAGTATGAGTACGATGATGTTCGACGATTTACTGCTAGATATTGCGTAGAAAAACTGAAAGCAATAATGATGTAATTACTTTATCGAAATACCAATAAACGAGACTCATGTTGTATAAAACAAAAATCCGTGTTTCTTAACAAACATAGATAATAAATGCGTTTCCATATGGGGCATTTTGCGTCAAGTGGAACGACTCAAAACCTTGACACTCTTAGATCAAGCTGAAAATTTGTGGAGATTTTTATCGGCTCTCATTTTCAAGTTAATGGATAGGCGTGTTTATATTAAAAATTATTGTTGTATCCCTGAAACTTTTTGCGCTGTGCAAAAAAAGTCGTGTACGAAAAAGATGCTATTTTCGGTCGGGATTGCGTTCAATGTCCGCAGGCGTTTAACCATTATTTTAATCCGATATATATTCTACAAAAAACAATGATTAAACACTTGCGGAAGTGGAACGCTACCCCAAGACATTTTAAAATGTATACGTGTTTCATACTAATAATAGAATATTCTCTGAAATGTTAAGCAAAATGCGCAGTCATACTTACTGAAAAATGTTAAAAAAAGCGTGCAAAGTGATTTGCACAATTACTTCCTCATGTTTTACGGTTTTCCTCATAACTTCCTCTATGATAATTCCGTCGTGCCATTTTGGCTTCCTCATAGAGGAAGCTATAATTAAAACACAAAAAAAAAGTTTTAAGGCAATTTTTAATCTAATCTTCAGCGCTGATTACGAAACTATAACTCATTCTACTCTTTGCGCGATGTTTGATTCAGAAACTTCTGACAAAAAAAAATTGAATAATTCAAAATTTTCAAAATCCCATAAAATTCAAACGGTTAGATCAATTTTTGCCAAATTTAATACGAAACATTGTACAGTGTCCGTCCATTCCTGTGGCAAATTTAAGCTCGATACCTCCATGTTTACTCGAATTAGACGATTTTTAGTAATTTTTCAAAAAAATCAAAATTCCGTAAAATCTGATCCCTTCGGTAGATTTTGGCCAAATTCAATACCAAAGGTCTTTGTTCATAGTATTGTATTTATATGCATTTTTAGGACGATAGCTCAAAATTTACGAAAGTTAGAGCTACCACAGACTTTTTAAAAAAATTTCGAATTCCCGTAAAATTCCGAAACGGGTCGCAATCTTCATGAAAATTATATCGAAGGAGGAGACGTGACTACTCTACTAGTGTACAAAATTTGAACCCGCTATCCCAAGCCGTTTCCGAGTTATAGTCGTTCTAAGCGATGCACGCTGTCACACACATACACACACACATACATCCGGACGCCAGCTAAAAATCACTTTTCTCGACGTTTTCGACCATTTCTAGTACGCTGACATTAAAATCTCGAAAATTTTTTTTTTCACGAAAACATAGCTTCCTCTATGAGGAAGCAAAAACAATCATTTTTTTTTTGTATTTTTTTAAGTTTCTCGTACTTGGAAGATGTTGAAAAAATGTACGTAGATAGTTCATAAAAATAGCATCTTTTTTGTACACGACGTTTTTTGTACGACCAAAAGTTTCAGAGATATAATAATTTTTATAACAACGCACCTGTTTATAACATCTGCTAACTTGAAAATAAGAGCCGATAAAAATATGAATAAAAATTCCTGGTACATACTCAAGCTACATAATACTGCAACATCACGATCTCAGCTTGATCTAAGAGGGTCGGGGTTTTGGGCCATTCCACTTGACGTGGAATGTCCCATATATTCCCAGTCAATTGTTTGGGAATAACAATTTGAAGTAAACAAAAAACATTAAAACCTTAAAAGACAGCAATGCCTCGTATAAGTTTTACCTTATAAGCATGCGTTAAAAAATTAATCACCTTTGTCAACGTGAGTAAGAGGCCACGAATAGATGTGACGACTATGCAACCAACCAAGAAGAAGGATATGTGTTGCGACCAGAACGTTACATCGATGTTGAAGCCAATCCAGTGGACCGCAATTTCGATGCCTCGAGTAACAGGATCTTTCTTTCCCACGCGATCAAACACGATATTGATAGTCGACTATAAAAAGAAGATGATTTTTTTGTTAAACAATTTCTTAAAGAAAAAAAATACACGAACACAGGTGACGGTAGTTCCGGCCCGCGTACGTACAATAAATATCTTCCACATGCAGTAGATCGAGAAAAAATATCCAAGAAAGTTGAAGTATTTTCCCTGCCAGGTAGCCGCCCACTCCAATCGTTCCCTGGCGTTTTGAATGTCGTGGGCCTCGAGAAATAACTGACGGGACAATTCCTCCAGACCGGAAACTTCCTGTCTCAGTTGCTTTACATCTAAAAACATAATTTGTTCGAATTAATTATTATCGAAAAATATAATTCGTACGAATGAATTATTATTGAAAATTATCGTTCGTACGAATGAATTATTACGAATTAATTCGTACGAATGAATTATTATTGAAAATTATCGTTCGTACATTTATCATCGAAGATATAAATAAATTATTATTCGTTTTTTAAATGAATTTTCAATAATCTCGATTGTTTATTTACTTTCTTGACTTCTCTGATTGCCACCCAAGGGGGCCCACATCCCCCATAACCGAGATTTCGTCTCTGTTTGGGCAACGACTTCTCCCTTCTTCGCTAGGGCCATCCTCTTCTTCTTCGCGACGATCATGTCCATCGTCTGCAAGAGCCGTCTCTCAACCGATTGCACGTCGGAATAAGACACTGGCCTCATGAAATAAGCCATCGACGAGTACGGATAATTGACGGCACCGAATCCCGACAGCAGTGCCATTACCGTAACGCCAATAACGCCGATACGGCTTATGCCTTGCTCTATCGACAGTACACCCTTTTTCGGACTCAGTATCGGAAACGGATCGCCGACTTTCCAGAATAAATAGAGGTAGAACAGGTACACCATTATCGTCAGTGGTCGTATCAGATTCAACCTGACTATAAAAACAGAAAAAAAGAATAAACTAGTTTATTAATATTTTTTTTTAATAAAGTAGAACCCCAATTAACCGGGACGCTCGGGACCGAAGAGTCCCCGGATAATTGAAATCCCGGTTAATCCGAACTAGACAGCGAAGATATATAAGTCAATAATGGCAAATGATACAACTTTGTTTTGACTTATAGTTATGACATTTGATACAACTTGCACTAAATTGTTAAATAGTATGAACTAGAATGTAAAGCTTAGGATTCTTTTTTTCATTAATAGTACGTAAGCCAGTCTTTTTTTTAAGTACTCAGTGACTTTGGGTTGCTCCAAGCATAAAAAAAAACCTTGAAAGATGCACAGTTAATCTGATTCCCGGTAAATTAGGGTTCCACTGTAGTTATAATATATAGTTTCTTTATCCTCACCAAATCTGACGTTGCTTATGATAAAATACGCTATATAAAAGGGTATCAAAACGATGACCATAAACAGCAGCATGTACAGTCCAACGTTCCAGTGGAAATATCTAGAACTGGGAGACAAAAAAAACGCGTTTACTCAACATAAATTCATTTCGTTTAGAAAAGTAACTTTTTTTCTTACCTCGAATCCAAGATGCCGATGATCTCGAATATTATCAGCTCGAACATGGTACAGGAGAGGGAGAACGTTGTGGAGAATATCAGCTGCACCAGTCTGTGATGCACTTCGTAATCTCTGAAGAGTTTCTTCACAAAAAAAACCCATCCTCCTAAGAAGAAAAGTATCTGGAAAGTGTGAATTTAATTAAAAAAAAAAAAATGAAAAAAAATATGACTGCTTAGACGAATGTAATTTGTTTGGACGCGTAGAAGAAATTTTTCTGCAAGACTGTTTGAAATTCGGAGCGCGAATGCAACAACTACGCTTCGGCTGTTTCGAGGCTGGAAACAGCGTTCGCTGGAAAAATAACTTCCGGCCCATCGTTGAGGATTACATCACAGTATTGGAATGACAAAGATGATTTATTTTGTAAGACAATTTATTGAACAATTAAAGATTACAAGAGTTCCGGATAAATAAATTGTTTAACAGTGTTTAGACAAAAGTGAAGAGTAAAATTTTCGAGCGACATATGGACGAGTAGCTCCGAAAAGAATCAGGCAAATTATTTCAATTCAAGTGGCGTCGAAAAGTTGGTACAATAAAAAAAAAAGATTTTATGTGAGTTAAATTGCAGTTACGTAACGAAATTGACGAGTCGGTTAAGGAATTATTCAAACTAAAAACAACGTTGACCGCGGCGACATTTAACCTGTCTTTTTCAAGCCGAATACAATTTTCGTTTGCAACATTCGCTCGTTACGTAGATAAATGTCCACCTGTGTAACAAGAATAACGAAAGTATCCTCGAGAAAAGCCATGTCTCCATTCCGCTTTTTGCAACGTTCTTTATTGGGTAAAATAATAGTCCATGCTGCAAAACACTTTGACAGCTCTCCGGCTTGTGGAGAGAGAACCGACTAGCCATATAATCGAATCGATGAGACAAGCGTTTCGAGAGATCGATCACTCCTATCGTCTTCATTTTAAAGGCAAGTGAAATATCGCGGTCGGTAATGAAAACTGTAATGAACTTTTCTAAAGGGTGCTAATTATTTAGATAGATGACGATATGCACCTGGTTTTTTCCGCGATGCCATCGGAATGCAAAGAAATCGCTCTTTAAAAATACCCAAAATTACTCATCTTTGCAATTTTGGCAAAAAAAATGCCCGGTAAACTTTTTCGTTAGTTGTCGCTCCGGGAGTGTAATTTCATGTATTTCTTCACGCTGATTACGAATCTGACACTTATTTTATTCGTAGATGAATATTTGATACGGAAAAAAATTAGTCTAAAAAAAATCATGACATTGAAAAAATTCAAAAGGACATAAAACTAAAACAGTTCGACCCATTATCGTGAAATTTCAATTGTAATTTTTATTTTTTTTTTTGTTGTGTTTAAGTGTTAAAGCATCGAATAAACACGTTCACTTATCACTTTCAACGTGTTAAAGCACCGAATAAAGCCCCGATTAATGCACCGAATAAAGCCCCGATTAATGCACCGAATAAACCCCCGATTAATGCACCGAATAAAGCACCGAATAAAGCACCGAATAAAGCACCGATTAATGCACCGAATAAAGCACCGATTAATGCACCGAATAAAGCACCGATTAATGCACCGAATAAAGCACCGAATAAAGCACCAAATAAAGCACCCAAATTCGAATTTCGATTTCCTCTGTCCATCAGTCACGTAGATTATGTGTTTTTCAGCGTTTTATATTTTTTCCCCGAAATTTGAGAATACAACTTTTTATTCTGAGGTGCGGCACGTCCACAGTTAAAGCCGCGTGTACTTGGGTATGGCTCGGGATGCATCGAAATTGTACTTTGCGATCCAAGTGCAGTAAAACGAACATTATACGCTGGTCGTGAAGCGGTCACAGGTGTTGCACTAGTAGCACATGAACACGAGCCGAAGGCGAATGCTTCCTGTGATACGAGTGCAGAGCGTGCGATCAAAAATCGCAGCAATGATCGCAGCAATGATCGCAGCAATGATCGCAGCAACGATCGCAGCAACGATCGCAGCAACGATCGCAGCAACGATCGCAGCAACGATCGCAGCAACGATCGCAGCAACGATCGCAGCAATGACCGCACATTTTCTCCATATAAAAAAAATCAAAGCTGATTGAAAAATCTGAAAAAATTCATGCGTATTCAGAAAAATGAACAGATCATTTTCATCAAATAGTACATTACTCCACGAGGGCGAAAAACGTTTTTCTAATGAGTGTGAGTTTGCAGCACGAGCCGAAGGCGAGGGCTGTAATCACATGAGTTAGAATAGTATATTTCGATACTAGAGGCCAAAACGAGCAGTACGCAAGAAGCGAGATGGCCACGTGTATCGAACCATATTTTTCTTTACGAAGGCAATGCAAAATCCAAGTTGTGCACCATTGACAGGCATGCCCAATGGCGCATGCCTGTGGCGCCTCGGTCGCCTCGATGTTACCATAGCAACCGCTTGGTAACAGTGCGCAAAATACTTTGCGCACTGGTGAAGGCATTTTGCGCACCGGTGAAAGTATTTTGCGCATCGCATTTGCGTATCGTGCGGGAATCAGCCATTTTGCATGCCTGTGAATGGTGCGCAAACAAGGATTTTGCATGCATGAGTAAAGAAAAAAGTGTTTCGCACGAGGGATGTACGAAATTTTTTATCACAAGGTGCGAAAATGGCGGTTTTACGCACGCGAAGCGGGCGGAAAAGTGGAAATTGATATTTCGTTGCCGGATAATTTGTTAAACAATACATTTTTGATTAATTTGTTAATAACATTTTGGAATTACTATTATGCAAAATTAATCTCTTCAAGTAGCTCTTCAGTATGCATGCATTTTTTCAGATTTTTATACAATCGAGAAGTGCGAATCGAATTTGCAATTTTCTCGTTTCATTTTTCTCGAACTCATGCGAAATGAGCCCGAAGCGACATAGCTACCTTATGGCTATCAACGGCGAAATCTGCCTGCATAACATTTTTGCCTGCCTCATACATAGGGCGTTTAGCGACGCTGTTATCTTGCTCCGTTAGTTTTTACTGCGCTTCGGCCGGTTTAACCATTTTCCTCAACCATGATTTGGCAAATACCGAATAATAATTTATTCGCGCTATTTACTACGAATGACAAAAAGTTACCACACAGCATTAACACGGTTTACCTACACTGAGAAAAAAAATTGGTTGGATTAACCAAAAGACGCGGTGACATACGTTCAAAGCTGTTGTTTGTTTGGTACAAATAAAGCATTGTTTTGCTAAACGATTATTTGCTTCAATTTATTCAAAATTTGTCGATTGAAACAAACTTTTTTTTTACCAACCAAATACACCTTTGAACGTATGTCACCGCGCATTTGCTTAATCCAACCATTTTTTTTTCCTCAGTGTAATATCAAACATGATAATTTGGCGATAATAGTATTTTCTCCGTAGCGTCCGAGGAATCGAATCGAGCCGATATACGTAACACGATTTATTGCTACGATAGCCAGTGATCTTTGTAGTATGAGTATTTTCACGTCCAATGAATTATGTAACGTGCGATACCGTCTTTCAAACGAATATATATAACAACTCTGTGGACATGTAGATTTCAGAGAAAGATTTTATCCAAATAAGTATTCCATTCGCGAGCTGATCATTTGATGTGTACCGTGTATTGCGCATGATCGTGCTACAATAATAATAATATAGTACAGATTTCTCGAATGACTCGACATTTTCATTCCAGCTGCGTTGGAAGGTTGCGATAAAATGAAAAAGCCGCTGATAAAAATAGACGAGTCTTGAAGGAGGTTCGAGCATTATCCAGTAAACACAATGGAATGCTAATTTACGATACTAGCGCGATACATTTTTTTCTGGCGAGTGTGAGTTTGTAGCACGAGCCACGGGCGAGTGTTGCAATCACACGAGTTAATTTTTTTGCTCGAGTATCGTACAAATTTTTCCTTTACAAGGTGTGAAAATGGGGGTTTTACCAGTTTTACAATGCCAGTTTTATGCGCGCTTAGCGTGCGTAAAACTGGCATCTTTGCACCAACAATAACAACAAGTAAACAGCGCGAACAAGTAAAGTTCGCTTTACCGCACTTTTATCGCAAATTACTATTATGTAACTCATGAATGAAAAGTTCTACTTTTCGTGCCTGCCGAGAGTGGCGCGATTGGCACTTTACAGCCAAGTGTACCAAGTGTCATAAATACCCGGCGCATGTTCACATTCGGCCGATGTTACTTTACCACACCCTTCTCGTACTTTACGCGCGCATCTCTTACTTTACGCACGCTTCTTGTACTTTACGCACGCGTCTCTTACTTTACGCACGCTTCTCGTATTTTACGCACGCTTCTCGTATTTTACGCACGCGTCTCTTACTTTACGCACGCTTCTCGTACTTTACACACGCGTCTCTTACTTTAGGCACGCTTCTCGTACTTTACGCACGCGTCTCTTACTTTACGCACGCTTCTCGTACTTTACGCACGCTTCTCGTACTACTTCGAAGCAGTTGTCGCATCTCAAATATCTCGAAAGACTTTATCCTATTGTAAAAATTATGGTCTGGGCACGAACGGACAATATTTGAATGGATGTAAAAATTCTTTTCATAAATTAATCGGGAGAGAGATTTATGGACGAACCATAGATCGAATCAAGGAATTGATATCGAAACATCGGTTTTTTTTTTTTTTCACGTTGAAATTATGATTGTACATGTACCCGAGTAGAAATTTTCGAGCGTTACATCGGGCCCTGATAGGGTCCTGATATGGCCTGACAAGGGCCTGATAAGGCCTTATCAAGACCCTATCAGGGCCTGATGTAACGCTCGAAAATTTCTACTCGGGTACATTACCTGCGCCGAAATCCCCCACCGTCGCCGCATTCTCTACGGGTCAATCCCGAACGATTTCCGCCAAGAACAGCAAAGCATAATCTGTAAGCACACGCCTCATGTAGTGCAGGGCCGAGAAATCGGATAGGGCAAAAGTCCGCGAAGTCCCCATATGCCCAATAACTAGAGTAACACTCGCCCAAGTGTGAAAAAGTTCAGTGTGAAAGGCATCGAGAGGTCATTCGACCATTACAATGTATAGTGGATTTCCAGAGACGGCCTGATTTAAGGCTGTGAAATTTTCATGTTTGCAAACACAAAAATTATTATTATTAATTCAGTTTACAGTAAGTAAGTATACAATTTACACAATGTACATGTAGATAAATAAATTTGCACACTATATTTACGTGAACATATGTGCATCTAACGTGTTTTTTGACTGATTTATCGATTTCGAGTTGATTATCACAGCGTTCCTTGTGTCTGAAAATGAAGAAAGTTATGTGACAGTTCGACGATTGCATTATCTCTCGGGCAGCATAATCATTGTCGGTGGTTAGTTAGTCCAGCGAAATCTTTGCAACAAAACTGTTGAGCAGCGCGCTGAACAAAGTGGTTTCCAGAACAATCAGACAGAAACAGTCAGTCGGCATCTTTGATTTCGCAGGTAGGGTGAAAATGTTGAAAATGGCTCGGTCCATACATAATTTATTTACGTGCTAATCAGACTGGATCATATTCACTTCATTCACCCTATGTCGAACAGACGAATTGTCACGGGCCATATTTTCCATTATCCATGTTTCTTTGTGCACAAAAGAGTTGTAACGTTATTGCTTAAGGTAGAACTAGCGGACAGCCTGAGCCCACGTGAGATCCGAGAGAATTGAGAGAGAATTGCAAACACTTCTCGACGGGATAAAAATCTGAAAAAATCAAGCATATGGAAGGTGCTGAAAAGAATGTTTATGCATAATAATAATTCCAAAATGTTATTAACAAATTAATGAAAAATAATCACTTTCGACAAATCCCCCGGCAACTTAACTTTTTGTTCGTATAAAAACAATTTGTTAATCTTTTTGAATACGTATGCATTTTTTCGTATTTTATGCAATTTTTGAAAATGACGTTTTTTTATTAACTAAAAACGCGTTTTTCAAAAATTACACGAAATTCTGAAATAATTCATACATATTCAGAAAAATTAACAAATCGTTTTCATTTAAAAAAAAGTTAGGTTGCCTAGTGATTTGTTGGAAAAAAATCTTTTCGTTAATTTGTTAATAACATTTTGGAATTATTATTATGCACAATTAATCTTTTCAGTAACTTCCATATGGTGGATTTTTTCAGATTTTTATCTCATCGAGAAGTGTTCGCAATTCCTCTCTCAATCCGCTCTGAACTCACGTGGGCTCAGGCAGTGCGCTAGTACTACCTTAAGTGCGAGATCCACTTGTCAATCGATCATTCAACTCTGTACAGCGAAAAGTAACACCGAAGATGGATCTCAACGTGTTGATCATCACGGCTACAGTTGCTTGGATTCTGTATGCGGTCGGTGGCAGACTTTACCGATTCTACTTGTTTCGTCAGCGATACAATAAAATACCCGGACCCGAATACGCGATACCAATTTTCGGCTTCTTGCGTCAATTGATGTCGGTACCGAAGGAAGGCAAGTCACTATCGCTCACAATGTGGTTCAATCGATCAATCAAACGACGATTTAATAACTGACAATGCATTTGTGCACTTTTCCGCAGGACGTCTCGATTGGTTCATGAATTTAACCGATCAATACAAAGATGGATTTATGCGAGCTTGGATAGGGCCCGTCCCAACGGCACACATTCGTAATCCAAAACATATCGAGGTTAAGCTTTGATAATTTAACATCAGCCACGGATATTGTAATGTCATGAATTTTGATGGCCACCCTAACGGAACTGAGGTGACCATCGGCAGACTTCAATAGACTAATGCACAATGTTCAAAATTGTAACTTGCTATAGACTCGTAGATAACCTTTATTTTGGCGTCGTTTTTCTGTAACCCTTGCAACCATCGTTGTATAGTCTATTTATTTGATTTTTAGTTGCATGGGGATTACTCGAGTCCATCAAAACAGAGCTGCTTAAAGGTTAAAAGTTTGAACAAAGCGATCAGTCTCATTTCAGTATAGCCGGAGTCTCGTCATAGTCAGTGCAACTCGTCGATGCATGTCTAGTCAACCCTAGTGCGACTGCGACTACGATGCAACCTCGAATACGTGGTTGCACCAGTTCCACTAGGGCATTTATACTGCACTGAAAAAAAAAAATCATTGAATCAAGTAAAATTTGCTTGCGGGCTGCCAAAGAGGTAAAAAAGTTGTTTCAATTCTACTCTGAATTCGTACAATTTTATACCGGATTGAAACGATAACATGTCACATTGGCAGTCTTGCTGTCGTTGGTTCAATATCATATGGAATTGTAAGAATTGAAAGTAGAATTAAAACAAACATTTTTTTCTTCGGCAGCCCGCAAGCGAATTTTTTTTTCAGTGTGGCGAGTTTTTTTTTTAACGACTAACACTCTCATAATTACTATATTTAATCGTTCAGGTAATACTGCGCAGCAACACGCACATTACGAAGTCTGCCGCATACGACTATATAATGCCGTATTTGGGACGGGGTATATTCACGTCTACCGGTACGTTTGGTTCTTATCGGGATTCTGTGAGATTCCATTCAAAAATGTATGAGTCGTTCAATTTTTTAAATATTTTTTCAGGAGTTAAGTGGTTCCGTAACCGGAAGTTTATTGCACCGACATTTCATTTCAGCATACTGGAAGATTTTACCGAAGTGATGATCGACAAAGCCGCGATTCTCAACAGTTGCATCGAGCATCAGATAAAAATTCACGATGACAAGCCGTTCGATATATTTGATTTATGTTTGAGATGCGCGCTAGATGTCATATGTGGTAATTTTCTTGAATCACGCCGAGTGCAATAGCTGCACTTGTGATATGTGCGATTATTATTAATCCACGTTGCGTTTGTAGAAACGGCAATGGGCACGAATATTCATGCTCAGGAGGGCATCGAAAATGAGTACATACAAGCTGTGGACACGTAAGTGTCAGAACTAGCGAAAAGAAAAAAGACGTCCAAAGAATTATTCCATTTTTGTGTTATTTTTATGGCATATTCAGCATTACTGCGGGTGCTATGAATCGATATATGCAGCCTTGGTTGTCGCTGGATTGGATCTTTTACAGGACCGCCCTTGGTAAATCCTTCAAGGCGGCGGTCGATATAGCTCAAGATTTTTGCACTCACGTAAGTCATATTTTGGACTTTTGGACTTTAAATTTGGAAATATTTTGCATTCCCAAGAATAAAAAACATGTAGTCTGTAGGCAATAGTATATAACAGAAGTAATATGCAGGTAATCAAGAGAAAGCAAAAGGAACGAATATCGGGCGTCACATTAAGTGAAGAATTAGAAGAGAACGATGTAACGGGTGAGTTCGATCTCCACATTAGTCCGAAAAAAAATGTCGATAGAGAATACGTGCGTTTTTGACGGGGTTTCAACGTTACCACACCCAGAAAAAAGATTTATTCAAATCAAATAAATTTCGATCTTCAAATGACGTTTATTAAGATAAAAGAAATGTTTCGTTGCCTTAACAAAATTATTCGATTGAAATAACGGCTTTTCTTTACCTTCAGTAAAAAAATTTATTCGAAGTTACTATTTATTGATTTGTACTTTAAAATAAATGTTTATTCGACACAAAGAAATCGAATCATTGAAAATACGATTTTTAATAGATATTTATTCGCGCCAAAGAAATTATATATTTGGCACCAAGACAAAAACACGGCTATTATCCTGCAACGCACATTATAGAGTCGTGAACACGTCAATAAAAAGAATAATACTATCAAACAAATAAATATATTAGAATTTAATAAATGACTTAATAAATCTATTAGAATTTAATAAATGAATTAATAAATCTATTAGAATGTAATAAATGAATTAATAAATCTATTAGAATGTAATAAATGAATTAATAAATCTATTAGAATTTAATAAATGAATTAATAAATCGATTAAAATTTAATAAATGCTCTTATTGCAGGCAAACGCAGCAGAAGAGCTTTTTTGGATCTGCTGTTAGAGGCGAACGAGAAAGAAGACAATCCTCTGACGATCGAGGAAATCAGGGACGAAGTCAACACATTCATGTTTGGGGTGAGCTTGCGCTTGATCTCGCGATCGGTGCCTCGCATAGGCCAGCCCTCGATAACGTCGATCATACATCTTACGAATTTATTTTCAGGGCCACGACACGGTTGGTGTTCTCATCAGCTGGACACTTTTCTGTCTCGGTAACGAGCTAGACGTGCAGAGAAAATTACACGAGGAACTTGACGATGTTCTCAGCGATTCCGAAGATGTTACAACCTTGAAGAAATTGCCGAATCTCAAATACCTCGAGAGGGTTATCAAGGAAGTATTGAGACTGTATCCAAGTGCAAGCAGGATCGGCAGATACCTGTTCGAAGATTTGCAAATAGGTAAATTGTTTTCTTTGCAGTATACCGAGAAAAACAATTGGTTGGATTAACCAAAATTCGCGGTGACATACGTTCAAAGCTGTTATTTGTTTGAAACAAATAAAGCATTGTTTTGTTAAACAATTATTTGTTTAAATTTATTCAAAAATTTGTCGATTGAAACGAACATATTTGTTGTACCAACAAAATACACCTTTGAACGTATGTCATCGCGCATTTGCTTAAGGGGCTGCTGGACCTTCCTGTTTTACCGACGAAAATAGGCGTTTTCTTAGTTTTAACTATTCATCGTTAATATGCGACGCGTATGTCTCAAATCTTGCAGGACAGTATTAATAACATAAACGATTCGGCGTGCACTCGAATGTTGGTCGAAATCTTCCGAAAAATAAAGAAAATCGAGTATTATAAACTGTCGTGGAAACCAACATGGCCGCTGAAATGTTTACAGCATCCGTTCTGTTGGATATAAAAAATTCTAAATCTTGCATACGTCAAAAGGGCGTGCATGCCGATTCTGTGAAGTTCTCCGAATATTCCAAAACCGTCGGAAAGTTGCTCACTCAAAAGATAATCAGGCTTAGTGTAAACTGCGATCATTTAATCTATCGATTTGTGACGGGTGATCAGAGCCGATGAACACGGCACAAATGTCGTGTAGGGCACGATACAGAGCCACCTGTACGTCAATCGTGACACTACGTTCACGCACTTCCGCAAACTAGAATATTCAGTTTTCTTAATTCCTTGTAAGTTTTCAATCAAAATTCGACCGCACACCGAAGCGTTTATGTCAATATCATAATCCTGTACGATTTGACGCATATGTGTAGGATATTAACAATGTTACGTCGGAACTCAAAAATTGCCTAGGTCCGTCGGTAAAACAGGTACAGCAAGTTAAAGAAGGGAAAAAAACAGCTCCAGCAGCCCCTTAATCCAACCATTTCTTTTTCTCGGTGTAGTTGCATAGAGTAGGACACTTAATTGTCGAGAAATCAACTCCTCTTCCGCTCTCATGCTTTTCAGGTGACTACACTGTTCCCGCGGCTACATCTTTAAATATTCAGATTTATCATCTACACAGAGATCCCGCAGTATGGCCGAATCCTCTACGCTTCGATCCCGATCGATTTCTGCCGGAGAACGTTAAGACACGACATTCACATGCGTACTTGCCATTCAGTGCGGGTCCGAGAAATTGCATAGGGCAAAAGTTCGCGATGCTCGAGGCTAAAATTATAGTAGCACAAATATTGAGAAATTTCAGTGTAAAAAGCGTTGAAACACATTCGACGATAAAGAAGTTGAGTGAGTTCACTCTTAAGCCAGCAGATGGCATTTATGTTTATATGACGAAAAGATTGACGGGGGTAACAAAAATGTAAGTGAGTATTGTAATTATTAATATATATGACGAAAAGAAAAAATCGACAATAAATTAAATCCCATGAGCGAATCTACGATAAACAGATTTGTAAACAGATAAACAGGTCTGTATATAGGGCAATTCGACAGGATCGTATGCCTCATATTTTTACATTTTTTTTTCATTGTACTATGTTGTCGCTCGGTGCACCAAAAATCCTCCATTCCAATTTATAGATTCGAAAAAAAAAAAATTCGCGTGATCACTATCCCAAAAATGTAAATTATAAAAAAACTATGTCATCGATTCTTTCGAAATTTTAACAGTAATTTCGTTGCTGAAAAACATCATTTTTAAGGATTAGTCCGGGAATGGGCAAGCAGCTACAAAGGCTGCTAAAAAAAAATGTTTATATCGAAAAATCTGTAGTATTTCACAATTTAATACAAATACTGTCGCCGCCATATTCACAGATTCTCTAAAAATTCTGACGCCGAAAAGAAATTGCCACCACACTACTTTAAAATTGATGATCCAGGTATGATAAATAAATTTACTAATCAAACTTCTTTTTGATACATTCCTTTTTAGGCACTCGCCCGTTTAAAAGAGCCTGTTAAAATCGCCTTTCGTACCTACCTCAATATTGACTAAAAATAAAAAATCTTGATAAAAGGCAGTTGCATTTATTTGCATGCCCTTGACATACTACATATAGAGCACATTAGATATTTTGCAAATACCAAAATTAATAACTGCACTTAATTATTAGTCCGCAAGGCCTTGAGAAGATTTATGTCAGGTCTTTTGAGAAGATTATTACAGGTCTTCTCCTCACCCAGCCTGTTCTTTCGGCACATTTATATCTCTACCACTCACAACTCTACCCGAAAACATCTCTCCCCAAACATCTCTACCGTATTAGAACTGTACCAAAATCTCTACCACTAAAGAAAAAAAATTTCCCGGAATTTAAATAAAACTCTCCCGGAATTAAAATAAAAATTCTGAGAGAGTTTCATTTAAATTCGGGGAGAGTTTTATTTAAATTCGGGGAGAGTTTTATTTAAATTCGGGGAGAGTTTTATTTAAATTCGGGGAGAGTTTCATTTAAATTTGCAGAGAGTTTTATTTAAATTCCGGGAGAGTTTTCGATAGAGTTCTAATACGGTAGAGATGTTTTCTGGTAGAATTGTGAGTGGTAGAGATATAAATGTGCCGTTCTTTCTCCGTCGGGCTCCGCGCTCCAAGTGCCTTTCTCCGGTTCCGTCGTTCGGCTCCTTGCTTCAGTTCCTGCTGGGGGAACCGGTCGTAGTGGGGGTCGCGCTTGCGCTTCGTTCCATGTCGCCGGTTCGCGTCTCGCGACGTTCGTCTCGGACGTGCGTCACCAGCGCGGGCCTTTTCGACCATTGCAATATAAATTACAAAAGTTTCTCTGTGCATCTTTAATTATACAATATCTCTATATCATTCCCATCGAGAGTGGGAAGTGTCTCAGACAGAACCTACACTCTGTCAGGAAAAGATTTATTCCTCGATTTGGATACACGAATAAGAAGTTCATTTTTTTGCTTCCGTATATTTGTGTCCTCTCAACGGAGACGACAGCAATAAACCTTATACACAAGAAAACTAATTTTTCCACGTTGTTGTCTCACTATTCAGATATCGTATTCCAAAAATCAAGAAAAAGGATTAATTATTTATTAATTCAAACGAATAGTGCCGAACGTCAAAAATACAGGGAGAAAAAGGATGGTATTTCCTACTATAACGAATAATTCCCAGGGGAGGACTTCTATATAGATAGTTTATGATAGTATGTACTCAATTGATTAAACTATAATTATAGTTACAACTATAGTTTTTGGCCATTGTCGTAACCGTAAAATGTAGACGTCCCCCCTGGGAACTATTTACTATGTAAGTTTTTCTCAGTGTAGGTCAGTCATAATAAAGATTCCAAAAAAAGTGAATTTTATATGTCCGACATATATTACAGCACGAATTCAAGAAAAATAATTAATTATGTTTGAAAAGAATATTAGATATATTTACGAGATATTTTTACGAAATTTTTTAATGCAAACATATATTAACTTCCTTAATTACATAATCACTGCTTTAATGACATAAAAAAAAAAAAATCGAAAAAAAATGTACTCTGCGGTAAATGTCAGGTAATAAATTTGTCCGGCCAGGACTAACTACATAGTCGAAAAACAAGTCAGCCGGTACGTCGAACGCATGCGCAGTAGACGCGAGGACTCACATTACTTTACATTACAGGACACGTGTAATGTTTTCGGACCTCGTGAGGGACACGACGCTCTTATCTCAGCATCTACCGAACAGTTATTGTCGTAACGGCATAGTGGCCGCGGTCAGGGAAAACCGGGAAAAGTCACGAGAAAAAAAAATCTTGATTAGGGAATCAGAGAAAAGTCTGGGAATTTCAAAATTGGTCAGGGAAAAAGTAAATTGGCGCCGAACTTTCTATAAATAAATAAGAACTAAAAAAGGGAGCAAAAAAAGAAAAATTGGGAACATTTTGAAAAAAATAATTAAATGTTAATATAATAATTAGGCATTTTCATTTGCATCATTAATTTTTTTGATTATAAGTCGTTAAAAGTTTGGTCAGGAAAAATATTTAATTGGTCAGTGAAAAGTCAGGGAAAAGTCAGAGAATTTTTTTCCGGCAAAAAAACGGCCACCATGAACTGGACACGTTGGAAAGGCTGCGTCCGAATTAAAAAAATGTTGTCGGAGTTTCGATCCGATGCTTCGTTTCTGAAAAAATCGATAATGAAGGTTCCACTCCCCTCATATCGGCGTAAGTATACTTTGGTGGCATCTCGTTTAAAAATCTTTTTTTTTTAAGTGTATGACATCGAGACTCTACCGCGTCTATTGATACTCTACGAAATCGATTATAAAAATTACATTCTATTTCACCAATGTAAATTATAGTTCATTGTAACATTTTTGGAGTTAACTATTTTATAAACTTACCTAATTATAGAGAGAATGAACATTCTCCTGCGACCTGTATTTCATTCGCTTTGAATACTTAGAGGCCTAACAGCAGTCCTCTGGCCGGGTGGGGGAAAAGAGAGTTATATAGTTGAAATTTCTCAAATCGGATTTTGTTCGGTGTGGTCTGCCGATACGTGCAGACGCATTCGCGTCGACGTTGCTCTGATAGTCCGTTCACAATATTTTTTATTCTATAAGTAAATCACTTGATGGAATGGACAAGGGTGCATATTAAAATCACAATGCATAATGAATTTCAGTCACTTTATTGACTCGAAAAATCCTGCATCGACAAATGAGTCCAAATGTTCTCGTTTGAGTCTCTAATTGTATACCATCTGTACACATCGGTGTATGTATCCGGAAATCATCATCGCATCTTCGGTATGGTGAACCTCGAGGCTCACAGACCGCACTGGACGCACGACAATGGAATCTTTATTCCCGATTGAATATTTTTTTTCATAGCACTACAAAAATTTCTGCTACTTACACTATCTTATAAATATATAACTGTGTCAAGTTTAAAATAACCATATATAAATATAAGGCATTCCATCGCGATTCGGCCATCCTTGGACCCCTTCTAATTCGAGTGAAACTTTTTTCCTTTCGCATACCTGTAAAAACTGAAACATCAATTTTTTTAAAGATTTTGTTGAGGATCCGTCACTGAGCAGTCGATAATGGAAAACTAGTCATTGTTGAAAAGTCAAAAATTTCAATGTGAGACATATCAACATTGGATAGTGAAATATTAGGTGTGCAATGAATTCGTCTTGAATCATACTTTAATTTAAAAAATTGTCCGTAATTTTTCGAACACATTTGGCGTGCTAAAAATCGATGTAAAGTAGAAAATATGATTTTTCAATCCGATGGAAATTTTTTTGCAAATTGTTTAAAAAAAAACTTGGAAGAACATCGCCAATTGGTATCTCTTACGGTTCAAAAGATTTAAAAAGGTAAAGATCACGTAAGAACCTTCAATAATTTGTTGGCTATGAATATTCCTTTCTTTCTTGGAATCAGCGTCGATAAGAAAGAATAATATTACAATACACTGTGAATTTTATTTCTTTCATCAAATACAAATTCTATTTACAATTTCAATTTGTTAACATTTTTGCGGAGATAAGCACTGTTTTGTTCGGCACATGTATATCTCTACCACTCACAACTCTCCCAGATAAAAACTCTACCAGAATACATCTCTACCAGAAAACAAGTCTCCCGGATAATAACTCTACCAAAAAAGATAATTCTAACAACTCTACCGCATAACAACTCTACCGTATTAGAACTCTACCAAAAACTCTACCGGAATACAAATAAAAATACGGGGAGAGTTTTATTTAAATTCGGGGAGAGTTTTATTTAAATTCCGGGAGAGTTTTTTTAATACGGGGAGAGTTTTATTTAAATTCCGGGAGAGTTTTTGGCAGAGTTCTAATACGGTAGAGTTGTAATGCGGGAGAGATGTTTTCTGGTAGAGTTGTTATGCGGTAGAGTTGTTAGAATTATCTTTTTTGGTAGAGTTATTATCCGGGAGACTTGTTTTCTGGTAGAGATGTTTGGGGAGAGATGTATTCTGGTAGAGTTGTTATCTGGGAGAGTTGTGAGTGGTAGAGATATAAATGTGCCTTTTGTTCTGTGATGTAAGAACGAAATCAGTCATACATGCTCTTAAACTCGAGTTTCCGCGAATTTTTACGATGTGCTTCCTTTGATAATGTGCATTACACATAACTCGGCATTGCTGTAAATTTCCGTTTTAATCTTGCCGTTTTTGCTTCCTCATAGAGGAAGCTTTTTCAGGTAACACACAAAGAAGTGCTTCCCTGGTTGAACTGGTGCAACCACAAATTCGGAGTTGCTTCGTAGTCGCAATCGCACTATAGGGTTGACTAGACATGCATCCGCAGATTTGCAATGACTATGGTGAGACTCCGATTATACTGAAATGAGACTGATCGCTTTGTTCAAACTTTTAACCTTTATGCAACGCTGTTTCGATGGACTCGAGTCATCCCCATGCAACTAAAAGTCAAATAAATTAGACCATACAACGATGTTTGCAAGGGTTACAGAAAAACGACGCTAAATATAATAAAGGTTATACTCGAGTCTAGAGCACGTCACAATTTTGAACATTGTGCATTAGTCTATTGAAGTCTGCCAATGGTCACCGCAGTTCCGTTAGGGTTGTGTGTGGCTTATATCTTCACGCTCCATAAAGCAAGGATGGGAAGCATGTCCTTCCCTCAAGCCGACGTTTGTCTGACCGAATGAGACTGATCGCTTTGTTAAAACTTTTAACCTTTATGCAACTCTGTTTTGTTGGACTCGAGTCATCCCCATGCAACTAAAAGTCAAATAAATTAGACCATACAACGATGTTTGCAAGGGTTACAGAAAAACGACGCTAAATATAAAGGTTATACTCGAGTCTAGAGCAAGTCACAATTTTGAACATTGTGCATTAGTCTATTGAAGTCTGCCAACGGTCACCTCAGTTCCGTTAGGGTTGTGTGTGGCTTATATCTTCACGTTCCACAAAGCAAGGACGGGAGGGAAGCATGTATGCTTCCCTCAAGCCAACGTTTGTCTAACCTCGAATGTGAAACGGTTTACCGATTTATGTCCCGGCTATTTTACCAACGCCGCAGATACTCCCATGGGCCCTGATTTACCCCAGACACATACGTTCTAAAATCAGAAAAAAAAATCCACGATTAAACTCCATACCGTTCCTAGTATTTTTTCTGCAAAGCTTGCAGAAGGCTCCGCACGGAGGATTAATGGCCAAAGGTGTGTAAGAATTCGTAACGTTTTGCGATATAAATTCGACACACGAAGCTGCATACCAGCGGCAAAGCGTCGGTGAAACAAAGTGGAGTATACTATATTAATACAACAATACGAGACACCAACTCGCCGTAACATACGAGGCGCGGATGATATGCCTTAAGACCCACCCCTCGAGCGGAGAGGCAAGATTGCTCGAGCATGAAATCAATTACCTCTGCTGGTCGCATCTCACTCTCGCTCTCTCCGACACTTTGTCGTCGTTCCTCTCGTTCTCTCGCGTAACCGCTCGACTCTGCGGCCACCATCCCCACCACCGGCGTGTTATTTTCACGCACGTGTATTGGACGGCGGTGTAAGCGAGTCGTGGCCTCACGCGCCCTCCTCGACCGCCATATTGGGCGCCGAGCGCTTGTACATACTATACCAGTGTTCTCTCTAACTTCGTCCATACATCAATTTGTACAGTACATTACCCGGTCGTACGGCGAGTGTATATACCCAAGGAAGCATAAAATTTCACTTCGTGCCCGTATCGGCGCCAATACTATTGCCGCTTCCCAACATTTTTTTATACTCGGGGACAATACCTTTCAGCTTTCGCAACATTCATTAATAATCATTTTTATTTTTTTTGATTACGTTTTCTTTTTATTACTGGGTTGTTTGATTTGTCAATTTTACTATTCGTTCGAATCAATTGACAAACTTTAACGTCTTGGTTGCTAAATGATTCTTTTTTTTTTAGATAGAAATTATCGATTAACGCATTGTTTAGCGTTTTATTTTATTCATTTTTTTGTCTTCAAGTATTTGCGGTATTTACTTGTGAAAAATTTGGTGAGTGGTTCAATGCGAATTTAAGGCACGAAGGGGTTAAACTGACACTCGTAAGTCTCTAACTTCGTCCATACATCAAATTGTACAGCACATTACCCTGTCATACGGCGAGTGTATCTACACGCAGAAAAAAAATTTATTTGACGGCCATCGTTTATTAAGATTAAGTAAAATATTTATTTGATTTAAATAAATATTTATTTTAATTAAGTAATTAGTTACTTAAACGAAATAAATATTTATTTTCATCAAATAAATATTTATTTTTATCAAATAAATATTTTACTTAATCTTAATAAACGGTGGCAGACAAATAATTTTTTTTTTTTGTGTACCCAAGGAAACATAAAATTTCACTTCGTGCTTGTATCGGCGCTAATACTATTGCCGCTTTCCAACATTTTTATTCCCGGCAACAATAGCTTCCAGCTTTCGCAAAATTGATTAATAGTAACTTTATTAACATTTTTTTTACGGTTTAAAATTACTCTGTTATCCGATTCGTCCATTTTACAATCCGTTCGAATCAATTGACAAACTTTAACGTCTTCGCTGCTAAATTATTCTTTGTATTTACGTTTTTTAAATTACTCTGTTATCGGATTTGTAAATTTTACAATTCGTTCGTATCAATTGGCAAACTTTAACGTCATCGTTGCTGAATGATTCCTTTTTTATAGAAATTATCGAGTGCCACATTGTTTAACGTTAATAAAAAATTGTACTCACTTATTGCTTCCTCATAGAGGAAGTTGTGTTTTTTTTTGCGTTCCAGTATCTTGGGTATTTTTCGCGGGAAAATTTGGTGGGTCTGCTGCAATGTGAATTTAAAGCACGAAAGGCTTAAATTGACACTTGTAAGTAATAGGATATTATTTACTAAAAAAAAAAAATCTAAGATAGGAGCTGTACGCAAGCCTGTAATTTAAGGTGCGTATTGCATGCCGGGTCTCCATTCCGCTTTTTACAAGATTCTACCGATAAATGCAATTCGTACCCCAAAACATGTTTAACGTTTTGTAAATTCGCTTTCGAAATTATTGTTCGAGATCCTTCGATACAAAAATAAAAAAAAATGATGAAAAACGTTTTCCGTCCCAAAGTTACTTCCGATCCATGCAATAAAAGATCTCACACACAAAGGATATAATTTTAACAAAGATTTACAAAATCATAAGTAATGCTCTTTAATCAATCATAAAAAAGACTAAGCTTCAACAATACAACATGTACAACATCAAATCACATATACCCATCCCACGTTCCATCGACGAAAAGTAATTCCTACTCCAGAAAACAGTGTTCCATAAAATAAATTAATCCAACTCCAATTGAAATTTAACCCGCGAAAGGCCTCAAAAATTATCACGAATATCATGAATAAACCGTAATCGACAGAAATTAAAAAAAAAAAGTTGCAAATTTAATTTTTCATACGGCTTTCTCATAATGTTCGTTTATTCGCAAAGCTTCCTCTATGAGAAAGCATTTTCTGTACTGTTGGCTTCCTCATAGAGGACGCTTTGCGAATAAAGGAACATTATGAGAAAGCCGTGTGAAAATTAAAAAGTCATATGAAAATTTCAATTTGCAAGTTTTATGAGGAAGCCATATCAAAATTTCAATTTTCAACTTTTTCAACATCGTGTTAGACTTTGTGCAAAACGACTATCCGATTCAGGTTCTGCGTGAAAAAATACACGCACGTGCGTCACTTTGCCAGATCTGTGCATCTACTTCGTTTAACGAAAATAGGGGTCTTAGAAAATAAATCATCCAATATTCGCCGTTTTGTGGCCATGTCTAATGTATTTTTCCCCACTGATTACGAATCTCGAAATTATTTTACTCCTGGAGCGATATTCGATGCAGAAACTATCTCCGGACGTAAAATTAACATTTTCCCAAATATTCAAAAATTTCAAAATCTTATAAAATCTACAAGGTTCAATCCACTTTCGCCAAATTTAATACCAAACATTGTACAGTACTAGTCCATTCCCGTATCAAATTTAAGATCGATACCTCCAAGTGTACTCAAATTAGACCATTTTTAGTCATTTTTCAAAAAACTCAAAATTTTGACCAAATTCAATACCAAAGGTCTTTGATAAAAATAGTATATTTATGTGCAGTTTTATAGTTTTTAATAGTTTTTAACGAAAATTTAAATGCAACGTGTACATCGCACGACCCTAGCGTTTATCCCTGCCACCGCATAAGCTCCTTACACTCTAAAATCCCTCAGCCCCGTGATATACTACAATATAATATGTATACATAAAGGCTTAAGTATATTCACCGGATGCCAAGTTGCTCTCCGGGGGGTCATGTAAGTCGATATTATATGAGGCCGTCGATCAGACCACATACACACTTACATACACACAAACACACATACATACATCGAAGCTATACATCTCGACTCATGCATGATAAACCGTGCTCGTATAGAGACGAGGCTTGACCGGCGTGAAAGAGGCTCGAGCCTCGTTTGCAAGAATCGTTCACTCCTCTCTCTATCCCAATCTCCGCACACTTTTGTCCCATACACATCCACACCAACCGAACACACCTATATAACATAATAATAATAACAATGATAATAATACCACGTGAGGACTTTGAGAGACCGATCATCCGTGATAACGAGAGGAAGATGCTCGAATCCGGAGTGTTCTCGTTTTAAGGGGGTAAATTTTTCCTGGGCGGAGTCCGTGCCATTTAAGCCCGCCTACTCGGCCTTTCGACGAGCCAATCCTTCGGTCGTTTGCCTCGTGGGTATTGCGAGCCTGGAACGCCGATACGTTGAGATTCCACACCCGAGCACGGACCCATCGCATTCCTTGCCACCAGAATCCGCGCGGGGAAGGCCTGGCGAGTTTCCGCCACGCGATTCCCATTGGCCGGCCCGGCCTTCCGATCCCCGTCGCGCCGGGGGGGTTCCCCGGACTCTAACGAGGCTCTGCGCCTCGGCCAATCGGCGCGCGGCAGCCTCCTACCGCGCGCCGATCGCCGCGCCGCGGACCGCCAAGAACGAGAGACGGGGGTGTGGGGATGTTTCCGACTCTAGTACTCGAGAAGCCCCGAGCGTGCAGGGAGCTTAAACTAAAACCTCTTCTCTCTCGGGAGATAAGCCACCTCGTGAATTCACAGAAAATTCGTCCACGGGGCTCACCTCGACGCTCGTTGCAAAACCAATCTCTAAACCGTTCGGTTGAGAACCTGCGAGATAGAAAGTTTTTAAACTGCTTTTTATTTTTCATTAAAAAAATAAGAAAAAGTGTGCGAGACAGATAGTGCTTTTACGCCAAAGATAGTGTGATTTTCTTCAAAAAATCAGCGCCAAAGAAGTGCATTGAGAAGCTGAAGTGGTGATTTTTAGTTTCTCGTACTGAGTCGGATTTTCACTCGAGGATGAAATTTCATTGAAAAGTTTTGCTCGGTTTTTGTTTGTTGTTGTTTTTTTTGTTTGTCGAGGTTTATGGAAAGTTTGGGATAACTTTCGGAGGAGTCGACGGGATATTTGAGTTTGATACATAAATAACTGCGGCGCGTTAGAGATGCGGGGTAAGATGGACCGATTGGATGCTGCGTAAGATTGGGCGCCGATGGAGAGGCGCGGGGAGGGTGGATTGTGAGGGAAGAGACGATTCGATGAAATCGTTTTATTTCGTTCGCTATTTTTAAGCGGGAGGAAAAAATATATATATACATATATATATATATATATAGAAGGTGAATAGGCCAAAAGTGTTGTTTGTTTCGACGTCAAACGTTCGTCAATGATGCCGCGACCGTCGCGAGACACATACGGTGATCAGAAGCCACCGTACTCTTACATATCGCTCACCGCCATGGCGATATGGTCGTCTAGAGACAAGATGCTGCCGCTCGCCGAGATTTACAAGTTTATCGCCGATCGGTTCCCGTACTATCGGAAGGACACGAGGAGATGGCAGAATTCGCTGAGGCACAATTTGTCGTTCAACGATTGTTTCATCAAGGTGGGTTTCGATTGTAATTTATTTTTTTATTTTATAGTCAAAGGTACACTGAAAAAAAAATTCGCTTGCGGGCTGCCGAAGAAAAAAATTGTTGTTTCGATTCTACTTTCAATTCTTATAATTCCATACGATATTGAAACAACGACAGTGAGACTGTCAAGGTGACACGTTATCGTTTCAATGCGGTATGAAATTGTGCGAATTCAGAGTAGAAGTGAAACAACTTTTTTACTTCTTTGGCAGCCCGCAAGCAAATTTTACTTGAATCAATGATTTTTTTTTCAGTGTACGTTTCCGTTTTTGGTACGTTGGGTAGGAAGCTGTACTAAACATAGTGGGGTTTTTTTAAACTGTTTTTCCCCGTGCCACGATCCATAGACGTGGAAAAATATGTAGGGCAAATGCCCATATTAGCTAAGCCAAAAAATATTATGTACCACGTACCATCACCGGGTCATACGAGCCCGCTCAACTGCACCCAGAAAATAAATTTATTTGATGGCCACCGTTTATTAAGATTAAGTAAAATATTTATTTCATTTAAATTAATATTTATTTCATTTAAATTAATATTTATTTCATTTAAATTAATATTTATTTCATTTAAATTAATATTTATTTCATTTAAATTAATATTTATTTCATTTAAATTAATATTTATTTCATTTAAATTAATATTTATTTCATTTAAGTAATAAATATTTATTTAAATCAAATAAATATTTGACTTAATCTTAATAAACGGTGGCCGTCAAATAAATTTTTTTCTGGGTGTGTATAGTTGCGAGTCCCACCCTCAAAGGGCAAGAGCTAAATATCTTTGGTTAAATCTTAGGTCTTTTTCATGTATTGTTTCTACCTTATAACCCCAATATGTCATAACTTCTGAAATAAACATTATTTTTAAAAATTAAAAAATTAAAGAAAGGTAGGAAGCTCTAGGGTGAAAATGGTGAATTTGTGGTGGTCCGATTTAATGTGGAAAAAAGGCATGTAAATACGGTAGTCCACCGCTTTTACCTTATAGACGTTTGTATAAGTAATGAAGAATTGGGAAAATTGTTTGAGGTAGGCTAAAACGAAACCCGGGGAGCTTTTTTATGTCCAGCGAGAAATTTGTAAAAATAGTCCATTTTGCCCCGCTCTTTCCTGTAGGTATTTAAAACACAAGGCTTGGGCAAAGAAATTTAAGGAATACGATAAAAATTGTTGCCACGGGGAATCCAATGAGTGACCCTCGATGTCACTGTGAATCCCCCGAAATCCCCCGGAATGTCCGTGTGATATTGCCAATCAAACAGTTTTGATTTTTCCGAAAATATTTAACCGGTTGAATTACTACAAATACGGGAAGGAATTTGACCCTTGTCTTGCGACAACTGACAGTTTGATGGATGAATTCCCTACTATTGGCCATATTATCCGTAGCTGTGGGGTGATACGGCTCTCGGATTTTCCTTTTCCGATATCACCACAAAGGGAAAAATAATAAAATCTTATGCCGTGAAATTTACCGTTTCAAACACCTTTCGAGAGAAAGTTTAATCATTGAATTATTATACAATTAAACATGTGTTACGAAAGAAGACAATACCATGTCGCCGTTGGGTTTGTAGAAAATAGTCAAAAGAACCGTCCCTGGTCGAATTTACCCTCGAGACCCCATCTCGCGAATAACTGATGCATATACTTAGTAATTAGCTTATTGAGTATTTTTATCACATATCACCATGGAAAAAAAATTATATGCCAAAATATATTTTTCACGTACTAAATGTATATTATCGCGTATATGAAATGTATACATTTTATGAATGAAGATTACATTTTTTTAAATTACATTTCAAAAATATTTTTATATATTTTTAATACATTTTTCGCACATTGAGCTTTATCATGCGCATATTGTTGATGACCCGAGATAGCATATGTCCCGGTACGAACGTTACGATTCGCCTAACGTATCGTTGATTGTCAGCGACGGTTGCGAACGGTCATTGAAAATTCGCACGTAGTGCCTCGGGTAAACCCCTGATTTATGCAATACAGACAATTAATTGGGTTGTCATATTTTAATTAATGATCAACATTGCGATACGAGGGATTTTTTTTTAAATTTATTTCTTTTAATTGCGTGAGAATAATTAACGCCACAGTTGAGTTTTTAGTTTGCACAGCAATTAAGTTCTAGAATTGTAAAATCGTGCTCATTAAAATGTCATGAAATTTAATATGTGGTACATTAAATCAATTTCATTAGGCTTCAGAAACAGAAAAATAAGATGTCTAGCAGTGAGAATTACACCTCGGAATGCTTTACTGTGCGTCGGCTACGCCTGGCAGGGTTTACGATGCTGGACATCATAATAACTGCAGTCAATTCGATGTTAACCTGCGCCAATGGCTTTACGATCACTCTTGTCCAAGCCGATTGGTGATTCTTTCATAAACAGTTAATACCAATTGACAAAATCAATTTTTTGACGGAAAGTGATCTCACGGTGAAAAAGATACTTTGAATCGTTATTTAGAATAATTTCAAATTTTCTTTAAGACATAGAAATAATGAAAAATAGATGAGGCAAAAAATATTTTGAATCGTTATTTACAATAATTGCGAATTTTCTTTAAACCATAGAAATAAAGAAAAATAGATGGGGCGAAAAATACCACATTGCAAGTGTATAATGTAGATGTGAACTAAACGAGAATCAACAGTTCGCAAACCCGAGAACTTTGAAGTTTTCCTTTAGTAAGAATATGCGATGCAACAATTACTTTTTAAAAATCATGCAGCGACCTTAAAGTGTAATTTGTATGATGGCGCGGAAACACCTTCATTAGAAACATACGTACTTTTATTATGACCGAAAGGAGACATTGAATTATGTTAGAAGCTAATTTGACACCATGTTTTACGTCAATTCACGACCAGCATATAAAGTTTTTAAAAAATTATCCGAAATAATTGATTATACACCCAGAAAAAAAATTTGTTTGATGGCCACCGTTTATTTGGTTTAAGTAAAATATCTATATGATTAAAATAAATAGTTACTTGAATGTAATAAACATTCATTTAAATCAAATAAATATTCGTTTAAATCAAATAAATATTTTACTTAAACAACGTAAACGGTGGCCGTCAAATTAATTATTTTGCTGGGTGTACGTATATCCCCCGAATACAGATCTAATTTTTAAATATTGAATTCACTAAAATTAATTAATTGCAGTAAATTTTCGCTCCACAAAATTCACTGAAAAAAAAAGAAAATAACGAATCTATTGAATTTTTGTTTTTATCCGATGCACTCAATCTGATTCCTAGCCCCCTACATAGCTCTATATTGGTACTTTTTAACAGACATTTGATATTTTTCATTTGACGGCCACCGTTTATTTGATTTAAATAAATATTGATTTTAATTAAGTAAATAGTTACTTAAATGAAATAAATATTTATTTAAATCCAATAAATATTTTACTTAAACCAAATAAACGGTGGCCTTCAAATAACTTATTTTTCTGGGTGTACCTCTATCCGCATCGCACTCATTTGCGTTGAGCATCCCCCCCTTAAGAAAAATCATCGTCGCGCGAAGCGTGAAAAGCTGATTGGCAGAGTACGTCGTCGGAGTCATCGCGCCGAGCTGTTACTTCACGGCTCGAGCGTCAACCCGACAGGGACCCTCTCGGTGCGCATTCCGCGTCCGCACATGTGTTACTGCAAATTCCACGGGTAATCACTTTCGACGATTGCCATCTCGCCGTCCATTTAAACCCCGCGCACAGCCGTGTACGGCACCGAAGAAAAGATGTATATCGAAGACGAACGGCAATTGTCCCTTTTTTACCCCGAGAAGATCACTGCAACGGCGGAGATATAAGTACCGGTACTCGCTCGATACATGCGCGTAACGCATGTACCTCCGGCCATCTTCGACACCGCGGGTCGTACGATCTCCCAACAAAACCGGGACCTTCGAATTTAATGCCCCGCAAAATACAGTAATACGGAATCTGCCCGTGAGGTACGCAGATCTCGTATCGTAAGCGAAAAATAAATTCGAGGATTTTTCAAAATTTTTTTTTTCTTACATTTTTTTTTATTTTACTTTTTTATTTCACTTTAGAGCCAAAAACTTCGGTAGTCTCCCCTCGCAGGGTATTTCGCGAGGAACAAACGAGACGTGTGCTCGGGACAGAGCGCGCAAGGTGCTGGCACGGAGGCTCACCTCGACGGTGCGTGCGTGTGGGTATTATTTTCGAACCATCTGTTTCGCACCTGCCAATGAGATTATTGCCTTCACACCTCACCTCTATTGTGTCGGGCCGATTCCGAGATCGGAGCCGACTGCCGTGAATATCCGAAGATTTATAAGGCAGAGAAATCCCTTTTGGTAAAGATTTGGGGAACTAAGTGGAGAACGTGGAGAACGTGGAGAACGTGCAGAACGTGGAGAACGCGGAGAACGTTTTTCTTTAAGTTAAACAATGAGAATTTCAATTGACTCGCGTGTCCGAGGTTGAACGTTTGAGGCGAGGATTTTTGGAAGCGGAAAGAAAAGATGGGTCTAAGAGGGGGGGGGGGGGGGGGGTAATTTGAGAATTTTTCACTCACCGGAAAATAGCAATATCCGGACTTTAAACTGCGAGGTGTAGATCAAGTATACGGAATGTACTCTGCGCTAATGCTCGTGGCTCGGAGGCGATGGTTAGAACGTAAGGAGTCACATTATCCGATACGATCGTCGGTCTCACCTGCCGTGGGATCTGCCCCAGTTAGAAAAGGGTTGCGCAATGGGAGGGAGAGAGATGAAAGGAAAGAAAGGAAGTTAGGGAGCTCGTTGTTCGATAAACTCGATGAGAATTCATTTTTTTTCCTTGCGCCTCTTGGTTAGCCCGAAAATTGAGGAATCGATCAATGGAAACGGAAAATTGGAAAAAAATTGAAAATTAATGGTAAAAGGCAAATTTGAGGATTGCACGAAGATCCGATACGACGATCTATTCTTAGTATTGCGTTATTTGTAACGAAGTTTTCCCGGCTGATCTTGCCACTGGAAATTATTTAATTCTAGCACTTATTTGGTTTCTTATCAATTTTTAATTTTTAGGGTTTTTCTTCAACCCTATAACATACTTTTTGCACCGCTTTTACGCACATAGGTGGATCCAACTACTTTTCCAAAAATCAATCATTTTCAGTGTAATTCCCATTGGTAATTGGGAAGTTCTAGCACTTATTTGTTTTCATATTCCTTTTCAATTGTTAGGGTTTTCTTTAACCGTAGAACGACGTGGATACCTTTTGCAACTCCTTTACGCGCACAGATGGATCCAATGGAAAGTATTAGTCGTTGCGCAATTTTTGCAAAAATCAATATTTTTTTTTAGTTTGAATGTAGTGAAATCGAAACGCTAGTGTGTAAGTAACATAACTATCAAGGTGCTACACCCAGAAAAAAAATTTATTTGACGGCCATCATTTATTATGATTGAGTAAAATACTTATTAGATAAAAATAAATATTTATTTAAATCAAATAAATATTTTACTTAATCTTAATAAACGGTGGCCGTCAATTAAATTTTTTTTCTAGGTGTATAACGACACAGTAAATATATTATGTAAATGGCACGTTTTGAAAATGCACCTAAGTTGGCCAAATCCTTTTTAAAAAAGCAAGAAAAAGCTAATGTTTGTGGTGCTTTAGGGTTAAATAGTAAAACAAAAGGTGGAAATCAACATGTTACGATTACAATGTAAATAGTGCAAAATTAATTGCAAAATGCACGAAGATAAATTATACCGTGATATTCTCAACATTGCGTCAAATGTAATGAAGTATCGAATACCGGTCTTACCGCTTGGAATAATGAAATTGTCGCGTGTCTGCGTCTATCAACTCGAATGATTAATCAATATTTCACATGTCAACATGTTACGTGCGTTATGAAGTTGCGATGATTGCTGCTTTTAAGTCTTGGAACGCCGGTCTTACCATTTGTTGTCATGATATTGTGGCATTTCGTTGACTCCCATCATGCAATGATTAATTTAATTTTGATGTAGCAATGGCGTTGCTTTATAGCGCGATGTCATATGAAATAATTCATTCTAGAAGATCAGCATACTACATATTAAAAAATATTTGTACATTTAACAAACCTTTTGCGTCCACAAACGTCCACAATTATTTTGTTGTTAATTTTACTTAAAATATTCGTGAAATTGACAGACATTTTTGTAATTCGGACAAGATTTGTTTGTTAAATTTTTTTGTTAACATGAACAGAGTTGTGCACGTTCGCTACATCGGCACGGCATCTAAACAGACATGTTGCTTGAATCCTAACACGCCTATTTGCCTATCAATTATTAATTTTTCATCCTGGAATACCACCGCACATATTTCTGAACGTCTCGTTCAATACTCGGATAGCCAAAGGACATTTTTGTTAGCAAAATATATTGCTAAAACAATCATGATATTGTGATATTTCTTCGGCTCCCGTCCTGCTTGATTCAGTTAATAAGTAAATAATAATTAACTAATAATAATAAAAATTGATTAATACATTTAAAGAATTATGAATTTAATTTTTATGTGAAAACGGCGTTGATTAACGGTACGATGTCATATACAAAAATTGATTCTGGAAAATCAGTACACTATTTGATACATCGGCACGGCATCTCAATATACATTTCGCTTGGATCCTAACGCGTCGATATCCCCCAAGCTTCAAAATATTAATTTTTAATCATGGAATACCACCACATATATTTACGGACGTCTCTCTCAACACTCGGATAGCCAAAGTCGCGGAAGGACATTTTTTGTTAGGAAAAGATTTTGTATCATTGTATTATATATTATGGCAAGAAAGTGCGATCTGGGTAATCCTGACGTGATCTGGAAGTTGCAATGATCGCCGCTTTCAAGTATTGGAACGCTACTCTGAGAAAAAGAATAGTATTTTCTACTATACCAATAGTTCCCACGGGGAACGTTTATATAGATAGTTTTTGATAGTATATATGCAATTGGTCAAATTGTAATTATTGTTGCAACCATGATTTTTTGTCACTGTCATAACTATAAAAAGTAAACGTTCCCCCTGGGAACTATTTTTGATGGTATAAAGTCAGTATTGTTGCTTTTACTATGTTATTTTTTCTCAGTGTAAGTCTTATAATTTATTATCATGATATTGTGGCTTTTCTTTGGCTCCCATCATGCAATGATTAATTTAATTTTTATGTGAAAACGGCGTTGATTAACGGCACGATGTCATATAAACATTTGATTCTGGAAAACAAGTACACTATTTGATACATCGGCACGGCATCTCAACATACATTTTGCTTGGATCCTAACGCGTCTATTTCCCCCAAGCTCCAAAATATGAATTTTTAATCCTGTGTTAACACCGCACATATTTACGGACGTCACTTCCAACACTCGGATAGCCAAAGTGGCGGAATGCAATTTTTTGGTAGCAAAAGATTTTGTAATTATTGTATATTATGTCAAGAAAATGCGATCTGGCTAATTCTGACGTGATCTGGAAGTTGCCTTCCATTGCCTAAAATCCATATATATTTTAGGCTCGGTTACAGTGAAATCGACGAGTTATATTTTAAGGAACTATTTTAAGGAACTATTTTTATACTAAACATTTTTATACTAGAAATATTTTTATACTAAAAAATTGTATAAAAACTACAGGCTCTCAAAATAGAACGTGTCGGGTCCACAATTTTGTGGTCTCCCACGGTAAAATGTCCCACATGAGCATCGGTGCTTTAAGCCAACGCTCTTGCCGTATTGAAATTTAATTAATCATTTCACGATAAAAGTCGAGGAAATTCCGCAATTTCATGATCTCCTTCGAAGACTTTGAAGGCCTTCAAAGCATTAAAAAAAAACATAAATCATCGCAACGTCATAACTTAATTGCGAATAAAAACGAGAACAGCATATCAAATAGATTCATGCTCGTTGGACTTTCAGATGAGATCTTCCTTTTTTCTGGATTTTATTGAGCCCCGTTGATTAGCAACGCCGTTCAACGCCGAGCGATTTAATTGGATCCAATTAAGTTAATAGATCGATTTAGATTGTTGATCAAACAACTCGCAGATCTCTCGCGTTCTCGGTGGATTCTTGCAAATTAAAAATCGATATTTTCCAATTATATTTATCGACAGTAAACAGAGTTCCACCTGCGCTCGTGGATTATTTCGCTAGCGCGGTACGAAGGGGAGGAGGAACTCATGTAACTCGCAGGTGTTTGGCGAACGAAACGATACGAATAAATTGGCTTTTACTTATCGGAAGGTTAATTCATCAATACGCGTCGAATCATCATCGAAGTTTCGAAAGTTAAATTGATTGTGCACCGGCCGGCAGATGACGATCAATTATTTTGCACGTGTGCCCCTCGAAACTCCGACTACGTGATGTGTCGGACAGGACGGGCATTTTTTTTTTTTTTTTTTGTAAATTTCCGCGCATGCGCAAATGGGAATGAATCGAGAAATTACCGTCGGTAATATAATATCCCGAAAATATCACAGTCTTCGCGGCAAGACTTTGGTAAATTGGACAGCCATTAAATAACCTTCTGCATCGTTCATTGTTCGCGGTTGTTTTCGCTCGAGCTTGCAACGAGCCATCGAAGTTATTATTGCTACAAATCATCGGTGATTATACGTTGCCTCTCGCGAAAGAAGAGGAATTTCATTCGACGAATGAAGTTTTAGAGGCGCTCTGTGTCAGTGGGTAAAATCAAGCGGACGGTCGGTTCTGCCGGGAATTTTCAATCAGGTGAACGAACAATGGAGTTCGCCTGAAAGATTGCTCGTCGGGTGGTTTAGGTGCGGACGTAAACGCGTGCAGGAAAATTCTTGAAAAAAAATACTAAATGATAAATAATTCATAAATGATAAATAAGTGTTCGATTGTATCGTGCTGTAATCTGAACTATTTAATAAAAAAATAAACAATATCAATTTTTTTTTCGGTAATTAGCAATGTCCGAATTTTACTTCGGGCCAAAGCTGACATCGGGTTCGTGTCCAGCGCGAATAAATACATCCAGAAAAAGTTTATTCCAATTAAAGGAAATTTATTAGGGACGAAGAAAAATGTTTATTTGGTTCATAACCTAATAGAGCATTTATTAAATTCTAATAAATTTATTTGTTTGATAGTATTATTCTTTTTATTGACGTGTTCACGACTCTATAATGCGCGTTACCGGATAATAGCCGTGTTTCGTCTTGGTGCCAAATATATAATTTATTAGGCGCGAATAAATATCCATTAAAAATCGTATTTTCAATGATTCGATTTCTTAATAAATAAACATTTATTTTAAAGTACAAATCAATAAATACTCACTTCGAAGACATTTTTTTACTGAAAGTGAAGAAAAGCCGTTATTTGAATCTAATCAAGATTTTGTTAAGGCAACGAAACATTTCTTTTATCTTAACAAACGTCATTTGAAGCTCGAAATTAATTTGATTTGAAGAAATCTTTTTTCTGGGTGTGAGTCACCATTACCGACTAAAAAGTTTATTCAGATGATTCCAATGTGTGAAGATAAAAACTGGAAAAAAGCAATTGTAGAATGATAAAAAAAAGCATTTAAAAGTCGCGCAGATCGTAAAAAATATTTTTTATTGCTTATTAATCTTTTACATTGAAGGTTGGCTGGACATCGGCAGCCAACATTTGGGTAAAACGTCGTTTGATAACGGTGGGCCGATGTTATCATCCCTACGTTAACTGGTAATCGGGCCTACATTGGCGACCAAAGTCGGGTCGACTTTCTAACTCAGGCGGTCATAGTTAAAACCCCGTCTGGGGTAACAATGCTCGGACACTTCCCAGTCGTCGGACGATCCTATGTAGATTTTATTTATTCCGACTTTAAGTATTACAATTTCAATTTGACACTGGTAATCGTATCTACAAATATTACTTGATGCACTGAAAAAAAGTTGTACAAGGTTGAAATCTATATTATTGTCTATTGTAGCATTTTTTTTTAAAGACGCATGATATAGTTTCCAGAAATTGGTACAAGCGTTACAACATATGTGACCCAATAATCGGGCAGTTCGAAGACGTTAGGTTAGCCAGCTTTTTACGTAGCTTATCTTCAGTATTGTTACAATGTCCGAATATAGGAACGTGTCGCAAAACCGTGTCCGCAGACTGGTGTACATCTGGACTCTCTTGGTTTTTTCTTCTGTATTAAACAAAAATATTAATCTTTTTGTAATTAATGTATATGTCTCGAAAACTATAAACTATCAGCTTGACTTTGGTTTCAGTTATTTTCACAAAATTATTGTTCTTGATCAATAAATCACTGCTGGAATCTCGGGATGCTCTAAACCGTCCGAGCATTTGTACCTTTACCTTAACGGCACGATGAAACTATTTTGTTTCATCATTACACAGTAAAAAATAATTTCGTAAAATCGGAATGCAAAATTTCGTGAAAATAATGTTGTTAACTAAGTGACAAACTCGTTTGTCACTTATTTGAATATACGAACTTGTCCTTTTATTTCCCGTGTTATTGACAATTTTAGTTTGTACTTTTGTTTGTAAAACTATAAATTTAAGAAAATAAAAAATTGTGGCCGTTTGTGGACAATAAGTTGTAAAAAGTACAAACTTTTTTTACTGCGCACCCTATCTTGTGTATTTTTTCCCGTAAAACACGATAGTAACTTGGGGTTTTTCGTAATTCCATCGAGAAGCAAAGACATCCATGTTTGAAAATACTGAGAATTGGTAAATCGAATTATGTGGTCCAAAACGTCGATTTGAAGCAAAAAAATTCTCATTATTTCTTTACCGTGAGTTTTACGAGTTTTTCATCGCTCTGTAACGAAACGATGAAACTACTTTTTAACTGCACCGAGTACGCTATCATGTGCATTTTTTCCCCGTCGAACATGATAGTCGAATTTTTCCGTCATTCCATCGAAAAACCAACACATCCCTGTTTGGAAATACCCAAAATTGCTACTTTTCCGAAAATGGGTCTGGGAACAATTTTTTTGTTTAACTCGGCGTAAAAACCTATAACGACACTTTTTGTACCGCTGATGGCGAATCCGTCACTCACTTTACTCCCAGCTTGATGTCTGTCTCTTTCGAAAATCGTCGTCAGAAGTGTTTACAAACAAATCCCTCATGCTACTTATTTCCGGGTTAAGTATGCGAATCTTTTTAGCAAATACGTAAATATTAAAAATTCATAACTGCACTGAAAAAGAAAAATTCGCTTGCGGGCTGCCAAAGAAAAAAAAATTTATTTCAATTCTACTTCAAATTCATACAATTCCATATGATATTGAAACAACGACGACAAGACTGTCAACGTGACACGTTATCGTCTCAATCCCTTATGGAATTGTAAGAAATAACAATTTTTTTTCTTCGGCAGCCCGCGAGCGAATTTTACTTGAGTCATTGATATTTTTTTTTTCAGTGTACTTCCCAACGACGTACGAACCGCACAAATGTCCCCCTACACGCGCAACACCTCGTCCATAAGTTAAGCCAAAAAAAATACAAAAAAAAAATTCAAAATTCAAAATTCCAAAACATAAAAAAAAACTCGCTTCCTCACAAACCCAAGCAAACTCTACCGCCTGATAACTCCCTCTGACATTGTATTCTTCCGATTAATTCCAGGTTCCCCGCGGACCGCACAGGCCGAGCAAGGGCGCGTAGCCCGCGAGCGAATTTTACTTTAGTCATTGATATTTTTTTTCAGTGTTATTCCCACCGACGTACGAACCGCACCAATATCCCCCTACACGCGCAACACCTTGTCCATAAGTTAACCCAAAAAAAAAATACAAAAAAAAAATTCAAAATTAAAAATTCCAAAACATAAAAAAAAAACTCGCTTCCTCACAAACCCAAGCAAACTCTACCGCCTGATAACTCCCTCTGACATTGTATTCTTCCGATTAATTCCAGGTTCCCCGCGGACCGCACAGGCCGGGCAAGGGTGCGTACTGGGCGCTCCACCCCGCGGCCCTGTCAATGTTCGAGAACGGTTCGCTGCTGCGTCGCCGAAAGCGTTTCAAGCTTCACAAGCCCGACAAGGAGTTATTGAAATCGGAGTTGCAGGCCTTCGCCTCGGCGATGCCGCCGCCGCACTCGGAGCCCGCCGGAAGTGGATGCTCCTCGACTTCTTCGTCGTCGAGCGGTGGCCTCAGCGCGGCGAACCTTCATCGTCTTCGCGAGGACCTCTTGCGCTGGGAGATGCAGGAACGACGGATGATGGTAGCGGCGGCGTCGACGGCGGGCGCCGGTTTCGCAATGGACGCCGCGGCGGGACCGGAAGCGGCGCCCGGTTACTACCTTCTGTCGGCCGAGGCCCGACAGCGGCTCGCCGGTTCGCTCGGCGACGGTACCGATCTCGCCGCCAGCCCATACGAGACGGCCGCGCTCCTGCAGACCGGAAACTGGGCCTTCTCGGGCTTCAACAGTTCGGCCTACATGACCCACTTGCCGACCTATCTGCAGACATCGTCGGCGCGACAATCGGCCCTCCTCGCCGCCGACATGCCGGACGGTTCGGGCGCGCATCTGTGCAATCGGCGCTTGCCGACGCCCATGAGCGAGCGCGATCGCGAGCAGGAGCGCGACAACCGATCGCGATCGCTCGGCAGATCGACGACGATCGAGAGCGAGGCCTTTCGCGATCCCGGCGGAATCTACGAGATCGGCTATCCGGAGCGTCTCAGCGGCGAGGAGGAATCGATGTCCGGCAGCGGCTCGAGGCCCGACGGCCTCTACCGCGACAGCGCCTCGCCGACCACTTCCGTTTCGCCGACCCTGTCGACGTCGAAGGGCTACAGAGCCGCCGAGATCTCGTACGGCTCGAGATCGCCGCGTCTGTCGCCGAACTACGGCGATTCGAGCGACGTCGCCGGCGGCGTCGAGCACAGGACACCGAGGACGTCGCCGAGCTTGCAGGAGCCTCAGGTCGGCGCGATCGCCTCCGCGGCGCTGACGATGGCCGGTCAGGTGGGGAAGAAGGCGAAGAAACCTTTCACGATCGAGAACATCATCGCCCCCGACGAGGAGGACAGGGACATCGAACACTGCGAAATCGGCAGAGTCGGGGCCAAGACCGCCGCTCTCCTGCAAATGCCGAGACCAATGTACGCCGGCTATCCGCTGCCGATCACGGGCGCCGGCATTCACAGACCTCCGTACGGCGCGGCGACATGAAAAATCGCTCGCGGACACGGCAGCGGGTGTACGATTGACTGTACGGTCGGGGATTGTGTCGAAGAAAATTGTTTCCGATAAACGGTCTTAACGATCGGTTGCGACCGATCTGTTGGCGGAGAAAAATTGTATTTATCGGGATTGCGGAAGACGAAAATCGTTGAGAGATAGACTATCAGGTTTTTTTTTAATCTCTAAAATTTCTGTATACACGGAGGAAAAGAAATTGTTGAATTAAGCAAATACGCGGTGACATACTTTCGAAGGTGTATTTTGTTGAAACCACAAAAATGTTTGTTTCAGTTAACAAATTTTTAATAAGTTGAAGCAAATAGTCGTTTAACAAAACAATGTTTTATTTGTACTAAACAAATAACAAATCAAAAATCAAGTTCAAAAATCAAATAACTTTGAACGTATGTCACCACGACTTGTGGTTAATCCAATCCATTTTTTTCGCAGTGTCAGCGTCGGGCAGAAATTTCCGAGAGACTTCAAAATTTTGACGGGGAGATGATGGAATCGCATTAAGGTTTAAAAAGTGAGCAAATATTTCCTCTGGCAAAATTAACGACGGTTCATAGTTTCCGAGTTACGAGCGCATAAAGTCTGGCCAATGGGGTCGCTCGCCAGATGGCGCGCGCGTCGCTGGAGCGACCACATTGGCTGGAAACTTAATCGACCCGTAACTCGGCAGTGAGCGGTCGAATGAAAATCGTCCAAAGGAACATTTTTCTCCATTTTCAACCGCGAATGCGACGCTGTACTTTTCGAGCCCAAATTCGTTGAGCCCTCGCCGTTGAGGAATATATCTACCTCGAAACCAGATTAACGTCGAATCGTCCTGGCGCTATTTGTCCCGACTCCAGGCCGCGAAGTTACTTGCAACAACTCCGAATAACTTCACTGAGAAAAAGAAATGGTGGAATTAAGCAAATGCGCGGTGACATACGTTCGAAGGTGTATTTTGTTGGTACAACAAAACTATTTGTTTCAGTTGACAAATTTTGAATAAATTGAAGCAAATAGTCGTTTAACAAAACAATGCTGTATTTGTACTAAACAAATAACAGCTTTGAACGTATGTCGCTGCGACTTTTGGTTAATCCAACCAATTTTTTTTCTCAGTGTTCTATCGGGAGAGCGGGGCGGTTTGATGCTCACTTCTCTTCTGGATGCTCCTTTGACAAAAGATGAAGATAAAACAATGACTTCGTACAAGCCACGCCGTGTGTACGGAGCTAAGAAGCAATTTCCCTGATGACACTAGGTCGAAAGTTAACCATCGTCGTGAGCTTCGAGATAATGTTGCAGTGTTCCGCACAGTATGGCGGAAATTACGTGACTGATAGCTTCCGTACATTGTGTGTTGGAGAATCTCCGGGACATTGTACCGGAAGGATTGTGCGAGAGCCCCGAGTTTAGCTTAGATTTTTTTGTTGGTTTTTTTAAATATTCCCTCGGTACGGTATTTCCGTAAGTCCCGGAGCTTCGATACGTCGCATCGATGGAGATGATATTTGGAGGTGAAAAAATAAAATAAAAATGAAGATAAAAATTGGACGTCGATATGCTGTGATCGAAACGTTGATTAGGGCGCGTTTCTTCGGCGCACTCGGGAAAATATACTAAATAATATTCACTAAAGTTGTATAGTCGATGATAAACAAAAAAAAAAAATCATAATAATATTAAAATAAAAGAGACGAAGATTATTTAGTGGAGGATTGTAGGCTCGTGTACCCGTGGCATAAATGCATAAAGTACTACGTAGTATGATGCGCAAGTTGTAATGAATGCTGTCGAACTCGAATGACTTTCGTATAACTCTGGTTTCGTTGGTATAAAACGCACTGAGAAAAAATAACATAGTAAAAGCAACAATACTGACTTTATACCATAAAAAATAGTTCCCAGGTGGAACGTTTACATTTTATAGTTATGACAGTGACAAAAAATCATGGTTGCAACAATAATTATAATTTAACCAATTGAATATATACTATCAAAAACTATCTATATAGACGTTCCCCCTGGGAACTATTGGTATAGTAGAAAATACTATTCTTTTTCTCAGTGCGCATGGCGCACAATCGATTACGCCGATTTACGCGTCGTCGATACGTATCCACACACAGATACACACATACATACACTCGCGCAAAACAAGTATTTGTAAATGTAGAAAGAATTCATCGATAAATAAATTATTGTACATATTAAATGTGAAAACAATTTTTTGCCCGCACTGTCGGAAACATTCGTTGCATCCCTCGAAACCCTTCCGATGATTTCGACCGAGACATTTTACAGGGAATAAATTCTAAGTTGCGAATCATCGTTGACATTTATTTTTTGTAATTTTTAGTAACGCTCTCAATTCCCGATTTCCAAATATTTTGAATCTCTAGTTTTGCGCGTTAGATTAGTTTTTTTTATGAAAAACTTTTTCTCTTATAAATAAAAAAGAAAATGAAAATTCCGTTGTGTAGGCTCTCTTGACAAAACGATGCAGCAGCATTGACCAGGATTTCTAAATTGATCACAAAAAAATTCTGACTGAAATCTTTCTAAAAAAAAAAAATTGGTCAATCCTTGATATTAGATTTAGAAAAAATGGTTTGTTAGAATCGACATCGCATGATAAATTCGGTTTTGTAATTTCTCACATAAAAAGCCACGCCGGGCCTTGAACATCGATATCCAAACATGCCGTAGTCTCCCGTACGGGTAAGTATGATTTATTGTTTCACGAGGCTCCTTTTGTCGATCAAGGCATCAAAGAGATCGTGAATAATTCTACCGTTGCAAAGCAACATTGACATTTTTGTTGTTTATAATTTTCAGTAAGCTTCTCCATTCGAGATGACCAAATATTTTGAGAGACGAATTTTACGTGTCCAATTAGTTTAATTACATGGAAAAACTTTTTTTTAAGTAAAAAAGAGAAAATGAGTTTCTTTCTATAGGCTCTTTTGACAAAACGACGGAGCAGCATTGGACATGTTTTCTGAACTGACTACAATAAAATTATATAACTGAAGTCTTTAAAAAAAAATATGGCCCAAAAAGGTCATCAATCAGAAAGGATCAATACTTCGTATTAGATTAAAAAAAGCTGTTTCAGAATCGACGCGAGATGATAAATTCGGGTTCGTAATTTCACAAGTAAAAAAGCCACGCCGGGTCTGAGTGAGCATCGATATCCAAACATGCCGTAGTCTCCCGTGCGGGTAAGTATGATTTATTGTTTCACGAGTCTCCGTTTGTCGATCGAGGAATCAGAGAGATATCGTGAATAATTCAGGCGGGCATTCATCGCTTCCACCGGCACAAAGAACCACCGGTATCGGTCTTTTAGCGTCATTGTAAACGTGATTCGGAGGTTTATCATTGTTGCGGGGAATTGGAACGACCCTCTTCAATCGGACAAGCCAGCGAGCCGCCGAGAGCCGAAGACACCGACACGTGGGGAGTTTCCTTTTATCTTTCTTTGATGCTTCGCACCCGCACCAAAACGCCTCGCAGTCTCGCTCGGGCCCCTATTATACACACGCGCACACAATGAACGGCAAAGTGTGCGTATCGTATACATACAGTAATTCATCTCCTTGTACCTCGAAGGTCCGCCACAAAGTTAAACAAATCATCATCAGTTCCCTCCGCATAATTTGTTTCGTGGGCCTCAACATCCGTGGATCGTTGATCCTTCCTCGGCTACGGCGAACGCACCGCGGCCCTCTCGCCGCGTACATTCACACATGCAGATACTTCGTTACTCTTCGCGTCTCGTTCGGATATTAATCTTCGGACTTTGTGGCAATCGACGCCACGATATATCCCCTTCATCGCACAAATACACTCCTTTTGATCCTCCGAACGGACGCGAAGGTACCGAATGAAACTACGGCGTGTTTGTCTTCTTTTCTTCGAATAATGTGTTTTATTTTATTAATTTTTTTTTTCAAGTTTCGAATTTTTTTCTAATATTTATCGTTCATATTTTATTTAATTAATTACATTTTTTTTAAATCTTTATCACTTGATATTTGTTTTTCTCTATTTCTTTGTTTAGCGTTGTTAATGAGTCTACCATGCTTCATCTATTATTATTGTCAATCCGTGATGTATTGTACCGAAGAATCAACGTTTCAATTCAATTCAACTTATTGTAAATTGAAAGGCTAATTTTTAGCGCCCGTTTAGAAGAGGGTGACCGGATATTACTATTCTTAGATATTTTCCATGTGAACAATAATATACAATATTCACCAAAATGTTGAATTTAAAGAAATTACCTCTAGCTATTTTATGCGTTTATATATTGAGGCAAAAGGCGTGAATCTTGAGCGCGTTTAAGTGGAACTGAAATTATTTTTAATATTTCCATAGTGGTTTGCTTTTTTTTTTAAATATTGTCTTCTTGGATTTTCGCTTGCCGGACATTCTAAAAGAAAGTGAACCAGCGAATCGCATTTTTCTGTATTACATAGTTGAAATGCACTTTCTGTGTCTCGACAATATTTTATAAGGTTCCAATACATTTTCAGGTTTTTTTGTGAGGCCATTCTAAGGATCATCATTTCAAAATTGCTGTGATCATGTAAAAGGGTTGGTCTCATATATGTGTATAAATAAATAAAATGAACATACACAATTATTAAGTTTTTATGCATAAACCGGTGTATTAAATTTAATGTACGCTTCACGTCTCGTCCGGATATTAAACTTCAGAATTTGCGGCATTCGACACCACGATTTATCCCCTCCATCATACAAATATACTCCTTTTGATCCTCCGAACGAATGCGAACGTACCGGATAAATCTACGCCGTATTTTGTCTTCTCATTTTTAATACATTTTTTGTAATAGCGGTAGTAAGTGTCTATTTATTAATAATACATATGACGCACTGGCGATCGTTACAGTTTTAAAACATTTGTACATTTATATAAATATGATTGCATTCACATATTGTCAACGGGCCATCGGCCGAAGTCCTTCAGCCCTAAATTTTGTTTGTCTAAGATTAAATAAATTTGTTTTATGTTAAATATTTTTATTCTTCTCTCTTTCTGTGATTAACGTTGTTAACCATGCTTTATCTATCATTATTGCCAACTCATGATCTGTTGTAGCGGAGAATCAACGTTTCAGAATTACTACAATCATGTACAAGAGCTGGTCTCATAAATAAATAAATAAAATTAACATACAAAATTATTAAGTATTTATCCGTAAACCGGTGTATTAAATTTAATGTACACATTTTAGGGAACATCAATGGTTCGACGTATCCAAAACGGCTAAAATAATTCGGTTTAGTACACCTAACATAACATTTTTATAATTTATTAAATTTAATCTATCGGTTTTGTGCACTAACAAAAAATCATGTTCTGTATATAAATTTCCGAATGAACATTGTCTGTTTGTAGTTTAAATTTCATTGCATAAATAGCGATGGTAGAATGCGTGTAGAGACGACGCTAAGGCGGAACGACGTAAACAGTACAAAAAAAAGGCAGCGAGGCGACAGTTGCTTTATTGATAAGGCCGATGACACAGAAGAGACACTCGATCGATCGGTTCGCTCGTGTCACTGCCAAGTGTTGCTGTCGTCGTCGTACGAAATAACGACGAACGTACCGAGTTAGTTTACAATCGTTAAATAAAAATAGGAAGTCCATAGTATCGCGGTAGAGTCGATGTTTAGCTCGAATTACGTTTGCACAGAGGGTGGAGCGTTTTTTTTTTTTTTCATCGATCGGAACGAAACATATTTACGACAATCTTCTGTCCACAAACTTCCATAAATTTTAGATACGCAAAACTTCGATAAGAAAAAATGGAAACAACAAACAAACGGACGGGCCAAGTCCGACAGACTTTTTTAAATTGCGAACTAACAAGCAGATTAGTTACTTGCTTGACAATTTTTTTACGAAACATGGCGCTTCGATTTTACTAATTAATTTTTTACTGCATGGATGAACGTAAGTATTTTTCCAACGTTTTTCGTTTATGTGTCGTTGCTTCGACAAAAATAAACAGTTAATTACGAACCCGAGTCGGTAGAACGTCTGACGCAAAAGTTTTGTATATACACGTAGAGGATTGGATAGATGTCATTATTTCTGTACATTTTTCGAAAATCGATACTACGCGTGATTATTATTTATTTTTATCGTCGTGCTTTTTCGACGTCCAGACCGTTTTTTCTTGTATGTTTCTCGCTTTTTTTTACGTTCATTATCATTACGTGTAATTATTATTGATTTTTATCGTCGAGTTTTTTCGACGTCCAGACCTTTTTTTCTTGAATCTTTCTCCCTTCTTTTTTTTATGTTCATTATCGTTACGTGTAATTATTATTGATTTTTATCGTCGTGCTTTTTCGACGTCCAGACCTTTTTTTCTTGTATCTTTCTCCCTTCTTTTTTTACGTTCATTATCATTATGTGTAATTATTATTGATTTTTATCTTTTTTTTCGACGTCAAGACCTATTTTCTTGTGTCTTTCTCCCTTCTTTTTTACGTTCATGCATTTTAACCCCAGAAGACTGCAAATGGGTCTGTCGGACAACGCCTTTAGCTTCACGAGCCTGTAATTTTTGTGACATTTACCACATCGGCATGTCACCTCGGCATACATTTTGCTTATATTCGGACGTATCGATTTCGCTACAAACAAGCTGAAAAATATTGTTTTCCGGCAAAGCAACCGAACGCCGAAGTCAGGGCTCCGAAAATATTGTAGTTTCGGCTAGGATCGACAAAATCGTAAGAATTAACACGATCGGAAAATAATAATAAAATAACTAATGTAAAAAATATTTTACTCCTGTCGAGTAAAACTCAAGAGGGCATTGTGGACATCGACTCTGTTGTGTCGAGTCGCAGCGACGGACTAGTCACGGCTCGATATGCAGTGGAAATAATTCATTGCGCTCAGAAGCGTATGGACTCACGGTTTTCAGTGGATACCGAACCCAATTGGATTTTTTTTTTTAACGAGACGTTTATAAGTTGACTCGTACAGAAGAGCGGAAGTCGTAAGCGATAGGAAATATATGCTATATATACAGGAAATGCGTCTTACGTATAGGATAGGATAGAAGTTTCAGAGCATAAAAGATATTTACAGACCAACCAGGCCGCTGACATCAATGCGCTTTTGCGATGAGTCACGATAGTCACGTTTTTTATTCTTTCAACACGTAAGTATTATATATAGCATTGTGATCAGTCTTGTGATAACGAGTAGGTAAACATAAATTATTCGACTGAACGAATTCGTGGAATCAGCGTGAATTGCAAAAGTATGAAACTAAAAAAAAAAAGTAAAAAAATTAATATCGTTGACCTTTTTCGATTAACTTTAATAACTATTTTTTTTATATGGCCTACTCTGGTAGGGATGAGGAATGCCTAATAGATCTTTATCTTTTCCGCAATAATTTCTTGATTTCCACCGAATATTCGCGACACATCTACATTTTAATTGGAAATGTAAAATTATTATAATAATTTTACATTTACAATTGAAATGTAGATGCAGATTATTTTACAAGCAAAGTACATTATTGTTCCAATAATGTAAGTAATGTTAGATATTAAAATTACAAATCTTTTCAACAATGCAAATTTTACTGTAAAATTACAACGCACATGTGTTTCAAATTTCAGAAACAGTTTATGTAAAAAAGCTTTCAATAGTGTTCATCAGTTAAAAAAAATGTTTACAGTATAGGATTTATAGTATTATATAGCATTACGATTGGTGCCTTGCGTTAACGGATAGGCAAATATAAATTATTGGACTGAAAGAACTCGAGGAAACGACGTGAATTGCAAAAGTATGAAATTTATTGTCTATTTTTATCTATGGCTCATTTTGTTAAGGATGAGGAATGCCTGATAGATCTACATCTTTCCCATAGCAATATTACGCGGTTTAAAGACCCAATAAGTTTTTGATTTCCACCGAAAATTCGTGGTAAATCAAAATTTCAATTGTAAATATAAAATACAAATATATCATGCAATTTTTCACTCGTGTTCCAAAAAAAACCAAAAATCCGAACGCTATCGATTAATTTCTCCATACAAAAACTCTCATTCCCAGATTAATTCATCCAAAACAAGCTAAAAAAACACGATAAAATAAAACTAAAAAAAGAAAACAAAATAAAAAAATATGTGCAAAAAGCTTCTCAGTCTGTCGATAATTTCTTATTTTCGCTCGCGCGAAACATTCGAAATATTCGATTTCCATCGTTTCGACCCGCAGGCGCCTCGATCATTCTCCCGAATGTTTCCCGATACAAAAATCTCCCATTCTCAGGTCATCAATCTGATTCAAGCTAAAAAAAAACACAACAAAACAAACCTAAAAAAAAAAAAAATAAAACATTTCTGCGAAAAGCTTCTCAGTGTGTCGACAATTTCTAGTTGTAGCTTCTGCGAAACATTCGAAATATTCGATTTAAATCGTTTCGACCCACCGTCACCTTAATCATTCTCCCGAATATTTCCCGACACAAAAATCTCCCATTCTCAGGTCAATTAATCCGATTCAAGCAAAAAAAATCACGACCAAATAAAACTAAAAAAAAATGTTTGCAAAAAGCTTCTCAGTCTGTCGATAATTTCTTGTTTTAGCTCCCGCGGAACATTCGAAATATTCAATTTACATCGTTTCGACCCGCCGGCACCTTAATCATTCTCCTGAACGTTTCGTAGCTCGCGGTACACCGTCGCTCACGCGAATCCAGAAAACTGTGCAGCGTATATACATATACATATACATATATATATATATATATATATACATAAATATATTTATATATATAACCGAGAAATTTAAAAACGTACAGAGCCCAGCGGCGAATAAGAAATAGCGGGTGTACAGTAGAGTCGCGTGAGTCCGTGTTTCAAATGAAAATGGACCATTGTGCGTGCCGGCCATTGTTACCGTGCCGGTTCGGCATGGTGATGGTAATACGGCACAATGCATAAATGAATTATATAGGTAGTAGGTACTACCCTCTTTTCTCTTTCTCCTCGTCCGGTCAGTATATACAGAGTCGACGGAGATAGGTAGCCGAGTGAAGAACCGCGAGAGATTCCTCGTACGCCTCCCATAATCCTTCTCCCGGTCGTGTTACTCGCTCCCTTCCTCTCCCGGCGATATCCGCGGTGGTAACCAGGGATACTGATGCGCTCGGAGGCTCGTTAAGATCCATCCCGCTTCGGCCTGTTGCAAAGCAAAGGCTACACATCCCGTAATGGCATGAATAATCGCGCAGTCCGGGTACCAATTTGCTCACTCGCGCGGGCTCCTCTACACAATCCCGCGACTATACTACAATACTCTAACTACGGCCATCAAAGTATCGATATATACATGTGTGTATATATATGTATATGTATATGTATATGTATATATATATATTTTTTTCTTTTTTTTTCAGTATCGAAAGTTTATGTACTGCGGGCTCTCCTTTGGCCGATGGTACACATGAAGCGTCGAGTTTTTATTATATGAGCAACTTGTAACGTACTTAATTCGATGGTGTGACGGACAATTGTACCAGACTGTAAAGGAATGTTTGAAGGAAATTTAAAAAATATATATTAGTTTGTTTATCGTTTACACGATAACGAGCTTTTTGTCGCTACCGTAAGATGGTAAGATTTTGGTAACCTTTGTATTTGAAATATTTTTATGCCAGGTATTCTTGTTTAGATAGTTTTCCATAACTCATACTATGTATAGTATGATTTATAGAAAATGAGCATGAACTACAATACTCTAACTACGGCCATCAAAGTATCGATGTGTGTATGTATATATATATATATTTTTTTTTTCAGTATCGAAAGTTTATGTACTGCGGGCTCTCCTTCGGCCGATGGTACATGTGAAGCCTCGAGTTTTTATTATATGAGCAACTTGTAACGTACTTAATTCGATGGTGACGGACAATTCTACCAGACTGTAAAGGAATGATTGAAGAAAATTTTTAACGTATATATATTTGTTTGTTTACCGTTTACACGATAACGAGCTTTTTGTCGCTACCGTAAGATTATAAGAAGAAATGGGGAGGAACGCGCGGTGACGAAGTAGATGGTAAGATTTTGGTAACCTTTGTATTATAAATATTTTTATGCCAGGTTCGTGTTTAGATAGTTTTCCATAACTCATACTACGTACAGTATGATTTATGGAAAATGAAATGATAGGTATGGCAAATTTTACTATTTGAATAGGAATAGCTAGGGGAAAAATATTCAGCGTATAAAAATTGCTAAAGTCTCTGAGTTGCTATTTACTTCCGACTGCCCGCTAGGGCAAAAAGACGGGAATTATTTCGTCGTTGTGTTCGTGGTCAGAATTAGGGTAGGCCTTGATTAACGCTAAAAAACTGTGCATTTTTTAATAATAAATAAAACAAGAAGCTACACAAGCACAAAATCTAAAAAAAAACAAAATGCAAATAATTTGATAAAAGTAATGGCGATAACAAAACAATAACGAAAAAAGTGTGATATTTAATCTCGAAAAAGTCAAGGATCTTTCTGATGATCCGTCCACCGTATTAATCACAAAATTCACAAGCAGTCTCTCCATTTTTGTTCGACGAACAAATTCGCCCTTTGGCTCATGTCGGCAGATGGTCTTTATCAGCACATACAAAAAAGCTGCAATAGCCTGAATAAATTAACCTGTCCGAGTATAGCCAAATATCGCGTGTCATCTAAAACCAAAAAGACGTGAATGTAATGTATGCTCACGCACAGAAAATACGTCTTTCCAATTTTAGCCACGCGATAAATATATTTACCCACTTACACGATAAACATTCAAGTCTCAGTCCCAATTGTCGCAGAATTGCGAAATGCCATTTTAAAAAATCGCCAAAATCGCATCGAGTGCCCAAAATCTGCGTTAATCCCGAGACATTCCTGTTACCAAAAGCCTATCCTAGTCTTCCAGCGCATGCGCAAAACCCAACGACCCTAGTCTCGCATCCCACCTCGCTCGGCTAGCAACATGAAGGCTGCACAAGTGGAAATGAAAATCTAAAAACGGCAATGCAAATTAAGTTGAAAAAGTAATGGCGAACGATAACGAAAAAAGATTGGGATATTTAAACATGAAGAACTCAGGATCCATTCACCCTATAAATAACAAATTGCATGAAAAGTCTCTAATTCTTTATGACAAACAAAATCACCCTGTGACACATGTCGGAAGATCGGCTTTATCACGTATAAAAAAACGTAATAGCGTTAATAAATCAACCTATCCGAGAATAGCTAAATATACGTGCCTACTAAACTCAAAAAGGCGTGCATTGTATGCTCACACACAGCTTTCTGTGCGTTTTTCCAATTTTACGTCTTCCAAACACGTCCTTCGAACACGTCCTCCGAACACGTCCTCCGAACACGTCCTCCGAACACGTCCTCCGAACACGTCCTCCGAACACGTCCTCCGAACACGTCCTCCGAACACGTCCTCCGAACACGTCCTCCGAACACGTCCTCCGAACACGTCCTCCGAACACGTCCTCCGAACACGTCCTCCGAACACGTCCTCCGAACACGTCCTCCGAACACGTCCTCCGAACACGTCCTCCGAACACGTCCTCCGAACACGTCCTCCGAACACGTCCTCCGAACACGTCCTCCGAACACGTCCTCCGAACACGTCCTCCGAACACGTCCTCCGAACACGTCCTCCGAACACGTCCTCCGAACACGTCCTCCGAACACGTCCTCCGAACACGTCCTCCGAACACGTCCTCCGAACACGTCCTCCGAACACGTCCTCCGAACACGTCCTCCGAACACGTCCTCCGAACACGTCCTCCGAACACGTCCTCCGAACACGTCCTCCGAACACGTCCTCCGAACACGTCTTTCCAATTTTATCCTCAGTTTTCTGTGCGTCTTTCCAATTTGACGTCTTCCAAATACGTTCTCCAAACACGTTCTCCAAACACGTCCTCCGAACACGTCCTCCGAACACGTCCTCCGAACACGTCCTCCGAACACGTCCTCCGAACACGTCCTCCGAACACGTCCTCCGAACACGTCCTCCGAACACGTCCTCCGAACACGTCCTCCGAACACGTCCTCCGAACACGTCCTCCGAACACGTCCTCCGAACACGTCCTCCGAACACGTCCTCCGAACACGTCCTTCGAACACGTCCTCCGAACACGTCTTTCCAATTTTATCCTCAGTTTTCTGTGCGTCTTTCCAATTTTACGTCTTCCAAATACGTTCTCCAAACACGTCCTCCGAACACGTTCTCCAAACACGTCCTCCGAACACGTCCTCCAAACACGTCCTCCGAGAACGTCCTCCGAGAACGTCCTCCGAGACGGTAATGCCAGATTCCCCCACTCTTTTTCTCCCTCGCCTATCTCATACTGTGTTAAAAAATTCCCTCCAAGGGAAATTTCCCTCCAATCTGGCATCACTGCTCCGAGAACGTCCTCCGAGAACGTCCTCCGAACACGTCCTCCAAACACGTCTTTCCAATTTTATCCTCCAAACACGTCTTTCCAATTTTACCCTCCAAACACGTCTTTCCAATTTTATCCTCCAAACACGTCTTTCCAATTTTACCCTCCAAACACGTCTTTCCAATTTTATCCTCCAAACACGGCTTTCCAATTTTAGCCTCGCGATAAATATATTTACCCACTTACACGATAAACATCGAAGTATCATTCCCAACGTTCTCACAATTGCGAATTCCCTTTCCCAAAAATCGCCAAAATCGCAACGAGGGAACAAAATCAGCGTCGACCCCGAGCCATTCCTGTTTCCAAAAATCATCTCCTAGTCTCCCAAGCGCATGGGCAAAAACCCAGCGACATCAGTCTCCCATCCCTACCTCGCTCGGCTAGGTATCCGCTATAATAGTCGTGTAGTAATTTGTTCGGCGCACGGTTAGAATTTGGTCGAAGGAGCGCTCGAGGTGTCTACGGCCTCTCGATAGTGGACCGTTGTAAGAGAGGCGAGGAGTTTCACGGGAGGCGCGCGAGAGAGGACGGCCGAATGAGCATCGATGAAGGCTCCGGGGTGTTGCGAGACAGAGATGAAAAAGATGAAAGGCATCCCGACCGTAAACCGCCGTGAGCCGGTGCGGTGAGGGAGAGGCGGTGGCCGCGCTACGCGGAGAGAAGAGAGACCCATAGTCGTTGCTGATGTTGCTGCCGCTTCGAGTTGCACTGTCTGATCATCAACACCTGAGAGTCTCTCGGGATAAGAGCTAGCACCGTCCGACTTTGAATTTTTTTTTTCTCTCTCCGGCACTCCGGCGAAGGAGGTTCTCTCGCTTTCTTCCCTTGTAGCAGCTTCCTTCGGGCTACCCCTTTACCCCGCCCCGCGCCGAAGACGCGGGGCAAAGGCTCCAGGATGGATGCTGCACGACCTTCTAACCAGGCAGCGGGAGCACCGAACAGCCTCCATCCCTACTTAACGTAGGGATTCTGTAGGGCTGTGGCTAGCTATAGCTATATACTTATGGTACTTATACTGTAGGTTGAATATCGACCGGAGTAAAAAGGGCGTAAATGCTGTGTTTAAGCAGACGAACTAAGCCCTTTTGATTCTTGGATTTGGCCATATGAACGTATGTAAGGTATATACTGGCAAGTTGTATATCGACCGGTGAAAATCAAAAGAACTTAAGGGTTATGTTTAAGTACACGAGTTAAGCCCTTTCGATTCTTGACTCTAGCCTTATGTATGCATGTAGTGTATATCTATAAGTATATAGCTATAAGTTGTTTATCGACCGGTGAGAATCAAAAGGGCATTATGCTTAAGTACACGAGTTATGCCCTTTTGATTCTTGGCTTTCGTCTTGTGTATGTATAAAGTGTATATATAGCTGATTTGTATATCGACCGGTAGGAATCAAAAGGGCGTAAGGTTTATCTTTAAGGACGTCAGTTACGCCCTTTTGATTCCTGGCATTGATCTTGTGTATGCATAAAGTGTATATCTATAGCCGGGTTCTATATCAACCAGTGGGAATCAAAAGGGCGTAAGAGTTATGTTTAAGTACGTCAGTTACGCCCTCTTGATTCCTGGCCTTGGTGTTGTGTATGTATAAAGTGTATATCTATAGCCAGGTTCTATATCAACGAGTGGGAATGAAAAGGGCGTTAGGGTTACGCTTAATTACGTGAGTTGCGCCCTTTTGATTCTTGGACTTAGCCCTGTGTATGCATGTATTGTATCTATAGGTGAGGAGAACTATAGCTATAACTATAACTAACACGGCGTAGCACAAGCCTCGGCTGACGGATGGAATTCCTCCTCGGTCGAGATGCCGCCGCGAAACCGAACGAGAAATAGAGAGAGAGGAAAGAAAAAAAAAATTAGCTACAGACCCAATGGTTTAACGCTCCTTTTGTTGCCGGTATTATATAGTATTATTCGTGAGGGAGGAGAGAAACATGAACGCGGCGGTGTTGAGCGTCGAGCTGAAGTGAGAATAATGTTGGGAAAAGCGGGGCGGCTCTGGAAAGTCGGAGCAACGATCTCGACACTTGATGAGGACGTACCAGGGGCACATCGTGGATTGGGAATTTATTCACACGCTCCTCCTTTTTACGTCGAGGACTGGGGATGTGTTACTTAATTTTACAGGGATTTCGCTGGACGAGTTTGCGACTCTAATAAATAAAAAAGGCGGAAAAATATGTTCGGTGTCGATCGTCATCGGTGAGAAAAAAATGTCGAATTGGAGATAAAACGCAAAATTGGCAGAAAGAAATTAAGTGGTACAACAAATTATGTATTATTTTCCTGCTTTTTTTTTATTACTGAATTTCACGGTCAAAGCGAAATTCTTAATCGGTGTTAAGTGTGCCGGTACCTGCTTAGAGATGAGCGCGGACTTTGTGAGCGGAAATTTTTTACTGCAAAAATCTGTAACAATTACTGCAAAAATCTCTACGGTCCCATCTTCAATATTAACAAAGTACCAACCAAGTTACTCGGAAAAAATTAATTTTGTATTTGTTCTATAATATTGTTTCATTGATGAATTAATTGATTAAAAAAATGAAAATACGGATTATTACGAAATCAACGAGGAAGAAAAATACGTTCGAAATCAACCAGGACCTGGCTAAAAGAGTTGACCATGTTTGTGACAAAAAAATGACGGTCATGACATAACAAATATTTTCTGGAATAAAAAAGACGGTCATTGACATTTAGAAAAAATGATCGTCACACACATCTCTATACCTATTATTTCTAATTTAAAAAATCGAATTTACTCGAGCCCTGAAGAATCGTAAAATCGGTAAAAAAAATAACCTAATAAAACACTATAATCTATCACTTCCAATTTTTTTCCAGCTCAATTTCACGGTCGCCAAGGGTCTCACCCATTAAAAAAATGTATTGTATTCCTAATAAAAAGAAAAATCTAATTTAATTGACTCCAGACGAATCAAACAATAGGTAAAACAAAATAAAAAAATGATACAAGACTATCTACAATTTTCCTATTATTTAATTTCTATTTCACAGCCACCAAGGGTCTCACCTATAAAAAAAATGTATTGTATTCCTAATAAAAATAAAAATCTAATTTAATTGACTCCAGACGAATCAAACAATCGGTAAAACAAAATAAAAAAAAATCATACAAGACAATCTACAATTTTCCTATTATTTAATTTCTATTTCACAGCCTGTGCTCTTCCGGAGCGCGAAATGCTTATTCACCGGTATGCGTAAAAACGCTGCACAGTGGAAATGGGCGAGGGTGCGAGATAGAGCGGATGAGAAGAGTTGTGCATGGCGGAGTGATTTGGGCTCGGCGAAAAAGTAATGGGTTTTAGGGACCGAAGACACGGGTCAAGGGGGAGGGGGAGGGGCGAGAGGGGGGGGGGAGAATGCAGAGAATGAGGAGGATGAGGATGAGGGTTGGAGAGAGGGTTTAGCTCGAGTCAGCGTGAACGGTATGAGTATGAAGGCGCGGGAGAGAAAGCACGCACCTGTGGCCACGTAGAGCCACGCTGTCTGGAGGTGCAACATCGCCTGCCGCGTTGTCTGCCGTTCCCGACGCCGCAGCGTCTTCCTTTCCTTATTCCTCTCTCTGCCCCGTCTTCCTCTGATATTTCTTCTTTCGCACTCGGATATCATTTTCTCACTCGTTCCCTCTGCCCTTTCTCATCGCCGAGGCGCTCGTTCTCGCCCGAACGAGAATGTGGTCGCGCTGACCGGGGGCCCAAGACAACCAGCGAGAGCACAAAGGCGGTCTCTATAAATCACTCGCCAGTGCCAAAGGGCCCCGGCACAACTACCTCGTACCTCCGACCTTTCGCCCTTTTTCCCTCCCTCCATCGTTCGATCCCTCCACGTATCGCCAAAGACTTTCTACTTAACTTCGATCCTATATAACGCCGTCATTACCGACGGTTTTCGGCACGATAAGAAATTCCGCTCCACTCGGTTGCGTAATGAGGAACGCTCCCCCGCTCGTACATGGCTCACGTTGTCTTGAGGAAAATTGGGTCCTCGAGACTCGAGCTCGCCGGAATATTAATTGTTTTTAAGGGTTTCTTAATGTCTCTGTACGTATGAGTGACAGTCTTTGATTTTGGTTGTCTCTTTGGCTGTCTGTCCGTCTGTCCGTCCAACTGTCTATTGCCCTCACACAGGCACACTCAAACATACTCGCGAACCTTCACAGAACACTCACCGGACACTCAGAGGACACTCAGAGGACACTCAGAGGACACTCAGAGGACACTCAGAGGACACTCAGAGGACACTCAGAGGACACTCAGAGGACACTCAGAGGACACTCAGAGGACACTCAGAGGACACTCAGAGGACACTCAGAGGACACTCAGAGGACACTCAGAGGACACTCAGAGGACACTCAGAGGACACTCAGAGGACACTCAGAGGACACTCAGAGGACACTCAGAGGACACTCAGACGACACTCAGAGGACACTCAGAGGACACTCAGAGGACACTCAGAGGACACTCACAGGACACTCACAGGACACCCTCGTCCCCAATGGAAAAAACAATATGTGCGACAATATATTTTTCATATATTAAATATACTTTTAGCGAAAAAATTAAATATAATGAATATTTTATAATTATTATGTATATATATTAATTACATATTTTATATTTATATTAAGACATATGTAACGGATATATCCAGGCAAATATAAAATGCAAACATCTATTGAAACTAAAGTAAACAAGTAATAAAATAAAAACGATTCGGCCCTCGTGAAATCTGTTCTGCAATTTCAATCTCCTAATAAAAAATAAAAAAACAAAAGATATCCCGACGGTCCCGGATACCAAACTGCGTGACTAGAACCAGAAAAGTGTATTTTATATGCTTAAACACAGAAAATACGTCCTTCCGATTTTAGTCGCGCGATTTAATGCGGACAGTGAAGTTAACGCGATGCGACACGATTGTAGTGAATGTAAAGTTTTTTTGTAAACATTTTTACAGCTATTATCTTATTCTAATTTTATATCAAAAATAAAGAAGTTAAATTAAAAACAATTATATACTTTGCCCAAAAACTATAGACCCGCGTTCTTCAGCCTAAGATATTCTTTGGAATTAGGAAAAGCTTTCTTATTTTCCTCTCCTTACATACATTACGATAAAAAATTGTTGTGCATTTTATTCAGTAACTCTATCGTGTTGGTTATTAGATTCTAATTGTTGATAAATTGTACGGGGAGAAAATTTGTTTTCACGCCTAATTTGTCGTAACGCTTGGGTAAATAGCGGCTTAATATTGTAGGCTTACGGCTCGATACGATTGTATTTTGATTGCAACAAAAATTCGATCGTGTCACGGTCAACGAACCGATTGCCTCTGTCGGTTCCAGCCGAGGCTGGACGATTTAACTTGTCTATAACTTCAACATTTACGAGTGTATGCGAGCCGGCTATAGCCGAGACCGCAAAACTTGTTTTGTCGTTGCGGGTTGCGTATTCGCTCTATTCAGTGTTTTCGCGAGCTCGCCGTTTTTGCAATCGGTAATCGTGCGCAATATAGTCGCAGATTTGTACGTAGAACTGTAACAGCGGTGAGGTTCGTACGTATAGCGTGTACAGTTTATAGACGTACTTCTATTATTGGAATTACCGACGAGTCAAGCTGCTGGGCCAGAACCGGGAACAAAGAATAAATTGCCGGCTCGCACGTGCTACTGCGCTGATTAATCGACGTAGCCATAAATCATGCAAAGCCAACGTTCGAGGGAAAAATCAACGCGGAGACTCGTAGAAACGATTTGAGCTATTTGTCGCGGAGATAAAATTATTATTGCTCATGTATATCTATATATATAGCTTATATATCTTTGTTGGAATAGCCAATTGGTTGAGGCCCATTAGACGCAATCGCGTACAGTATACATGGTTGTATGCTTAAATTGAACATTTTGAAAACAATAAGAATAGTCGACCGATTGGTAGGCAAATAAAAATATAGGGGGCTGATAATTAAATGTAATTAATTGATTACTAAATTTAATGAATCTAATGGGAGAGCAGAATGGGAGAAAAATCAGCATAAACGGTGTACTGTTTCAGTCGAAGATTGAACGGTAAGTAAATTATTTAACCCCTCGACGGATGCATGGTACACTGTGAAAAAATTGAAAAATAATGTTTAAAAGACTTAATCGCATAATTAAAAAATTCTTGTACACACCGAGAAAAAAAAATATTTAAGATTAAGTAAAATATCTATTTGATTTAAATAAATATTCATTTCATTTAAGTAACTATTTACTTAATTGAAATAAATATTTATTTAAATCAAATAAATAAACATACGATACATTAACGACCGTCACAGTTTTTAAACATTAATACAATTACACATTTACATCTGTATTGTCAACGGGCTATCTACCGGAGTCCTTCCGCCCTAAAATAAATATTTTACTTAATCTTAATAAACGGTGGCCGTCAAATAATTTTTTTCTGGGTGCACTTATGAGATATAGCGACAAGCTACAGCGTTTCATCGGGTTAAACATTGCAATACTTGAATGGTCAATTTTCAAAAAACCCTCACACGCATCTGTATCAACCGTGCATGCCGTACGAAAATATTAATTTTCGACCGCGTCCAGCGAACCCATTCCAGATGGTCCGCTGCGGAGGGTCAAATAAATGTTTAAAAATAAATTTTTTATCCAATATTTCAAACACCGTATTACCCCGCAAAATTTTTCGTCCGGAACTTTTAAGAGTCGAAAAATCATGGGACTCCCCTCGTAACATTTACGACCCACCAAATCTGTTTCAACTTGGACCGAGGCGACGTTTTAACCACCGCGAGAAAAGGGAGACAGTTTAAGGGGGTCCGTCGAAAGAGTCGATTATTTACTCCCTACACATGTTCGCGGTTAATGGCACGGGAATATTACCTACGGAGATTCGTAACGCCGAACCCGAGGGGGAAATTACGGGGGATGGTTGGTTTGTCGGCGGGGTGGAGCTCGTTGCGCGGGTTAAGGGATAGATGCGTCGAACCGAGAGCTGACTCCGAATATGTACATCGGTGTCCGTATACAGATATACGCGGCTTTCCGGGGATGCAACGAGCCGGGACATTACATTTCGCTTGCATATATGGCCCTCCCGTATATCCTATAAATGTACATTTATATAGATATATATATATATATAGTAGATGTATATAAATTTATATACAAATTTATATATATATATATATATATATATATGTGTATGTATAGAGCGATGTAAGTGCGGGGCAGGGGTCGGAGCATGAATACAAAGTAGAAACGCCCGTACCGAGATTTCCAGTTTGCCTGAGAAATTGCACTCTCTCGAGGCCTGCACATGAACGTGTATATATATCGCGTGAACCTCGCATGCTCGCTGACTTCATCCACAATTTTATTTCCTTTTCCCTCCGGCATTTTCAATAACGGAAATGAAAATAGTCGGTTTCCTCACGGGCCGTTGAACCGAGGCAAATTATACTACATAGTTATAACATGTATAACGCAGACCCGGGAGATAGTCGAACGAGTTTGTGTTTCTTCACGCTTACGCGAATACGTGAGGCCGCGGTGAGAAGCCCCTTGCATCTAATAATCCCGACGCTGTGATGTTGGTTGGGAATAATGTAAAACGTAAAAAGTAAATACAATAAATAAATAGTCGACGTTGCCAAAGTGGTCACACGAGAGTGTCACTGCCATTGATAGGATGGAGTAACATTTTCTTTGAGGTTTTATGTTGCTGATCGTGCGTGGCGTTGGGCGGTCGATAGCTGTACCAATACCTGTTGTGCGCGAGGATAAGCCTTCGTTGGAAATTCATTTCCGGCTCAGCCCTGTTAAGATCGGACGGAAGATAATTCGACGGAGTTACAATTTTTTTGTTTTTTTTTGGCATTTGTAATAATAACTAGTGTAATACTAAATAACGAGTGTCATTGAGTATCTGCATCTGTGAGCATCCGTGTGAGTAACCGTATAAGTATCTGTGTGAGTATCCGTTCGAGTATCGGTCCGAGTATCCGTCCGAGTATCCGTCGAAGTATCCGTCCGAGTCCGCGTATCCTTAAGTTATCTGCAACTTATCTGTGAGTTATCAGCAACTTATCTGTGAGTTATCTGCAACTTATCTGTGAGTTATCTGCAACTTATCTGTGAGTTATCTGCAACTTATCTGTGAGTTATCTGCAACTTATCTGTGAGTTATCTGCAACTTATCTGTGAGTTATCTGCAACTTATCTGTGAGTTATCTGCAACTTAACTGTGAGTTATCTGCAACTTATCTGTGAGTTATCTGCAACTTATCTGTGAGTTACCTGCAACTTATCTGTGAGTTATTTGCAACTTATCTGTGAGTTATCTGCAACTTATCTGTGACTTATCTGCAACTTATCTGTGAGTTATCTTCAACTTATCTGCGAGTTATCTGCAACTTATCTGTGAGTTATCTGCACCTTATCTGCGACTTACCTACAACTATCTGTGAGTTATTTGCAATCATCTGTGAGTATCTATGAGCATCTACGAGTATCCGTAAGTATACGTGTGAGTATCTGCACAGTAAAAAAAGTTTGTACTCTTTACAACACTTATATAATTTTCCGATCGCACGATCCGTCCCTAGTTTTACAAACACAAATATAAACTAAAATTGTTAATGACACGGGAAATAAAAGGACAAGTTTGTATATCGAAACCTGAAGAAACGAAATTGTCGCTTAATTAACAAAATTATTTTTACGAAACTTCGTATTTCAATTTAAACGAAATTATTAAACACACAGTAAAAACGAAATTATTTTTTACTGTGTGTGAGTATCTATGAGTATTGGTGTGAGTGTTCAATCGCCATGAACTTTATTATTATATAGATTTGATGTTGATATCGTTATGTTTATTCAAATGTTCCGGACGGGAAACTTTTCGACGCGAATAAAGTGTGGTGTCATGTTTTAGCTACAAGAACGAAGTGGATGGTTGTACGTAATTTTTTTTAAGCTCTCAAGGAAATTGCACTCCAAGGTACCTCTGTAATTTTTTCAGATTGCTTTATCATATTTTGGTGCTATTGGAATATTATCTACATCGGAATTGTTTGAAAAAAGTCACTCTGGCGATAACTTCTTGGAAGACTCGATGTAGAATTTTTTTGTTATTTTATCACTTAAAATAAAAACTAATCCTGCATAATTAATTTTGCAAGATCCATTACTGATGTGAAAGTATCGAATTTACCGTCGCGTTCAAAACTCAATATGTTAAAAAATGTTGCGTTCTACATTTTCCTGCATAAATACTGCTTCGAACAACTTGTTGCAAAATCAAGTCCTCGCTCTCATAATTATGCAAGAGGAGTCTATCCTCTAAAACATGGCTTATCTCGCATCGTCGAAGCGATTATCGACCAATTATCCTATAACGGAGGGAAAAAAAATATTAAAATATGATGTTTCATGTAATACCTCGGTAACGAGTAAGTCTGTGTATTACTGACCTACGGATACATCGATCTTGATAAATCTGGTAGAGAAACGTACACTATATATATATATATATAGTTTATTAAGTGGAGATTCTAAAGTGTGTAATTAATGTACAGATCAATTAGTCAAACTGATCCATCCGCTGCTACCATCGAGAGCAGACAGCGGACAGCCAATAAAGATCAATTTATCGTGGTATAATTGAAAACGCTGCCGATTTTAGCTCGCCGCCGGCAGAACTGAAATAATAACGCTCGTCATCCGGCGGAGCTCACCTTCTACTTTTACCGCAGCATGGTCTATATGCGCGGGGCGGGGAGGTAAAACGGCCCATTGTAAAAAAATTAACTCAAGAGACATGCCCGGCCGAATGGCGAGTCTTAAAAAGGAACTCGTACCATATTAAAAATACTTGTTTTCGTCTTAAAAATATAGTGGTTTGAATTTTTCGCGTCCGATTCACACATACATAGATCTCACACACACACATACATCCGGTCATTTTTTCTAAACGTGATTTTTCGACGTTTTGGAACATTCTAAACACGATTTCATTAAAATCTCGAAATTTTTTTTTTTACACCATAACAAAGATTTCTCTACGAAGAAGCAAAAATCATTCATCTGGTCGGTAAAAAAAAGGACTCGTCCCTTTTTAAAAGGACTCGCTTTCGCTTAAAAAAAAAAAAAAAAAAATCAACCAGTTGGTAAAAAAGGAAATCATCTAGTCTTAAATTAGGACTCGTCTCGTCCTAAAAAACGCCTCGTCTGGTTTTAATAAATGCGTCTCGTCGGAAAAAAATTACACATTTCGTATAATTTTCATAGATTTTTTAAGTGGTCCGTTTTGCCCCGCTCTTCCCTATACGTATGTATATGCCATAATACTAGTCGGTAGTAGCGGCACGATGAGAACCGGGCGATTCCACCCTCCGCAGCTTCCAGAATTCGCGTGAGCATTATTCACTTGTTCCTCTCGTGGAGGAATAACAATTGAAAAATTGCCGGGCACGAGATGAGGGAGCGAAGGGAGGGGGAAGGGGTGGGCGGGGTGCGAGCCCGGGTGGTAGAGAGCGCGTGCCACCGGGAATGGCAATGATTCAATGAATTCTGCAAACACCGCACTTTCTCCGGTAGCGGGCGGGCTAAAGGCTGCACCACGACGAGGACCAAACGGGAGCGTCGAGGGGTTGGGTCACGGGTCCTCGACGAGACAAGCTTATCCTCTTAGCGCGACGCGGCCCGCACCGAATTATTAACAGCTCTCTCACCAAGAAACAATAAAAAGATACCGCACAGGTTGAGGGGAAAAAAAAGCTTGGTCATGCACGCGCTTATACTTCCGGCAGGACGAAGCCGGGGCGGACTTAATTTTTTTTTACATTGAATTCTTTCCTCCCTAAGATATCCGACGAGAATACCGGTGACCGTATTAAAATCAAAGTTGGACTTTTTTATAGTCTGCACTCGGAAAAATCCGAAACAATGATATAATAAATGATAAAGTTTTAGTAAATATGTCATAATAATAAATTGGATAATAATTATTATGAAAAAGGGGAAAAAACAGGATAAAGGGTAAACTCACAATTTTTGGCACATTTACATCTCTACTACTCACAACTCTACCAGAAAATATATCTACCATATTTCAACTCTACCGGAATGGAAATAAAACTCTACCGGAATACAAAGCTTTCTATCTAGCCTTGTATTCCGATAGAGTTTTAGTTCAATTCCAGTAGTTCTATTTCCATTTCAGAAGAGTTTTATATCCATTGCGGTAGAGGTTTATTTCAATTCCGGTAGAGGTTTATTTCAATTCCGGTAGAGTTTTATTTCCATTCCGGCAGAGTTTAATTTAAATTTCGGTAGAGTTTACCTTACATTTTGGTAGAGTTTACCTTACATTTTGGTAGAGTTTACCTTACATTTTGGTAGAGTTTTATTTAAATTTCGGTAGAGTTTTATTTAAATTCCGATAGAGTTTTATTTTGATTTCGATAGTTTTTTTTTTACTTTCTGGTAGAGATGTTTGGGGACAGATGTTTTCTGATGAAGTTGTGAGTGGTAGAGCTGTAAATGTTTCCAATTTTTGTACGTGTAGTTGAAGGGATCCAAAAAAAATGTCTAGCTTAGACAATTGTATGTGTTTTTTCGCGTTGAATGACAATCCGATATCATTTTTTGCCTGTAGTCAATCTAGACATTGATAATTTCGGAAACAAACGATTTTGTATTTTACCGACTTGGCTTCCTCGTCGACAGCTCCCAACTTCAGCTCCGCGCGACAGCCAGTCACAGTACCGATAAAACAATGCCCTTCGATATTTTTAAGTATTTTCCCGGCATCGATGTTCTGTTTAAGTACGCTACTTTACCGCTTGACCGGTTCGATATTGAGAGTACAGTCATTAAAGCCACATATAATCAGAACAACATTGACCTAAAACGATTCTCCTCGCATAAACGATGAACTCGGAGTCGGCACGGCGAACGCGAATTACAACTGAGACTCTCGTGTTTGATTGCTGCCTCGCGTTCCGAGCGGAGGCTCTCACAAAATGGCCGTCATCGTTCACCTCGTAATGGCGGGCGATAAAGGTGCGTTCCAACGTTGTTGTCGTCGTACCGTAGTGTTCGTAAAGTTTCCAAATCTATATACATATATATATATATATATAGTATATACACATACATAGGTAAGCATACGTCGTCTCCGGATTCGACACAGTCGCTAAGTAGACTCTCTCGCTATTCCGAGAGCACACAGAGCCAGTAGAGTTTTAATAGTGCGAAACATACGCGTATATATATATATATGTATGTATATATAGATATATGTATAGATGGGTGCGAGAGCACTAACCAAAACGTTCGCTCGGCCAGAAACTCTCGCACGAAGGTTTCGTTATATCCGTGAAAGAGAGAGGCAGGAGAGGAGAGAGGAAGAGAATAGAGGCTATAGCTATTTTACTTTTATGGCCTCGGCTAATGTGCCCTTTGTGTACGCTGTAGTGTGGCTTTTCGTCGCGGTTTGCAAGCTCCTACGCCCAGAGGTGCGGATACGTTTCACCGCGCTATGCGAGACGACCGTTTGCTGGAAGCTGCGGCTATACGCATTGGCTCTTCGGGATATTCAATCAACGCGTCCCGCAACACTCTTAACGCCGGACCGTTGATGAAATCTTGCATACTGCGAGGAAAATAGCAAGGAAAAAGTTACATTTTCTTTACATATCAATTTCATAGTTTTGCTATGAAATTGTCGTGCATTCACTTTGGAATTTTAAGTGCGCCATTCTTATGTTATTCGCACTTTTGCAAAGGCATTTAAAACTTTTTGTATGTAGAAAAAAATAATAAAACACTGAGAGAAAATGGTGGAAATCATTTGAATAAGAAATTTTTCAATTTTTCACGAGTTCGTAAGAATTTTGGTAATCTGTCATTTAGTCATTGGAATCTGTTAACTGACACTGTAGATTCCAGCTTATTCGGATACGTTGAAGTCTTTTCGGTCCGGCGGGTATTTCTAAATTTTTTTTATTAATGTTATCGGGAATCGGAAAATTGGGGAAAAATTCTAACACGATTGGATCATTTAGTACGCATACTAAATGATCCAATCGTGTTTTCGCGCAAAAATTATGGGCGATTTTTGTTCCTCTCAACATAAACTTAAGCAAAAAAAACCTGAAAGCCTGTAAAGTGCTCGAATACGAAAAACTCCTGTATGACTTGAAAAAAATGCAGTGTAGTAAGAAAGTAGTACAGACATATTATCGTATCTTCCTTCAAAGTTTCAAATAAGCCTCCTCAGACATTTTACGAAAACATCAACGTTACCAAAAGAAAAAAAAGTATTTACAGCCGACAAAAAAAAAAATATAAAATTAACATGACAAAGTTTGCGGCCATTTCTGGATAACTAAAGTTTGATAAATGTACAAACCTTTTTACAATGTTAACTGTAAAAAAAATATGGAAAACCTCATCGGCCTTTCGATTCGATCGAACGGTGTTTTCGCGCAACAACAATGGGGAATTTTGCTTCTTTCCGACTTGAACTTAAGCAAAAAAAAAAAAATCTGAAAACTATAAAATGCTCAGATCCACAAAGCTCCTGCAAGATTTTCAAAAATCCAGTAAACTAACGAAGTAGTACGGATATATTGTGACAATGTTTAGATCAATAAAGTTTGTTAAATGTACAAACCTTTTTGCAATCTTAACTTTAAAAAAAAAAAAAAAAAAATGGAAAACTTCGACCTTTCGATTCCCATAGCGTCGCAACTGCCTGTCCGTTTTAGAGTCGAAATTTCGCAGCGCCATGAGAAATATGTCCACGTTCATTTTTCGGCGACGCGTTACACAGTGGCAATCGATCGACGTCGCGCATTGCCCCGCACGGACAATTTATTTTAAATATAACCGACCGATTCAGCGGGCGATTCGTCGCGGTCATCCGAAGGGGGAGGGTTTGTTGGCGCATATGCCCGCGAGAAACTACACATTCGGAGATAGATTTCCACGGGGGTTCGTGTATAGACGGCCGTGTCGCATGCGCGAGCGTTTCGCATCATACAATGTAATCCCCAAACGCGCTTGTAATTCGTGTATAATGGAGTGCGCGCCCCCCTTGTAATATGTATTCTTCGAGGATGGCAAGAACGGAGGAGGGGTTACTCGCACGTAACGCTGTACCGTGCAGCCGTAATACAACGGGCACACACGTACCCCTCACACGGAGGAGCACGAGAGAGTCTCTCGCTCCTCCGATTCACGATTCTCCCTTCCCGCCACCGTGCTCGACAGCCGTGACGACAAATTCGACACGAAAGGGCAAAACATCGCTTCGCCAAACTACCGTGGCAGGGTTAAAAAGAAACAGGTCGAGGTTCGGGACGCGCACGAATATCATGACTAAATGGAAAATCATACTCTGCCACTGCTCCATGGATTTACACGGGGTGGATTATTTTTTCTTTTTACATTTAAAATTGTTTAAATTATTAATATCTGTTGTTGTAATGTGTAGATACGGATGATCGATTAAATTGATTTAATAGAAGCGAGACGCTAGCGATAATTTCCGTACCGCGGGTAGGAGCAGTTACAGTGTAACAAAAATTCGTATGAAATTTGATTTAACGGACTCGAAGTTTTTATGCAAAAACTGGTATGTTAAATTTCATGTACAATTGTGATGAAAAATGAATGTTCAATGTATGAAAAACATTGGGAATACTTTGTTTTTAATAATTTACTTTAATTTCGATGAAAAACTATATACATTTTTTAATACATACATTTAATACAATAGCATAACATTTTTGTAGAGGGAGAAAAAGGAGGAAAACGGGAGGTGAGAAGAAAAGTACGAAAAGAGTACTTGGATCTGTACTTGAGTTTCAATAAACAGTACGGCTCTCTTGCTCTTAAAGCAAATGATTTTCCGTCTATTCACCTTACGACCCTAAAAAAGGCTTCCATTCCTGCCAATAATCGCCGGATGTACTTCCACCTTGAATCAACACCAAGCTACTCTCCGCACCCCAAGAGCAATCCGTAGACAACCGCTGATTTGCAAAAACAATACGAAAGCCGTAGCTGCCGGTAACTTTTCAAACGCCAGCGCGATTATTATTTTCACTTTTTTAGAGACGTAAAATTCAATTAGAAGCATTTTTGAAGCGTTTCTGAATAATTGGATATAGTGTTTTAATGTGTAACTTTAATGATACCTCAACTTAATTTAGAACGATACAAATTTTGGAAGTAAAGCCATCTTTAAAAAAAAAGTTCCGGCCCTACACTGTAAAAATAAATTGTAAATTTAATGTTCTGGGACTTGAAATTTGCTAACATTACTCATATTAATTAAAGATTAATGTATATTGCTTGTAAAATAAAAATACCAGATGTTAAAATTACAAATCTTTTGCTTGAAACTTACAAAAATGTTAATGAAAAATACAAATTTTACTGTAAAATCGCAACGCACATGTGTTTGAAATTTCAGAAATGGTTTATGTAAAAAAAAGCTTCCAATACTGTTCATTAATTTTGAAACAAAATTTTTTACAGTGTATAATGCGACCGGCTTGTAGGAGCATAACATTTTTGTAGAAGAAAAGGGGGGGGGGGAGACGGCCAAAAAAAGTACGAAAAGAGTACGTAATCTGTGCTTGAGTTTCAATAAACCTACCGCTCTCTTACTGTTAAATCAACTGATTTTCCATCTATACACCTTACATCTCCAAAAAAAAGCTTCCATTCCTGCCAATAATCGCCGGATGTACTTCCACCTAGTATCAACACCAAGGTACTCTCCGCACTCCAGGAGCAATCCGTAGACAACCGCTGATTTGTAAAAACAATACGAAAGCCCTAGCTGCCGGTAACTTTTCAAAAGTCAGGGCGATTATTATTTTCATTTTTTAAGAGTAATATTTCGCGTTCGGCTTATAACGATTTAGCCGCGCGAGATTATCCGGCCAATTTGGGAAGATAATGTAAATCCGATAACGATCTTTAACAGGAGGATGCCTGTAATAATGCCGGAGATATAATACTTTGGCGCGGGGGGGAGTAATAAAGGAGCGTGTATGAAATCAGATATAGGGAGAGAGCCGCGTATACGTATACACTCCATCTCGTTGGCTCGATTGGTCCGACGTTATTATAAAGTAGATACAGCATACCGACCCACTCGAGGGTGAGCGTCTGATACAATCGTATTAAATTGATAATCGTCGAATAATTTTTCTGCACGACGTTACTTTAAGAACCGAGGGAGGGGATGGTGTACGTCCCAAGGATGAATTTAACCAGTTGCAACGAGTTACGAGTCTTTACACTAATATCATCGCATCCGGTGCGCACATAACCGCGGTGTACTACTTTTTTTCAACTCTCACGGCAGCCTCGTGGTGTACGGTATTTTTTTACGGCGGGGTGTTAAGTTATTGTTAATTTTAATTATTCGAATATTTCTTACCAGCTATGATATAGCGGACAAGAAAAATTCGAGGAATTAAAATTTTTGCAAATTAATGTTCGAGGAATTTTCTCCTTTTTACGATTTTACGTTATACTGCGCATGCGTATGTCGAGCTGTATTGCCGATGATTAATCGCGTCCTCGATTGCGCATGAATAAATATAAATATCGTTTGTGGTATTTTTTTTTATTATCCTGATAACAGTTTGTGTGTGTGTGTGACGACATGAGGCAATTAAAAATATTCTTGGTTCAGGGAAATCGTGACACTTGAGTATACTTAGTATCCTTTCAATTATTCGAATGTTTCATTATCAGCTATAATATAGCGGATAAGAAAAATTCTGCAAATTCAATTTTTTTAAATTAAAATTCGTGTAATTTTTTCGTTTTTACGATTTTACGTTATAGTGCGCATGCGTATTTCGGGCTGTGTTACGAATAATTCATCGCCTCCTCGATTGCACATGAATAAATATAAATATCGTTTCTGGCATTTTTTTTACTTCTGCTAACAGCTTGTGTGTGTGTGGCGACAAGGGGCACATAAAAATATTCTTGGTTCAGCAAAACCGTGACACTTAAGTATACAGGAGCCTCTTAAGTATTCGAACCTCTCGAGTTTATCTCGTCATGCTGAATTATCGGCGCAGACTCAATCTGCACCGAAACTGCGGTGCAGACTTCTCATAATGTTATTGAAAATTTCTGTGTTTTCGGTTAATAAAAATCGTATAAAATATGAAATTACGTATCCCGTCCCCACGCGTATACTTCGGTCTTCCGGTCACGTGTCTGAAATATCGGCTCCATTCGCCACGGGTATATTGGACGATGTATCAGCGCACCGGCTCCCCGCGAAAATCCCCAAAACTGTTACATAGATGATGAAATAAAATTCGATGAGTCAACACGTCGGTTTGAGCAAAATAATTCAAAGTCATGAAATAATTGTCCAATTTACGCATCCGCTATACACCCAGAAAAATAATTTATTTGTCGGCCACCGTTTACTTGATTTAAGTAAAATATTTATTTAACTTAAATAAATATTTATTTCATTTAAGTAACTATTTACTTAATTCAAATAAATATTTATTTAAATCAAATAAATATTTTACTTAAACTAAATAAACGGATGCCGTCAAATAAATATTTTACTTAAACTAAATAAACGGATGCCGTCAAATAAATATTTTACTTAAACTAAATAAACGGATGCCGTCAAATAAATTTTTTTTCTGGGTATAAGTATCCTAAAACCTCCCGTCCATCGTCTCCGCGCTCAGTCGGTAGCCTTCCCTATTTTCTTCGATATCATAAAAGCTTTGACCAAAAGCAAATTAATTTTCTTCTATCCGAAATATTAACGGTATCAGAGAAAATAGAAAAAGAGATTTGTTACCGACCGCGTGGTATTACAGATGCACCTCAGGATGAGAAAACTTTCCATCGGATCGGGTGCACCCCTACCAAATTCCTAAAATAATCATCCAATTTACAAATCCAGTATACCTAATATCTTCATCTAAAATTCGAGAGCGCTCTTCATTTTGGGAATAGAATTTTTGGAAATAACCCAAGCCTGACAAAGGGCAGCTCCTCAGAGACTTTCCTAAAATCTCCCGTCCACCGTCTCCGCGCTTGCCTATTTTCTTCGATACCGTCAATACTTTGGACAAAAGCAAATTAATTTTCTTCCATCCGCAATATTAACGGTATCTGAGAAAATAGTAAAAGAAGTTTGTTCCCGACCGCGGTACTACAGATGCACCTCAGGACGAGAAAACTTTCCATCGGCTCATGTACGCCCCTACCAAATCCCTAAAATAACCATCCAACTTACAAATCTACTATACCTAGACGCTGAAAAAAAAAATTGGTTGGATTGACCAAAAGTCGCGTTGACATACGTTCAAAGCTGTTATTTGTTTAGTACAAATGAAGCATTGTTTTGTTAAACGCCTATTTGCTTCAATGTATTCAAAATTTGTTGACTGAAACAAACATTCTTGTTGTACCAACAAAATACACCTTCGAACGTATGTCACGGCGCATTTGCTTAATTCAACCATTTCTTTTTCTCAGTGTATCTTCATCTAAAATTCGAGAGTGCTCCTCATGTTGGGAACAGAATTTTCAAAAATAACACAAGCCTCAAAACGGGCATCTCAGAGACTTTCCTCATCCCCCTCGGAACCGAGAATTTCACGAGAACCGCTCCAATATTCGCGCAGGAATAAACATCAGCCCGTACAAATGAGCCAACGAAGAGACCGAGAGACGAATCGTAAGAATTGGAAATTATTTTCCTTTTGTCCGAAATATTAACGGTCTCAGAGAAAATAGAAAAAGAGATTTGTTACCGTCCGCGCGCGATTACAGATGCACCTCAGGATGAGAAAACTTTCCATCGGATCGTGAGCGCCCCTACCAAATCCCTAAAATAACCATCCAACTTACAAATCCACTATACCTACACACTGAGAAAAAAAATTGGTTGGATTAACCAAAAGTCGCGTTGACATACGTTCAAAGCTGTTATTTGTTTAGTACAAATGAAGCATTGTTTTGTTAACCGACAATTTGCTTCAATTTATTCAAAATTTGTTGACTGAAACAAACATTTTTGTTGTACCAACAAAATACACCTTCGAACGTATGTCACCGCGCACTTATTAGCTTAATTCAACCATTTCTTTTTCTCACTGTTTCTTCATCTGAAATTCGAGAGTGTGCCTCATGTTGGGAACAGAATTTTCAAAAATAACACAAGCCTCAAAACGAGCATCTCAGAGACTTTCCTCATCCCCCTCGGTACGATGATCTCACGAGAACCGCTCCAATATTCCCGCAGGAATAAACATCAGCCCGTACAAATGAGCCAACGAGGAGTCCGCGGAGGCGAATCGTTGTTCGAATCGGTGTTGTCAGCCGTTGATCGTCCCGAGGACGAGAGGCCTTTAGTGCCGTATCTGGTGTATAGAGTCGATCGGAGTGAATGCGCGATGCAAACGGGGGATGGAGAACGGGGGACGGCTGTGGTATAACAAGCCTCATTATTTACGTTGATCATTATTTTGACGGCGCTGATCGGCCACCGTCCATCACTCTTGTCCTTCGTCTCCGTTCTCCTCCTCTCCTCTCTCCCATCCGGCAGCATCGCTTCCAGCACTCTTTTATTATCCGTGGCCAAAACTCTTGGTAAATGCCGCCGCTAACGCCGATATCATAAATCTACTGTGAAGAATGGCGCACGGTTTCTGGCTATGGTTCCACTATAGGACTACACGGATGTGTAAGTATCCTTATGGCTGTATGGCCGCGGAGGGAGAGGCTATAGGAGCGAGTTATTAATTGGGCCTCGGTGCGGATTCACCGAAGGAGTCAGTTTTAATTACCCCTTCCTTCACGACCCGCTACGTCTCGCGCGCCGCGGCTATGAATAAAGTGGTGGAACAAAGCCATCCGGAATTATGTATATATACATGGCATAATAATCCTACGAGGGACCGGGAGGAGGGGGCGGAGAGGGAGAGCTCGTTCAACCTTTCGCTTAGCATGCTTTTTTACCTCGGGGGCGCGAGATATCGTCGCATTCTTCTTTGTACCCTTATTCGATGCTCTGGCGGCCTCAGATGCTTTTTAGAAACGGTCGTGCTGAGAAATGAGTTTTTTTTTTTTTACGGTGATTTTCAAGTTAAGTCTTTTCGACCGGAAGTGACGTTATACCGGAAATACGCCGCTTCCGGTTTGAAAATCTCATCTTTCGACCGGAAGTGACGTCATACGGGAAATATCGGAGGTTCAAAATCTCATTTTTCAACGGAAAGTGACGTCACACCTGAAATTCGTCGCTTCTGGTTTGAAAATCTCATCTTTCGACCGGAAGTGATGTCATACCGGAAATATCGGAGGTTTAAAATCTCATTTTTCAAGCGGAAGTGACGTCACACTGGAAATACGTCACTTCCCATTGGAAAGTCTCATTTTTCGACCGCAAGTGACGTCGTACCGGAAATACGTCACTTCAAGTTTGAAAAATCTCATTTTTCGACCGAAAGTGACGTATTACATCACTTTCGGTGACGGAAGTAAGTCACGTTCATTTTGAAAATCTCATTTTAGGACCGGAAATACCGAGGTTTGAATTTCTGCGAAAAAATAAAAATAAAAAAGAAAACGCTCGGTCTGTGCAAGTACCAAAAGTTTGGTATTTTTTTAAATTCATAATTTGTATGCCAGCAATCAGGAAGATACCAGAATTCGTGAGTGAAAAATCGTGAATATTTTTATTCCGATAATTTCCGCTATTTTGGTAAATTAATATTATCGAAGGAATTTGTCACTGCGGAGTGTGTCAATGGAAGTCTACAGAAATGCACGGATGTACCGGTGTTTCGCTGAGGAGGTCCATACTCGGCGTATATGGACACACGCTGATGGCCGGAAGGCAGAAGCTCTTCACCGGGATGAGCGATGATTCCAGCGAATTCGTGTCCCCCGGTGCCGACCGAACTAATTTATAAAACCATTAACGGCTGCTTGTGGGACTGCGAATGGTTATAGCTCGGGCGTGTTATACACATATGGACACAACGCTGAAAAGCGAGTTTCTGTATGGGAGGGCCTCGTCAACAAAAAAAAAGGTGTACCACGCCTTCGACGACTTTTGGTCGTGTTGTGGTCTCGGAGAGGTGTTACTTTTGTAAATGCTCTTAAACAGAGTTCTCCTCATTAGGCTTTGCGGAATAAGGGTAAAAAGAGGTGGACCGCACGCAGTATATTTTATTCTGACACTGTGTTTGAGCCTTGTCAATTATGTTAAGTTACTCGCGTGCGACAACACTTTTTGCTGTAATTTTATGGGACTGTTTTCACAAGTACAGTAGTTTAGAGGATTCCAATCAATGTGTCGGGAAAAGGATGAACAAGTGACTGTAGCTGACAGAATTTTTTCTGCTGTTCTAATACGATTTATAATTATCGGAAACGGCCACGAGTTTCTCGATTATGTCAATGTATTTTTTTCAACAGGTTGGCCACTAAATCTGACGAAGAAAATTCCCAGATGTCTCCGTGATTTCCCTGGCGTTTAAAAAATTTTCTGGCGCTTCCCGGGTTCCCCGATAGCTTATAAAATCAGAACTACATAAAATTATAATAAATTTGTTTGCTATAATTTTGAGGGCTTTACTGTTTTACAAGTATAATAGTTTAGAGAATTCCAATCTATGTGTCGAGAAAGAGATGAACAAGTGATTGTAGCGGACAGAATTTTTTCTGGTGTTCTAGTACGATTTATAATTACCGGAAACGGTGTCCAGTTTCTTTATTTCAACAGGTTTACCACTAAATCTCACGAAGACAATTTCCTAATGTTTCCCTGATTTCCCTGGCGTTTTAAAAATTCCCTGACACTTCCCGGGTTTTCTCGATAGCTTATAAAATCAGAATTAGATAAAATGAGAACACATTTTTTTGCTATAATTTTGTGGGCTTTACTGTTTTCACAAGTACAATGATTTAGATTTCACAAGTACAATGTCAATCTATGTGTCAGAAAAGGGACGAACAAGTGCTTTAAGCTGACACACATTTTTTCTGGTATCCTAATACGATTTATAATTACCGGAAACGGTGTCCGGTTTCTGGATGATGTCAATGTCTTTTTTCAACGGGTTGACCACTAAATCTGTCGAAGAAAATTCCCAGATGTTACCCTGATTTGGTGAATTTTTAATTAAAAAATTCCCTGGCAATTCCAGGTTTTCTCCGATAGTAACCACTCTGTCGTACCATGAAGTCGGCCCTTTTTACCAGAACTCATGGAGCTTCTGGACGATTCGCCAAACTTCGAGACGGCGGTTCGAAAATTTCAACAATTGGATTTCCGAATTATCCCTGACAAATACACAATTCCTTGACGTTACCCTGATTTTCCGAAAACATAAAAAAAAAACCCTAACACTTTCGGTTTTCCAGTTTCTTCCTGACAGCGTCCAATGTCGTGACGATTGCCTGTTTTCGAGAATCTTAGTGGAGCCTCGAAATAACAACAACCAAAAATCACACTGAACTACCTACTTTGCGTTTCTGTCATTATAAACAAAAAATTATCCAATAAACATTAACTTAAAAATAAATTTGTCGAGCGTTGGACATTCTTCGAGTTTCGGAACAAAAAAAAGCGTATATTTTTTTAGTGCAATGTAAGTAAGCGTGAGAAAGTAAACTGACGGTGAATTAGGAATGTTGGTAATTTCGTATTATCTAGGTGCGACACTAATGGAACACGGTTCGTCCCGTCGTTTTCCGTCGTCAAAGCTGCCTCGTGCCTCTCGACTGCCGATTGCTTCCGCCGCAGCACGTGGATTTACATACGCATAACATATCTTAAAGTTTGCGCACGTAAAGGTGTGCCATTACCACGAGTGCACGCGATAACATCGGCCAATATAACAGGCGACCCTCTTCTTCTTCGCCCTTATCTTATTCATAATACACCTACCATTAGTCGACTGGGACGTCGGAAACGCTACACGATGACAACCCGTTGACGTTTCCCACCATTGTGGATAATGCGTGCGGCACATGAAGCGTTATTGCTTTGCCATTTGCAATATCTTTTCTCATGCTTCACATTTACGCTTCCATGCCTTTGCATAACACGAAAAAGGTTTGAAGTTAATGCATTTTATTTTATTTTTTTAAATACTGTAGTCGATATGACTCGCGGTATCTAAGCAATTACCGGGATTACTAAACAAAATCGAATACACCAATTTATTTTTCATGCTTTACATTCGTGCTTTTTATGCCTTTGCAATACGCGAGAAAGGATTTAAATTGAAAGGTTTTTTTTAAAGGAATACTTTTATTCAATACGATTCATGGTATTTAAGTAATTACCGGCATTATTAAACAAATCGAATGCACCAATTTATTTTTCATGCTTTACATTCGGGCTTTTTATGCCTTTGCATCACGCGAGAAAGGATTGAAATTGAAACATAGTCTTCTTTTTAAAGGAATACTGTATTCGATACGACTCACGGTGTGTGAGAAATTACCGGCATTATTTAAAAAATTTAATGCAACAATTTATTTTTCATGCTTTACATTCGTGCTCATCATGCCTTTGCATTAGACGAGAAAGGGTTGAAGTTGAAATAGCGTAATTTTTAAGGAATACTCTATTCGATACGACTCACGGTATCTAAGTAATTACCGGCACTATTTGAGAACGATTTCAACTATTATTTACAGTATTGGGCAAATACTTAAATACTTGTAGTATATATGGAAGTACTAGACTACTTAATTTGCCCAGAATTTCGGTACTTACGTCCTATCTGAAGTACTTAGCATTTCAACACACAAGTACTGGGTAGTATTTCTGTACTCGATACCACAAGTATTCAGTATTCACAATTCTTACGAGTGTTTCGTAACATTTTCCGAAAAGTCGGTACTTCCGGTATTCAAACAGGGACATCTTTGCCTCACAACCAACTCTCGCAGAAAGCCCTAGGCACCCATAATTTTGAACGGGAAAACAATATGCATTATTTTTTTACGCATCGAAACGTAATGGCAATCCTATGATAAACTTGCCATTTTTTCCCCCGCAAAGTTGCCTCACACCCTGACGTTGTCAATCAACCGAAATATATTTTTTTTTTAGTTTCGTCAAATTTTCCGAGTAATCGCTACATCCGGTATGCGAACAGGGACAAGATCATTGCTTCTCGACGAACTCTCGGAGAAAGCCAGTTACCCATCATTTTGTACGGGAAAAAAATACGCAAGGTACGGTATTTTATAAAGACATCGCGAAGAATTTCCGAAAAAAATAATTCTTCCCGCGGAATACAAACCGAGGTGTGGCCCTTCGTCTCTCGCACGTCTCTCCTACCCTCCCGCTCTACCCTCACGAACAATATCCGCGGTAATGGGGAACGCGGAACAAAATAGCGTTCGCATTCGCGTTCGCATATAGTAGTATATATGCAAGAGTAATTTATTCAATCGACGTAAAGGCGTATCGTGGAACGGAGAAGAAGTTCGATGTCGATAGTGTTGCTCCCGATCCATCCTCACCTGCTCGGCGAGGTTCTCTCCGGCATAAACGAGCTCGTGCATCAAGCCAGTTAAGGATAAGCGGAACGGCTGAGCGGGCTGCGTCAAGTCCCCGTATGTACGATGTACCGATATACACACACATAAATATCACATAAACACATATGTACATTTATAGTGTATATATGTATATATGTATATATGTATATGTATATATATACATATGTATATATGTATATATACATATGTATATATGTATATATACATATGTATATATGTATATATACATATGTATATATGTATATATATACATATGTATATATGTATATTAGGGTGTTTCAAAAAAAGGCATTGTTTTTTAAATTTTTCTCCCACCTGTTCAAAGTACAGATTTCGATCTCAAATTGAACCTCACAAAAGGCGGTACCAAGCAAAAAATCCTAAGAGGTGCCGCATTCGACGGTTAACCCAAAAAATGCGGCACCTCTCAAACTTAATTGTCAGCGACCGTCTTTCGCTGGATTTTTTTATCAATTAATATATATAGTTCTATAGGGTGGGAGCTTAACGTTTTGCCATTTTTTGTATTAAACACAAAAGACTACAAATAAAAAAATTATTAAAAATATGTATTTTGGGTTCACTACAAAAAATTACAAAAAGTTAATCTCCCACCCCGTAGAATTATATATTTCGATCTAAAAAAACATTTCGCGAAAGGCGGTCGTTGACAATTAAGTTTAAAAGGTGCCGCATTTTTGGGTACAAACGTCGAATGCGGCACCTCTTAGAATTTTTTGCTAGAGACCACCTTTCGCGAGGTTCAATTTGAGATCGAAATCTAGACTTTAAAAAAGTGGGAGCAAAATAATTAAAAAAATGTCCTTTTTGTGAAACACCCTAATGTATATATGCATGCATGTGTGTGTGTAATATATACATATACATATAGGTAGAAGAGGTAAAACCTCTACCCACCTACCTCGCGAGAGATCGAACGAGACGTTTACGGTATATTAGCTTCTCGATATACAGCATGCTCTTCTAACAAGGCCGAGGCACCGCGAGGCTCTACGGACAGATGAATTCTGAGCAATTTCTCGCTGGTCGGGACGCTCTTTGATGCTTTGAACTCTCACCGCTCTGACCGATCCTCGCGGTAATCATGCGCTCTCGCCACGCCCCGAAAACACCTTCGGATCTTCCTCTATATACCCCCCCCCCCTCTCCCCCCTCCCCGCGCCGCTGTAGTATCCTCGCGGCCCTCTTTCTCTCTCGCGCTCTCTCTCTCTCTCGCGCTCTCTCTCTCTCTCTCCGACCTCTTTCTCACACCCCGCTGCCCCCCCCTTCCCCTCCTTTTCTTCCTCTTGCTCCCCTGAACGATCGCTCGGTGTTACCGGTTCGAATCGTTCCTCGTAATCTTGTCCGCGCGATCTGATCCTAAGCTCGATCGACGAGCGAGATTCTATCGAATAGTATTGCTCCGACGAATCGATCGCGATTCTTCACGCAGAGCATAGCGCACGCGCTTTTGATATAATGGGATTTTTGCATTTTTTTCTTTTTTTTTTTAACGGATAAGATGGAATATTGTTGGGGTTGTGACGTCAATAGCGAATTTCGCGAATTCGAGATATTTTTTTTAGTCATTAAAATTCACGATATAGATATTTGTGGTGATAGGCGCTGATCGGACGTCAATCGCAGTGTTCCAACTTGTTGCTTTTTTGGTCGATCGAAAATTACGAACCCCAGCTTACCTGTGATTTTTTATTTAGTTTTTTTATTTCAATTTACCGTCTTAAAAAAATGAATTAAAAGAAAACTTAAATGTGCAGATTTTCTGTATTGCGAATAGTGTTTTTTTTAACCAAATTGGTTCGATCATACGAACAGAAGTTAGGTATGGTTTTGAAAAAAACGATCTGATTGGATTCGATTTCCTTTTCGCAAAAAAAAGAACAACGTAAACAAAATAAAAAAATTTGCAAAAATTTCCGGCCAAGTTTCCGAAGATGTGATATAAATTTGATAAACTTTTGTCGACTTCTTTGAGATATGCGGCATTTTTCAGGAGATGTAATGTTTCGTACTCACTTTCGAGCTGGAAGCACTTGCATTCATAATTTACTCTCGTTACGCACTGATACAAAAACACGGTTGAGTCAACCAAAGATTCGGGCAGGGATCTTCAAAAAAATATTTTGTTGGTGCAACAAAAAGATTGGTTGGTTCAAAATTTTTTTGCATGATTTCGCCAAAATATTTTTTAGGCAGCTAAATATTTATTTGATCCCGGCCCGAACCTTCAGTTGATTCAATTGCATTTGTTTATCGGCGCGAGGATGGAGAATTGAATAGAGGTAAAACGATTTTTGCAAAAAATTTTTTGATGTTTTCACCAAAATATTTTTGAGGCATTAAAGTATTGTGTTCGACTAGCTAAATATTTATTTGAACGTCCCGGCCCGAATCTTCAGTTGATTCAATTGCATTTGTTTATCGGCGCGAGGATGGAGGATTGAATAGAGGTAAAACGATTTTTGCCGCGATACACGCATGCGAGTTTCCATCGCCCGGGCGATAGCCGTAACGTATAGGATAAAGGGTTAAGTGGCCATCGAGAAGTTACAATAAATCCCCCCTTCGTTAGACCCGCACGAAGGGTTGTACGGTCCGGCTGTCGGCTCACCCCCTCGCTGCTATAACTTTCGCAACCCTCCCTCGCCGTCACAATGGTTGTCGATATATCGTTACCGATGCCCATTATTACGACCAGCCAACGGACTGTGCTGCGTCGAGCGTTTTGACAATAAACTGCAGTACACCGAGAACGACACCATTAACGAATTCTGAGTCAAACAACTGACGATCCGCCAGCCCACAAAAAACTACCGAAATCTCATGTTTTTATTAACTATTATTTTCTACTGCAAACTATTCTCAAAGAACCCCTTACTCCTCAAATTTCAGCTGATCAACGAATCCCGAATCGGCGATAAAAAAAAAACTCTTCATCGTTGGAGATTTTTTTTTTTTTTGTTCCGGGCCATTCAGATCTTTCGATTCTTTTACAGTGAAAAAAACCATTGGACATATATTTGAATACCGGACTACCAAATGATCCAGCAAACCGTTATCAAATCCGATACCAGAAACTATTCTCAAAGACCTATTTCTGCGATTCACGCTGTTCGACGTGTATCGAATCGATGATAACATTTTTTTTTTCGTTGGACATTTTCTTGGTTCCAAGTTGTTCCAACCTGATTTTTTTCGCAATGAAAAAAGAAATAGACAATTTATTTAATCATCGGCCTATCAAATGATCTAGCAGAGCGGTGTCAAACTAAATTTGGTTTTGTCCCGACAAATTTAGTCCGAACAACCTAATCGTTTCTTCGAACCACAAAAGATTTTTCTGGTTGTTAGTACAGGAAACTTTTTTTTAGAAATCAAAGCAATCATTTCTTTCTTAATAATAATTACGACCAGAACATTCGAAACGATTCCCTACGACTTCAACCCCGCACCAGAAGAACCAATTTTTATTAAAGTAAATTTATTTCCATCAAACATTTAATAGCGCTTAGTAACATTTAATAGTACTTAAATAAAACAATAATAATTGAGCTGAAGGACTACGGTCAATGGCTCATTGACATTTTTGTTATTTTGTTGCTTGTATGCTCTAAAATATGTATGTGAAAGTGGTTATGTATCGTCAATATTTATAACTAAATATTAATAAATACACGTAGTACTACTAAATTAATTAATTAATTAACAAAAATTTCCTCCAATAATCCATGCGACATTGCCATGGACCAAATTACTAACTTTCCTCCTTGACACCAATCGACACCAAAACACACTGAATTTTCCCCCAATCGTCGTCGACGAAGCCCGAAGTCGTAACAATCAAGCTGCCGTGGAGGTGTAAAAAAAGAGAAGAGAAGTGACTCCGGTTCGTCGATACAGACTCCCGGCTACTTCTCGCAGACTGTCGAAATCTGTGGTATTCATCAAAATCGCTCTCAAAGACGCTGGCCCTTTGACAAAGTGTAAAATTATCATTAACTATAAAATTAGTAGGTATAAGAAGATAACTGCATAAACATTAACTTTGGCAATAAATCTCATTCACTACTACCAAACAAAAAAATAAATAAATAAATAAACAAAAATTTCCCCTAATAATCGATGCCACATTAACATGGACCAAATTACTAACTTTCCTCCTCGACACCAATCGACACCAGAACACACTTAATTTTCCCCAAACAGAAAAAAAAAGCAGAATTTTTCCCCCAATCGTCGTCGACGAAGCCCGAAGTCGTAACAATCAAGCTGCCGTGGAGGTGTAAAAAAAGAGAAGAGAAGTGACTCCGGTTCGTCGATACAGACTCCCGGCTACTTCTCGCAGACTGTCGAAATCTGTGGTATTCATCGAGGTCGCTCTCGAAGACGCTGGCAGACCGCGGTGTGGTTGGGACACCCCAACAGAATGCCCGCATCTCTCCCGCGCGAGACACGACGATCGGAGTGAACGTGTAGGAGAGGAGGCGAGGAAGCCGAGGAGTGGATGCGAAGAAGGCACGGTGGTGTTTGCTGGGTGCATGCTGAAGCTGCAAAGTAGTATGGGGTTTTCTCTCTGGCCGAGGTGTTGCCGGCGGTGGTATTAATTGGCGGGGAGCCCGGCCGCCTGTGATTAGCCTCAGCAGCCGCCACCACCTCTGATCCTCTCCTGGACCCGATCGTATATCTGCCGACTCCTCGTGCACGTATTACATACCACAACATAAACACGTAACTATGTGTGGAGTTTGAGGGAAGAGGAGCCAGAAAAGAGGGACTCTAACCACTGCCAGTATAGTGAGTAACCCTATATATAGCATGTTGTAGGCTCTCTAGTATCTTCTTTTTTTTCATACTTATATGAGAGCTTTTCGCGCTCGCGTGCGAACCTTCCGATGATCGTGCCGACCGAAGGGCCGTCTGTCCGCGTATACTGTATTCGTCATAAAACTTTGGCTCTTCGATGCGTGGTTTTGCTCTTATTTTTACTTTTTTTTTACGATAGATCGGCTGAATTTACGATACTCGGAGGTACTCGTCAATTTTTTTTTTTCAATGCCAGGCAGATATCGACGTTTCAATTACGCGACGGTAGATTCACAAGGGCAAGTTATGGGGGGATTTATTGAGATGTATGTGTGGTTTTTGGTGGGCAGTCGTTCGAGGGTCGAGGGTGATACGATTAAGTTGGGAGTCGTTTCGACTTATCGTTGAGACTGAATTATTAACGTTGTTTCAACTTTGGGGGGATTTGAGAATTTTTTTTTGAGGGAAGAATGGTGAGGGTCATCGAAAGATTTTGTTTTATCTGCGGGTAAAGCAAACTAGTTGGAATTGATGCGAAGTTGTTTGGAGCTTTGTTGCGTACAACGTGCGAAGCTTAACGCGCCTCCGCTTGTTCAGAGATAAAGGCAATCGATAAGGATTGGTGTGAACAATGAATATACAAACTATGACTAGTTCGGACTGGTTCGAAGTAGTTTTAACGTCCGTGCGGTTTAAAAACATGCTTCGTTCTACATAAATTTATGAAGCTTATCTCCACTGTAAACGTTCATAGATAAAGGGAATCAATAAACTTTGCTGTGAGCAAACAATACCCAAACTATAATCAGTTCGAAGTAGTGCAAAGTTCTTTTAACGTTTGGATAGTTACAAAAGCTTTTTCTTTGGATAATTATGTTAACGCAAATTTCCCTTCACAAGTTTGCATGTGCACACCCGGGAAAGCTTGTCGCAATCAAGATTATCTAAACTATAACCACTTCAAACTGGTACGCAGTAGTTCAACGTCCGTATAGTAAAAAAAAGCTTTCTTCTCGTAAATACACAAAGCTTATCTCCTCTATAAATATTCGATTCAAGATACCCGGAAAAGTTAACCGTATGTCAAGTTTATCTCCCCTGTAGTAATTGGAGAGTAAGGACACCCAGAAATCTTTGCGCTGAGTAAAAACTGCCCAGGCTCGGACTACTTCGGACTGATGCGAAGTAGTCCAACATCTACAAGGTTGGAAAAAACGTCTTTTTCGTAAATACCTAAAGATTATCTCCTCTGTAGTAGTTGGAGAGTAAGGACACCCAGAAATCTTTGCGCTGAGTAAAGACTGCACAAGCTCGGACTGTTTCGGACTGATGCGAAGTATTCCAACATCCACATAATTGAAAAAAGAACCTCTTCTATCATAAATACCTTAAGTTTATCTCCCCTGTAGTAATTGGAGAGTAAGGACACCCAGAAATCTTTGCGCTGAGTAAAGACTGCCCAGGCTCGGACTACTTCGGACTCATGCAAAGTAGTCCAACATCCACAAGGTTGAAAAAAAAACCTCCTTTTTCATAAATACCTACAAATTATCTCCCCTGTAGTAATTGGAGAGTAAGGACACCCAGAAATCTTTGCGCTGAGTAAAGACTGCTCAGGTTCGGACTACTTCGGACTGATGCGAAGTACTCCAACATCCACATAGTTGAAAAAAGAACCTCTTCTATCGTAAATACCTTAGGTTTATCTCCGCGGTAGTAGTTGGAGAGTAAAGACATTCAGAAATCTTTGCACTGAGTAACGACTGCACAAGCTCGGACTGCTTCGGACTGGTCCGATAAGGTCATACATGCTCTTTCAGCTTGCCCGCCTGCATATTTATATGTTCCGTTGCATCGGGCATACTTCATCACAGCATACATTACTATACGCACACACGCGGGCACACGTGTAGTTCCGTGATATGATACTCGAAAGAGATAGTTGGCAAAGTAGAGACATACGATAGATTCGAGATGATACAGGGTCCCAGGGCCGGGGAACCACGTCGTATAAAGGATTGCGCGCGGACATGCACTTTTCCGCCAATAATATAGTACGCACACGCGTATTACGCGTGAACGTAGACGCATAGCCGAGAAACGACGTGCCTGTTATGTTGTACTTGCCGCCAGGCCTACCTATTGGCTCGGATCTTCCATTGCTCGTCGACCGTGCGGTTTATCATTTCACCGTGACTCCGAGCCCATGCCTATACGTATACACTCCACGAGGAGGCGTATTACCTCCATCGTAATTCCCGGTCGAGGATACGTCGGATGCTTTGACGCTTGATCGCACATGTTATACTCTCTCTCGTTCGTTGACCGTCCCGACGATTTTTATTGCCTCGTAAAGCTGATCAAGTTTTTAACCGCGCTAGCTCAATCAAACTACGAACAAAAAAAGAGATTCCGTATCGAAAAATTTACTGAAATATATAAAATTTTGTAAAAATCTTTTATGAAAAATTAGAAAAATCTTTTATGAAAAATTAGAAAAATCTTTTATGAAAAATTAGAAAAATCTTTTATGAAAAATTAGAAAAATCTTTTATGAAAAATTAGAAAAATCTTTTATGAAAAATTAGAAAAATCGACAAATCTTTTACGAAAAATTAGAAAAATCGTAAAATCTTTTACGAAAAATTAATTTATTGCGGGCGTGATTTTCGTTGACTTATAAAATCGATCAAGTTTCAAACTGCAACGGACCACTTGAACTAAAAAAAAGAAGATAACGTATAGTAAAAGTGTATGTTTTTGCTTTGATGAAAAAACAATTATTTTTTTCGTACTTTCGTAAAAGACTGAAAACTTAACAAACCGAGCGTTCATTACAAAAACTGTGAGATTTCGTGTGAAACGAGGATAAAGTAATTTTCCGTATCGCGCGATATTTTCGCCCCGCAGGCTCGTCCCGACGGGTCGTTTGATTGTGGATTTTTCGTGTGAATATAAATTCATTTAGTGTGGGTTAGATTTACTTTATAAACTCGAAGCGGTGTTCTCGTGAACGTTGAAAATCGCCCTCGCGCGATGCTTTCGTGCATGCAAACTATTTACTGCTCTCCGCTCGAGCGTACCTCGTAGCGCACGGCCTACCGGCTAGTAATGGACGAGCGGTGTACGTATGCACGTAAGTATGTATGCACGGGCCGGCCGGTACTCGGGAGCTTTGTAACCCCGGTTGCACCTGTTACCCGCTACAAACTCTAGCTGCAGCGATATATACGATCGATACCAGCGGGTTAAGCGTGAATTATCAGATCTTTACCAAAGACTAACGACCGCCACGGAAGTACAGCCCGAACGGATTAACTCGGTAAGACGCGGTTTGTCTTTCGAATAAAATAAACTGGGATACTCAAAACTTCTACTCGCTCACATCCAGAAAAAAGTTTATTCCAATAAAAAAAAAATTTATTAGGGACCAAGAATAGTATATTATGCCACAAGGGAGGAAAGTGCGTTTTTTCACCGAGTGTGAAGTTTGATGCCCGAGCGAAGCGAGGGCAGAAATTCACACGAGGTGAAAATGCACTTCCTCCCTTGTCGCATACGATATTTTTTTTTCCGATTTCGTTAAAATAACCACATTTCTTGCGCCGCAAAATCGTCATCTTCGCCAATGACCGTTACTCCCCCGGGAGTAATAGAGCGTCCAGCGGGAGTAATGAGCCCTATTACTCCCTAGGGAGCAATGAAATTGTACCGCCCATGTGCACATGTTAAAAATGTTTATTTGGTTCATAACCTAATAGAGCATTTATTAAATTGTAATATATTTATTAGTTTGACAGTATTATTCTTTTTATTGACGCGTTCACGACTCTATAATGCGCGTTGCCGGATAATCGTCGGGTTTTGTCTTGGTGCCAAATATATAATTTCTTTGGCGCGAATAAATATCTATTCAAAATCGTATTTTCAATGATTCGATTTCTTTGTGTCGAATAAACATTCATTTAAAAGTACAAATCAATAAATAGTCACTTCGAATAAATTTTGTATTGAAAGGGAAGAAAAGCCGTTATTTGCATCTAATAAAGATTTTGTTAAGGCAACGAAACATTTCTTTTATCTTAATAAACGTCATTTGAAGATCGAAATTTATTTGATTTGAATAAATCTTTTTTGTGGGCGCAGTCTTATTTTTCGCCACTGGCGGTTCGTCGACGAAATACGTCGATGTTTTCCTTTTGATTTTCAAATCAACATTTCTTTTGAATAAAAAATAATTGATTGACATTTTTTCAGTTTTTTCTTTTTATTCTTGTAATTTATCATTTTTTTTCCTTCGAATTGGGGATGAAAGTGGAAAGAAGAAAGCCGTTTAGTCGCGGCAGACCAATGTCGTCGGTCAATTGTTGTATAATGGTAATTTTTTTTATTAGATTTGTATTTTAATGGAAAAAAAATTAGATTGTTTACATTGCATTTTTTTTAATTTCCATTGAACTGCGGACAAAAGTAAAAAGAAAATTGCAGTTTCGTCGAGGCTGGCCGATGCCGTCGGGTAAACAAGGAAGATCAATGGACTGCATGATCGAAGTATAATTGGTCGCGTGCGAACGACCGAACGGTGATATATTGTCGAGGAATATACAAACAGTGGCCCGCGAACGCTTGCCGGGGAGATTTGACGAGACGTTAATGCATGCAATCAGCGCTGTGAAGTCGATTACGAAAAAAAAAAAAAAAAAAATTGTTTAAAGTCGGTTAACATAAATGGATCTATAGTGTATGGCAGAGTTTGAAACATTACTGAGAGACAGCTTTGAAGGTGTCGCTCGAGACTCGTAACATCTGGAATTATTTCAATGCAAACGTGCTCAACGGTGCAGTCACGCGAATGCGCACTTTCGGACCTTTACATTTGATTTTTATTTTTCAATTTATTTTTTAACATCTGCCACATTTGCTACGTTGAATACATAAATGTCAGTTTTGATGACATTCAATGAACATGCAAGAATTTGTTAGTTCCATTTTTGGCTGTTTTTTTTTGTACCTCGCTGTAGCTCAATTTTGTAAAGCTAAATAAAAAAAGGTAATGTTTGATAGCGCTTTTTAACCCTTTGATGCACGGTGTTGTACACAAAAATATTTATCTAAAAAAGGGTGAAGTACATTTGCAAATACAAATCTTCAACGGACATACAAATCTTCAAGGCCATGTGATTTACCGCCGTCGGTAAAGAAATCTGTAATGCTATATTATATTTTTTTTCAAGCTCGCTGAAACTTCGATGTTAAACTTAGGACTTATTCCCGTTTTCCTCAAACACCAGAGTTTCAGTACCCTCAAAAAAATGTAAATTTAATGTACCGTATAGAAGTTTTTATGCAAAAACTGATACATCGAATACAATGTACAATAGTCATGAAAAATTAATGTACTTTTAGAGTGAAATTAATATAAATGATTGGAATTAAAGTACTTTTTTTAATAAAATTAAAGTTTACGTTTAAAAATTAAGTATTTCTGAAGGTTTTAATATACTGTACGGTAATTTTTCATCACGATTGTACATGAAATTGAATATATTGGTTTCTGCATAAAAACTTGCAATACCGATACATTAAATTGCATACGAATTTTTTTTTACAATGTACAGTTGAGGGGACCAGGGAGGTTTGGCCGACCGAAAATTCAGTCATTTTAGATGAGCATGTATGTGAACATGAATAAGTAGGAAAATACATTTAAGAAATTCTGATACTATTTATAACACTCTTGTTATTACCGTTTGTGATAAACAAGCACTTTTCAGTAATTACCACGATTTGGCTAAAACGACCTAAAATAGCTTTAGAAACTATATGATAAAAGTTGTTCCCAACACCGCCCGTTATCAACGGAACCGAAAAAATGTATTAAATCATTTTTTTTTAGGTTCAATCGATAAAGAAGGGTATTTATGTAAGAGAAACAACTTTTGTCTCGCAACAAACGGACGTTTATAGATACATCCGTTTGATGCGTGTTCTGCCGCCTGAGCCCTGTAAGAACACCGTGCCACAAGGTACAAAAATCATGATATTAGTATACAAATTACATAACATTAGTATAAAAATCGTAAGTCGCAAAACACCAAATAAAAATATACAAAATATAACAAAAGTAAAATAAAATAAAGTAAGAATACGAAAGAAATATACAGCGCTACATACACATGCGCAGTGCATATGCGCAGTGTATATGCGACAACGTACACAATCCAAAGTGACTGAATTGTCGGTCGGCCAAGCCTCCCTCTCCCTAAGTGCCCCTAAGAACCTACAAAATTTTGTAAATGCATTTATCGCGCCGTTTTAAGGTTCCCTTATCAACAAAGTAGGGATCCGCTATCGCGGCTTCAATCGCGGGTTAATATTTCGTCGTTTCATGGGTGAGCCATAAAGTTCGCCGACTCCACCGATGCGACGATTGACGGCCCGAGATGTGAGTCGTTGGGACCGAATTCCTATCGAGTCACGAAGTGTCTACATTTTTTTTTCTTCGATTTTTATTATTATTATTTTGTTTTTTTTCGTTTCTTCAACATTCCAATCTTGAGCTGCTTCTTCGTTCGGCTACCGCCGTCCGTGTGTCCGCTCGTGCAGCGCGATCGTCTATCCGTCTCGCGGTATACGGAGAAGCGTGCTCGCTCGTGTAGTTTTACCGGACGGTTAGTAATATTTTTGGAATATCGCGTTGCCCGAACGTCCGCGGGTCTTTTCGGGATCGGATAGTAATACAGCTGGGCACAGGCAGAGGCAGTTACATGCCAGGCGAGATAATTACAGAGCGCTCTCGGGCCGCCAAGTCAAACAACCTAAACATCAGTCTGTTCGCCCATAGGCGCCCGATTTCGTGGACAGAGTTTCGACGCGGCGGTTGTATCTCGGAGATATTAGGTTCACGCGATGAACCACGAAGAGGAGCAGGAGAGGAGGGAACGGCCGGGCCGGGAGAGCCGAGGAAGCGAGGCACGGCAGAGCTGCCGCGATGAATTAGGGGAGAGCGAAATTTCACCGCAACTGCATTTTTACCAGCACCTCGCCGGTAAGCCGGTCACGCGCCGTATAAAACTTTCGTGTTCGATCGCGATATTTACGGAAATTCACAAAATTTCGGACGAGAAAATAAAATTTTAATGGAAAAATTCATCGATCTTCGCGCCGCGGGTCGTTGAACTTTTTGATTAAATTTTTTCGGGGAATTCATTGAGCGCCGAAATCCTTCGGTTCTTTCGTGGTTAAATTATAGCGCGGGTTTTGAAATTTGGCGTTTTTTTTCTTGATATCTTGAAAACGCTTGGGACCCGATCACGTGTGTACTGGGTTAGCCGTACGGTTAGCCGATAGTCGGATGGACGATTTAATTTTTATTGAAAACCATCTGCACAGTAACAAAAAATGTGTACATTTGACAAACTTTTTTTGTACACAAACGTGCACAATTATTTTCTTGCTAATATCACAGAAAATATTTGTAGAATTTACAGACTTTTTTGTAAAATGGACTTTTTTTTTTAGAAAATAAAAAAAAAAAAAAAAATTTGGACATTTGTGAACAAGGAACGTTGGTACCAATTTTACTGTGTAGCGATATTTAAAAATATCATTGAGTGACCATATCTCGGGCAATATGTGTGGTATGGCCAATAGAAAGTAAACAAAAGATTATCGAATTCTTTAATTTCTCGTCCACCTTACGCAGAGCTGATATGAGTAATCCAACCCGTTAATGTTCTCGCACGTTGCTTCGGAAAAAGTGTTCAATTGGCCATACGACGGAAAATTTCGGAGGTTATGGCCGATAGAAAATAACTAAAAGGTGAAATATCCTTTCATAGCTGTTCCACGTTACGAGTAAATCTACACGTTAAATGTTTTCGCACGGTGTTTCGAAAACAAATGTTTGATTGGCCATAACACCCGGATGCACCGGATGGTATGGCCAATTTGCAGGAGCAAATCCTAGTCGGTATAGAAATCGCACCCGTCCGGTTGGAAGGACATGATGGGTCAACAAACTTATCCCAGGAAACGACTGGAAGATTAATCCGCTTCGCAAGAAGATATAACCGATGGCCATAACACCCGACCAGCCATATCATGACCCGAAACCACGCTATGTGGTGCCATCACCCCATGAATTGCCGTAAAATGTATCTAACCCGTACATTTTCATTCTAACACAGGTACGATTAACTTCACCACCATAACGAATGACCGGGAACGCGTATGCACTCAAAGTGTGGCCATACTTTGTTTATCCTTCCTTTCGATGGTGCAAGGATCATCCAGACACGTTGCGAATCAGGGGATTCGATGTTCTCGCAGTTTTCCGATAATTCTGTAAGATTTCACCAGCCATATCCTACCATAGCCATATCGTGACCCGAATCCACAATATGCGCTGCCATCACCCCATGAATTGCCGGAAAATTTGACTAACCCGTAAAATTTCATTCTAAACACACGATTAAATATAACACCATAACGAATGACCTGAGACTAGTATGCGCCCAACATATGGCCATACTTTGTTTATTCATCCTTTCGATGTTGTAAGGTTCATCCAAACACGTCGCGAATCGTGGGATTTGATGTTCCCACAGTTTTCCAGTAGGTCGGCAAGATTTCAAAAAAAAAAATTGATACCCAACTATGCAGCTTTTATAAGCATTCTCCGCCAGCCATACCCAACCATAGCCATATCGTGACCCAAAACCACGCTATGCGCTGCCATCAGCCTCTGAATTATCGTAAAATGTAGCTAACCCGTAAAATTTCATTCTAATACAAGTACGATTAACTTGAACACCATAACGAATGACCCGATACGAGTATGCGCCCAAAATATGGCCCTACTTTGTTTATCCATCCTTTCGATGTCGCAAGGTTCATCCAAACACGTCGCGAATCGTGGGATTTGATGTTCCCACAGTTTTCCAGTAGTTGGGCAAGATTGCGAAAAAAAATGGATGCCCAACTATGCGGCTTTTATGAGAATTCTCCGCCAGCCATACCCAACCATAGCCATATCGTGACCCGAAACGACCCATGAATTATCGTAAAATGTAGCTAACCCGTAAAATTTCATTCACACTAGTACGATTAACTTGAACACAATAACGAATGACCCGATACGAGTATGCGCCCAAAATATGGCCCTACTTTGTTTATCCATCCTTTCGATGTTGCAAGGTTCAACCAAACACGTCGCGAATCGCGGGATTTTATGTTCCCGCACTTTTCCTATAATTCGACAAGATTTCGAAAAAAAAAATGGATGCCCAACGATAGCACTTTAACGAGAATTTCCCGCCAGCCATACATTGACCCAACGTTCCGTAATCAACGGAATATCCGCGACGTGAGAGAGCATCGAAGAGTATCTCTCATGATTCCTTATTTCTATGTATACTCGTGGAAAAGCAGTAAAACGGTCGTTACACTCCCATTTAATCATTCGCCGAGTACGTCCAGTTGAGAAACGAGTAAATGCCGGCAATCGATATATTCCACCGGGCATTACTTCTAATCGCACGGGGTTATTCGCAAATCGATATCAAGTATAGCTCGACTTTAATGAGACTTCCTGCAGCACCGCATCAACCGGTACTATACGGCTTCTATCCCACAACTCCGACGGCCGTCGGCCTCGCGGACAAAAGTGAGATACAAACTCCTAGATTCTATATGAAGTGCTGAACGGTAATAAGACATCGGGTATGGAAATGGTAAATACAGAGTGAATGCATAATTGGGTGGGTAATAAAAAAATTAAGAAAAAAAATACAAGAATCGGGTACATGTGTTACAACGCGTGATAACAAGTACATGAAACGATACCGCTTGCGGCCAAGAGAAATTGACTCTCACTCTCCGATGCATGATCTTCTATTAAAAAGCATTATGGACTAACGAATCGGCCGCGGGGGACGGCACGAAAGCGTAACCTGTGAACACGTAACCCTCGGCACTGGCGTTTTACTGTTTTTTTATTAATTTAATTATTGGAAATTATTATGTGGCTAGAAAAATTAAAACTCCGGGCAATAGGCAGGTTTTTTTAGGCGCGATACGAGGCAACTTTTGTTGTTATTTAAGATTATGTAATGGCTCGGTGGTGTTTATCCGTGAAGAAATTAAAAATAATATAAAAAAATTCTATTTTTGTTTCTATTTATTTATAATTTAGATATCGCGTGGGGGAACGAGACACATTGTTACGGGTCACTATTGCCCACGGGAATGAATATTTCGAAACGTTTTGCTTACATCCCATGGCTAGAAAAATTAAAACTGGCGATAGGCTGGTTTTTTTTCAGGGGCGATACCAGGCAACTTTTGTTTCTGTTCAGAATTATGTAATTGCTCAGTGCTGTTTATCCGTGAAGAAAGTAAACATTATTTCTTCCATTCACTTATTTATTTTTAAATAATTTAATTGCGCTGTCAGAGTGTTGTTTTTATTAATGAAAAGATATTGCGTGAGGGAACGAGAGACATTGTTGCGGGTCACTAACGCGCACGGGAATGAATATTCCGAAACGTTTTACTCACATCCCATGGACGGAGGGAGTGTGTGGGTATGGCATTATGTGTATTATACATCCGTGGCGGACGAGGGGGGATTTTTCCCGCTACGGACTTCATAAGCATAAAGTATGAGAGATCGTTTGTGTGAACTAGATATTATCTGTTGCGTGGTAACATCGTGTACAGATTATAATGTGTACACACTTCATGTGGACAGAATATATCTCACAGACGATAAATACACAGCGTAAATATATTTTACACGTAAGTACCATTAATGAAGCTGTCTGCGGGCACCAATGGAAAATGGTGGGTTCATTCTGAGATTTTTTTTCCCCGCAAGTATACGATATTGTTTGGGGATTTTTTTTTTTTTTTGCAAGCACCGCAAGCAATTTTGGTAAAATTTGTTCCAAGGTACACAGTAAAATAGGCCCACAGTAAAATAGGCACACAGTAAAATAGGTACACAGTAAAATAGGTACACAGTAAAATAGGTACACAGTAAAATAGGTACACAGTAAAATAGTTACACAGTAAAATAGGTACACAGTAAAATAGGTACACAGTAAAATAGGTACACAGTAAAATAGGTACACATTAAAATAGGTACACAGTAAAATAGGTACACAGTAAAATAGGTTCACAGTAAAATAGGTACACAGTAAAATAGGTACCTAGTAAAATAGGTACCTAGTAAAATAGGTACACAGTAAAATAGGTACCCAGTAAAATAGGTACACAGCAAAATAGGTACAAACCTTTCTTGTCCACAAACGTCCACAATTATTTTTCTGTTATTTTTACCAAAAAAATCTTGTCCATTTTACAACAATGTCTGTCAATTTTACAAATATTTGTTGTGAAATTAACAACAAAATAATTGTACAAATCTTTGTCGGGATAGTTTTGGGATCAGCGCAGAAAGATTCTTTTATGTTTTTGTCACGAGAATGAGATTGGACTACTAAAAAAAATTAATCATTGCATATTATATTTTATTAGATTTGGAGTACGGAGTTCAGTTACCATGGTTGCTACGGACCTGGAAAACCGGGAAAAGTCCGGGAATTTTTTTTTACCCCTCGACATTTTTTAATCAGATATTTTTCGTTTCATTCCGTGCTACATTCCGTGCTACATTCCGACGTCTACAATTTTCGTTTCAGCAAACTCGTCGATTATATACAGCATATATATGACTGTGTCGTGATACTAATTTCGTTGGGAACTTTTAATATTGTGAACTGAGTTGAATATATTAATAACGATTATATATTACATTTTACGTTATTTTTAATTGTTCTTTCCCACCCAGATCGATTGACTGGAAAAATGAAATTTTTGCTCTGGAAAAGTCAGGGAATTTCAGTTGGAGAATTTCGTGGCAAACATGGCTATGAGATGAGTGAGATAAACGACGAACCGCCATTTCTAATAAAAACTTTAATTAAACACAAACTCGACTTGACATTTCGGGGGAAATTTCAAGACTGAAGGAAAGAACAGCAAAATCTACAATCTTGTTTTACGAAACGCGAATAGCTCAAAATATCCACGAAAGACAATCGTGAACCTCGTGCGGGTCGTACTTATTCCATACTTATTCCAAATATAAATTTATAAAAAAGAAAATCACAACAACAAAAAATTAATCTCATAGCGGAGAAGATACAGAGATTCGATTCTCGAGATTCATCCCGCTGAGAGTCGTCAAAGGGCGCAAAAAAAAAATCCCCCAACGGTGCCCTCTTTTCAGAGGCAAAGTCCAATAATAAAAAAAAAGAACAGAATTTGATGAACCTGACCAATTTTCAAAATTCATAGTCCCTCCCCCCCAAAAAATGTTCCTGAAGTGGAAGCGATCTCTTTGGAATTAGTCGGCATTCTTTTGTACTGCGGTGGCTTTTGTGGGGCTGCGGGTAGGTGCAGTAGGTGTTAGGTGTAGCAGGCATGCCGGGCACAACACCCCGAACAATCTGTTTGTTCTGGGGCGGGGGAGGGGGTCACCCTCGCTAATGACACGTTACACCTGTGCCATCTCGACGGGGTACCGAACTTCCACCCCCTCTTTCTACCTTTCATTCTTTCTTCGTTTCTTCCTTTCTTCTTGCTCTCGTCTTCCCGGTATAATTTTTCGACCTCCGAACAAGCCAGAGGGTGCAACTAAGAGCGTAAATAAAAAAAAAAAAAAAAAAAGTGCTGACATATTCGCGGGAAACACGTGTGAGCCGTCACGAGCGTCCTCGACGACGGCTCGGTATGTAGCGAAGTATCCGCAAAACACGCATAACCATCGGTTCTACATTCAATATTCATATACGCATACATATGTATTACGTCGTTCGGTCAAGACGGTAAGCCTCTCCCGACGAGTCAACCCGCTCTTTCGTACTGCGCTGTGAAACGCTCGACTGATGGGGGGATGTATAGATATATATGTATGTATATATCTATATATATATATATGTTTATATATATACATGTACATCCGAACGGTGAAACACGCTCCGGCATCGCATATCTTTCATTATACTAATATAGAGTTTCGTTTTAACGACTTCGCTACGGTTTTCTTGGCGAGTCATAATAACGCACGTCACGCTTGTATTCAGCGTGTACACATGCGTCAATGTTGTTGAAATTATTGCGGCGTTGGAAAATTGATATATACACGGTATCGGCCACGTAACAACTTGGCTATCGACGAAATTGGATGAGCAACTTGTGTAAGCAACAAATATCGAGGAAGCATCGACTTGAAAAAATGTTAGTATAAAACTATGCAAGGATTAAAAAATCCTTTTATTCTTTAGTTCGTTGCAGTACTTTATTTTTTTCAAATTTTTTGGGACATGGATGTAAAAATAGCTTCCCTCTAAATGGTAATTTTCGGGTGTTTATGGAGGGAAAAAAGCTTTTTTATAATTGATATATTTAAAAATTGACATATACACGTATCGGCCACGTAACAAGTCAACTGTCGACGAAATTGGATGAGTATCTTGCCTAAGCAACAAAAATCAAGGGATTCCCTCTAAATTGTAATTTTCGGGTATTTGTAGAGGCAAAAAAGACTATAATGTAATCAGTATATTTAATAATTGACATACACAGGTATCGGCCACCTAACAATTTAGCTATCGATGAAATCGGATGACTAACTTACGTAAATAACAAAAATCAAGGAAATAAAAAATATAAAAATGTTATAAAGTAAGCAAGGATTAACAAATTTTTAGTGTTTAATCCTTGCGCTATTTTATAACATTTTTTATTTTTATTCCTGTTGTTTTTCATTTTATTTTTATATATATATACAGTATATATTGTATACTTTATTACCAAGCCAAGCCGTACATCGGCGCCAATTATTGGGGCATGTATGTGAAAATAGGTTCCCTCTAAATTGTAATTTTCGGGTATTTATTCAGGGATAAAACGCGATTTTATATATAAGATATTACCCATCATAAAATTTTTTCATATCACACATAAAATCTTAACGTCTTAATATTTTTTTATCTTATTAAAACATGTACTCAAATTAATTACTCTCCGCAAAGATTTGACGACCGCAACAAATATACACGTCATTCGGTCCAGTGACTGTTGAGGGGTCAACAGTGCGGAGGCCGGAAGTGGACGAGGCGTAATTAATTAGCACGCGAGGTCAACGCGGCTAATTGATACCTAATATCAATTAGCCAACCAAAAAAGCTGCTTTGGTATCAGTTTTAATTTTCTATTCAAGATTATATTGCGGTAAAAAAAAAAAAAAAAAAATTGTGGACAGTCGATCTATCTATCGCCGAGCCGTGTCATACAGGGAGAGTTGGAAATCTTGTGTTTAACGAGCGTTGAGAGTCGGCCAATGGGTGGTAGACATGTGATGTTGGAATACACGCGTATCTGCCTCCGGTCGGCGATGCGTAACGTTTTAAATGCTCATTCGCATTACTACTCGCCTTACCCGAGCTCGACTAATCTCTCCTCCGCTACACATCCTTCGTCGTTTTAACATTGTATATCATGTTCGTTAGCTGCGTAAGACCGGAGGCTCAACGAACGTTGGTATTACCGGGTTGAGGAAAAGCATGACGGATCGTTGCTCTTTGGCAGCCGAGGCATCGACAACCGGCGTCCTGTTGTAACGGTAACGGTTTCATCGAATCAGTGTATCTCAATTGTGACTCCCGTCGCCGCTGGGATGGCGCTGCGACCGCGGTAAAGGCGCGCTCTCATCGGAGCCTTGGAAAATTTATGATTTGCCATTCGAATCATAAATTTAAATGGCAAATTTATGGTCCGAACAATTACCGTGAATTATGATTCTCGTTATTGAGAAATGTTTTTATTCAAAATTTATTTATTCGAAATTTTTTATTCTATGAAATTTATTCATAGAAATTACTTCAATTTCAGAAATTACTTTATCGACAATTAATTAAATTAACTTATTATCGATAATTAAATAAATATAAAATTTACTTGCAGACCATTTCCGATATCGACAACGAACATCTCATTGGAGACTCGGAAAATTTATAATTAGTCATGATAATCGTTATATCCGATCAATCATTGCGAATTAAGATTCGCATTATCCAGAATATATAAACATGTATTTATTTTATCGACAATTAATTAAATGAAATTATTATCGATAATTAAGTAAATATAAAATTAACTTCTGCACCGTTTCCGATATCGACAACGAACACCTCATTAGAGCCTCGGAAAGTTTATAATTTGTCATTATAATCGTTATCTCCGATCAATTATAATCGTTACATCCGATCAATCATCGCGAATAAATAGATTTTTTATCGACAATTCATTAAATTAACTCATCGATAATTAAACAAATATAAAATCAACTCGCATACCATTTTCGATATCAACAACGACCACAAAAAAAATAATAAACAAAACAATCACAAAAAAAAAAAACCCTTGCACACAATTTCAAGTCTAAACTCTCCGGCAACAAAAAAATCCAATCGAATTGAATTTCACCGGTCTTCTCCCGATCCCCTGCGTGACGACCGTCCCGACAGATCCCTTCATTTTCGTTCCACCGATGCGCCTTCTATCTCGGGAAAATCAGCCGCACGTTATTTCAATGTGACTACAGTAGGTAGTTAGCGCCAATCTCGCGGAATCGACTCTTCCCTGCCCGCTGATGTCAGCGGCTTATCCATGGCACACTCATACCCATATGAAACACTCATAAACCCACACACACACACACACACCCAGAAAGCATCTTCACCGCTTTCCCGCACTACAACCCCCCCCCCCCCCCCCCGCTTACACACACACTCTTTCTCGGTCCATCCTCGCTCCTTTCCACACTTACCTGTGCTCGATTGCCGGATAGGGTGAAGAGAGGGGAAAGGGGTGGGGGGCGGGGAGAGGGGAGGGGGCTTAACGACCGCCCTATATACGTCCGAACTGTGGCGCTCACGATAGGAGAGTTCGTCGATAGAACGAAGGCGAAAGATGAGCGCGCGGTCCGTGCGAATGCTGCGCGAAGAGTTGAGCTCTCCGGACTTGCAAACACATACATAAGCGCATACATATATATAGAGAAAGAGAGAGGGAGAGGGGCTCTGGCTCGAAAGATATTTCAAGGATTCCGCGGGCATCGTAAACCGGGCTTACCTCTTCCCGGTCTCGGCGATGCGCGGCGTAGAGCGAGAGAAAGAGAGTTTCTCGAAGATGGGTAGCGTCGGCGAAGAAGAAAGAACGGTCCGGGCGCGAAGCCGACGGCTCGTTCGGCCGTTAAAGTCCGACCTCGCGCGAGAGACGCGAACGAAGCTCTCCAGAGCTCCCTCCGTATCCCCCTTTTTCTCCACTTTGCGTCTCGCGTCCTCGTTCGACAATCCGCGAGGCATTATAGTTGTTTCCTCGTTCAGAAGTGCCTTACGGGCACATCTCCGCGGGATGAGAGAGGGAGCCGAAGACTATCGGTGGATCTCGGCTTTTCGAGCGGCCGCGCGAGAGGAGCCGAGATAGCGAGCGCGCATGCGCGCGTGCGCGTGCGCGAGCGCGCAGGCGCGGGCGCGAGGAACCGTTGAAAGGGGGCGTTCGAAAAAGCGTGGAAAGTGAGGCTCTCGGTCGCGAATCGGCGACCGGGAGAGTCGTTGGGAACGGGGGAATGGAGGAGAAGCGAGGGGAGTTCATTTTCCGGAAGGCTCGATGAGAAAAGAGGATCCGCGGGGAGGGATTGGCAATTCGCTGCAGAAAAAGGGTCGAGCGATTGAAACTTATATTGCCGTGTAATGCAAGCTGTTGCGAGGCTGGTGGTTGGTTTACGAAGAAATTTTCCATGTTACATGGGGAAACTTTCTCCGCAAGGATGCGTGAGATAAATGGGGGAAGGGACGAAGAAGTCACGGTGGGGAGATACATTGCAACGTCCGGGTAAGGCGTTTGTGAAGTAGTCGGTAAAATATATATGTTTTTTTTTAAGGGTTGAAATCAACACCGATGCACCCAGAAAAATCATTTATCTAGCGGGCGCAAGTAAATATTTATTTGGTTTAAGTAAATATTTACTTAAAACAAATAAATATTTACTTGCGGGGCGCCCGTCAGATAAATGATTTTTCTGGGTGTGGGCAGTACTTCAAGTACCCACTAGTACTTTTTTTTGTACTTCAAGTACTTTTTTTTACCATTTCTGTCCATGATGATTAGCTGCCTAAACTTTTCAAGAAGTCGCATTTTAAAGAGAATTTATTTTCAAACGTTTCTTTTTTTTTATTCATAGAGAAAAACTTGATAGTTTCCCCTTCGTTTTTTGTGTCAAATTTTGTATCAAAATTTTTATTGTATCAAATTTAAAGAATACATTAAAAATTCCGGGCATTTCAGACAGCCATTTCTTTGCAATCAAATTTACTGTAAATTTGGATCGTTTAAATTTTGTGAAATGTAAACATTTTTGTATATTCCTAAAAAAGGTGCAAAGTAATTTATTTGCCCGTGGCTTCCCCGTTTATTACAATTTTGGGCATAACTGCAGCTATAAGGAAGCCAAAATCGATCAACGGAGTTTCTCATAGAGAAAGTTACGCGCGAAATTGAAATAAATGAGAAAGCCATATACAAATTACTTTGCGCCTTTTTTTAAAGCTTGGATAACGCCCGACTCTACGAACCTAATTACGAAAAAAGTACTTGATACTTCAAGTACTTGTGATACTTTGCACCTGAAATATTTTTTGGTACTTGGTCCAGCTCCGGAAACCAACATCAAACTCAACATCGTAGTATCCAAAACACAAATTAAGTGGATAGAAAAATGTTCCCAAACTAATTTAATAAATCCAAAATTTTTCCATCGCCTATCAAGCCGATCCAACTTCATACAACAAAGCCCGCCGATAATAGCTCGAGACCGGTGTTTTCTGATTTTATAATAAATAAACGGCGGTCCGTCGTTACACGCACTTGCCTCCGTAAATCTCGAGCGTGAATGACGAAAACGTCGTGCAAAATACAGGTTTCGCGTGTATAAATACAGGAAGTGTGTCTCACGCACATACGCATGAGGCGTGTGATTTCAATGCCGCGGTTTCCTTGCCCCCTCGTTATTCTCGTTCCTCTTATTTTCTCCGCGTACATGTACACGTATTTTCGGCCGGTTGTATCGGGATGCGAGCGAGTGTGAAAAAGCATCGAATACACGGCGAACCGGTGCCGGTATCCTGTATTCTCTCATTCAACGAGATTACACCGAGAGCTTTGAGTTTGGGTCCGGCGTCGGAGGCCGCCGTGTCCAAACTGGCTTGCGGCCCCTGCAGCCCTGAGAGACCCCGAACGCGCCTCGTGTACGTGCCACTTTGCTTAAATGCGGGGTGGCCCCCTTTCTCACAAAAGTGTAAGTGTTTTGCGCTTGTGGTGTCGAGAGATCTCTCCGTAAGTCTATCGCACACTGTATACACGATTTAATGGTTGAACATGACGCGCGCGGTTATATTCTGCGGCGAAGAGGCCCTCAAGTTCTTGCAGACCTCCCCCCCCCCCGCCCCACCCAGGCGCACGTACCAATATCCAGCTGCGACCGTGCAATAGAGCCGAGAAAGAGAAATGAATGCTTGATGTTCGAGTGATCTCATTACGGAAACGTGATGTTTAAAATACCAGGGTATAAATGTAAGCTGGTTTCTTTGCCGGGCGGAGCCAATCGAGCCACTGAGCTCTGGACGAGGTGATGCCCGGTCGGTAACAAATACTGTAATCCAAAATTCTATGCCACGGTTGGTTTTGCGGGTAAATTACGAGAAAGTCGTTCTCGGTAAGTCTATCGCACACTGTACACGATTTAATGGTCGAAGGTGACGCAAGCGATTGTATTCTGTGGCAAAGAGGTTCTCCACTTCTTGCAGTTCTCCACTTCTTGCAGTTCTCCACTTCTTGCAGTTCTTGCACTTCTTGCAGCCCCAATGAATGCTTGAAGTTGAAGTGATCTCATTACGAAAACGTGGTGTCTAATACCATGGCATAAATGTAAGCTGCTTCAGTTTCCGGGAAGCGGCAATCAGAGCTCAGTATGCGGTGATACTCGGTCGGTAACAAAAACGGTAATTCAAAATTCTCTGCCCCGGTTGATTTTGCGGATAAATAACGAGAAAGTCGTTCTCCGTAAGTCTATCGCACTCTATAGACGATTCGATGGACCAACACGACGCCAGTAATTATATTGTACGGCGAAGAGGTCCTGAAGTCCTTGCAGCCGTAGCAGTCCTTCCACCCTGGCGGTTGAACTGATATCCAGCCGAGAAAGAGACATTAATGCTTGATGTCCGAGTGATCTCGTTACGGAAACGTGGTGTCTAATACCACAGTATAAATGTGAGCAATCGGGCCACTGAACTCGGAATGAGGTGATACTCGGTCGGTAATGAAAACAGTAATTCAAAATGCTTTGGCACGGTTGGTCTTGCTGATAAAAGACGAGAACGTTCCCCGTAAGTCTATCGCACACTGTATACACGATTTAATGGACCAACATGGCGGACGCGATCATATTCTGCAGCCGAGAGGTCTTCAAGTTCTTGCAGCTCTTGCAACACCAGCTGCCCCCCCCCCCCCCCCGCACATTTACATCTCGACCACTCACAACTGTACCAGAAAAAATCTCTACCATATTACAACTCTACCAAAAAACAACTCTACCAGAAAACATCTCTACCGTATTAGAACTCTACCGTATTAGAACTCTACCTATTGGAACTCTACCGTATTGGAACTCTACCGTATTGGAACTCTACCGTATTGGAACTCTACCGTATTGGAACTCTACCGTATTGGAACTCTGCCGTATTGGAACTCTACCGTATTAGAACTCTATCGTATTAGAACTCTACCGTATTAGAACTCTACCGTATTAGAAATCTACCGTATTAAAACTCTACCGTATTAAAACTCTACCGTATTGAAACTCTACCGTATTAAAACTCTACCGTATTAGAACTCTACCGTCCAGCCTGGTATTCCGGTAGAGGCTTGTTGTAATTCCGGTATAGTTTTATTGAAAGTCCGGTAGAGCTTTTTAAACTTTCTGGTAGAGATTTTGGTAGAGTTCTAATGCGGTAGAGTTGTAATATGGTAGAGAGGTTGGGAGATGTTTCTGGTTGAACTGTTTGGGAAGACATGTTTTCTAGTAGAGTTGTGAGTGGTAGAGATCCACATGTACCGGCGCAGGTACTGATATCCAGCTACGACTATACGATAAAGTCGAGGAAGAGAAATGAATGCTTGATGTCCGAGTGAACTCATTACGGAAACGTGGTGTCTAATACCATGGTGTAAATGCAAGCTGGTACCGTTGCCGGGCAGGGGCAATCAGGCCACTGAGCTCAGGATGAGGTGATGCTCAGTTGGTAACAAACCTGTAATCCAAAACTCTCTGCCATGGTTAGTTTTGCAGGTAAAAAACGGAAATCTTGCACTCCGTTAAATATTCGGCAGGATGACATTCTTGTTTTTTAATCGTCGGATCAACGCTGGTTGAAAATTTGTTGATCGGAAGCTTAGTTCTGACTCTCGTTTAATGGGATACTTTGACCTAGCCACAAACTGGCTGATTTATCTTAATCATTGAGGGATGAAGGTTACGGGATACATGAATAAAAATTGGGAGATTTTACGACATGTTTTGATCGCTCGATACTTCTGAGGCTCTCTGTAGGCCACCCAAAAAACCCTCCCCATAAAACCGGTTTGGACAAAAAATTGAAAAAAAAAAAAATTTCTTTACTGGATGGAACTGACACTCTGGTGATTTCATAGGCATTTAGTGACGTTTTACGGAGCCGTTTGACTAATTGAGTATTGTAATTGTTTTGTCCACATATTGTCTATGATTTTTCATTGCCAACTGATTTTATTTACGAAATCTCATGAACTATTTAATCGAAACTCAAAACTCAAAACAACGTCCAATGTATCTTCTCTTGAACGCCTTTACCGAGTAAGAATTTTTTTTTCGATTTCACTGCCGTTCAAAGACCGATAACGCTCTTCTTCCTTCACAGGTCCCTGTTTTACCGACGAAGCGTCTTCGCATCGCCTTAAAGTTGTGTAGATTGAGGCGTCACCGTGTTTCAAAACGAATTAGCTCGCCCCAAAGTTGCATTCAACTTGTACACGAAAGCTATTCACACATTGTCATGCCATGGGAAAGCGGTCGAACGGAGAAAAAAAGACAACGCGGTGCGTCAGTTGGTCGTCTCCTCGAGGCGGAGGACAGTCAAACTCGCGACAGTTGGCAACCGCACTAAACGGAAGAATTTCTAACGGAATAAAAGTTTCGCAGTGTCCTCGATTCCAGGACAAATTGTCGTATTCGTAGATGCGGTTCGACATCCGATGACTCGCAATGGAATTTGTGTGGAAGCGGATGAGACACGGGGAGGAGTCGTGAATTTCGGGAATATACATATAAGCTTCGCTGCTTTGAAGAAGGTCGGATAGTCGGGGTTACCGTTCGAAAAAAAAAATATATATATGTATAAAAAAAAAAAAATTACACATCGAAAGAAAGAGAAAGGTCGTGGAAAGAGATATGTGTGGGGAATACCGTATAAGCTATGTGTGCTAGCTTATAGACGTCGGATAGAAGATGGACCCGGCTGACGCTCCGTTATCTCTCGCTCCCTCGGACTCTCGTAGTTCGGGGCACGCCCATCGACCGGGCACAAAGCGGCCTACGGTATAAATTGGTTTGTTTGCCGCGGAGATGAAAGGGGCCGCTAAATGCTATCTTTAAGGTGTCGGATCAACGCAAATGTGGCTGAGTTACTCGTAATTATAGGATAGTCCGGAGCTCTCTCCGAGCCACACGGTCGGGAGACTCTAGCTCTCGCCCCTCGCCGTTCCCCGCCCTTCGCCCGACCATCTTTCTCTCCCTTCCTCTCTCCCATATTTCTGTCGAATATTTCCTTGCCGCAACGTCTAGCGCGTCCACCGACACTCCCGGGTTTCGTGGGGGAATCCCCCTCCGGGGCAAAAGCTAGCTCTTCGTACGTTTTCCTCGGGCGAAATTTTAATTAAATAAAAGTTTCAATTCCGGAGTTATTTAGGAGGGGGGATGTTAATTCTTCGATTGCGACTATTTTGCATGAACAGACGATTCGATTTTCTTTCTTTATTGGTTAATAAAAAAATAAACGCTAAATACCACGGACGAAATAATTTTCATCTAAGTTGAAAATTGAAATTTTCATATCGCTTTCTCGTGATGTTCATTTATTCGCGAAGCTTTTTCTACAAGGAAGCCGAAAATACAGAAAATGTTTTCTCATAGAGGCAGCTTTGCGAGTAAAGTAACATTACGAGAAAGCAATATGAAAATTTCAATTTTCAATTTTTTTTTCACCAAGCTTCCTCTATTAGGAAGCAAAAATGAAGGAAATATGTGTATCACGTGACTAAAATCAGTACAACGTATTTTCTATACATACGCGTATAAAATACGTCTTTCTAGGTTTTCTTGGTCACGCGATATATTAAGGGTTTTTCTATATTGGTTTCGTCTAACTATTTGCAACATTTTTCAAAATGACAACAAAATCTAAACAAAAGAAAACACATTATTTCTGAACAATTATAAAATGTATCTTCTATCTCAATTTCTCGAAAAAAAAATCCTCGAAAATCGAACCGTGTTAACAAAAAATAGCGGTACTATGTTTATGGAGCGCGTATCTTTCTCCTCGTATATTATCCCGGTTACGACTGGAGATCGCTTCGGGACTGTCGTTTCCGTGGCGGTGGCGCGTCGTGCGACGTAGAAGAGTGTCCAATATCTCGGCAGGCACACTTTTGCAGTACCCTGCTCGATGAAGTTGACCGCTTACCGACAATTCATACGGTAAAAATTAGTCAACTTTACCATACGAATTTTTTTCTTATACACATATAAACCTGTATGTGAAACTTAACGTACCGCATCTGCATACTGCGAGGAGCCATTGCATGAAGCAGATGCGGATATAATTTATGAATTATTATTTTGTACTTACTGACTATACTATAACGTCGATGTGTTCTCAACGTCGTGAGCCAACGGGTAGACGTGCGCTTGAGTTTGCGCTTGAGTTTGCGCTTGAGTTTGCGCTTGAGTTTGCGCTTGAGTTTGCGCTTGAGTTTGCGCTTGAGTCTGCTCTTGAGTCTGTTCTGGAGTCTGTTCTTGAGTCTGTTCTTGAGTCTGTTCTTGAGTCTGTTCTTGAGTCTGTTCTTGAGTCTGTTCTTGAGTCTGTTCTTGAGTTTGCTCTTGAGTTTGCTCTTGATTTTGTTCTTGAGTTTGTGCTTGAGTTTGTTTTTGAATTTGTTCTTGAGTTTGTGCTTGAGTCTGTGCTTGAGTCTGTGCTTGAGTCTGTGCTTGAGTTTGTGCTTGAGTTTGTTCTTGATTTTGTTCTTGAGTTTGTGCTTGAGTTTGTGCTTGAGTTTGTTCTTGAGTTTGTGGTTGATTTTGTGCTTGATTTTGTGCTTGAGTTTGTGCTTGAGTCTGTGCTTGAGTCTGTGCTTGATTTTGTGCTTGAGTTTGTTCTTGAGTTTGTGCTTGAGTTTGTGCTTGAGTTTGTGCTTGAGTTTGTGCTTGAGTTTGTGCTTGAGTCTGTGCTTGAGTCTGTGCTTGAGTCTGTGCTTGAGTTTGTGCTTGAGTTTGTGCTTAAGTTTGCGTTTGCATTTGTGTGTTCCCGAGGAGCTTGGGCACGCAAACAGCACCATTTCAGTTTTTCCCTCGAGGGCGATTCTTCTCGTCGGCGAGTCTGTCGCCATTAGGAAACGGCAGAAGATAAAGAGCTACCGTGACTCGTTGGCTGTGCTGCTACTTCTGTAACTACTCGAACAGCCGAGAATCGAATCCGGGCCGTTTCTACGGTCATTTATTCCTTCCTACCCGGCTTACGGTCGCGGCGAAGCGCAGTCACTCCTTTCCGGCGTTATTAACTGCGGCACCGAGCGCAGTTGCTCTTACATTACCCTCCGCGCCGCGGTATGACTGACTCCGGCCGCGAGATGAGAAAACACGACGCGGACCGATCCGCGGACTGGCGTTACTACTTGTACACTATGTTGCACCTCTATTACCGCGATGGCTAACCGCCGCTCGCAAACATCATCATTCGTATTCGAATCACTTAAGACTATGTGAGATACCACGGTCGGTAATAAAAACTGTACTGGATTATGATATTTATTTTATTTATTTATGGTCGTTAAACCCATAGTGAAAGAAAACCAAAGAGACATTTTTCGGGCCACGCAAATGAGAATTTATTGATTTTTTTTCTCTCAGAAAACCGGTATTTTTAGTTTTTTGCGGTTGCAGTCTTATTATGGACCTTAAACCCACTGGGACAAAATTATGTCACATTTTCTGACAGCTCCGATTCTTTTTTTATTTTTCAAAATTCAAACGCCCAGTTTCAATCTCACATCAACCGCTCAGCGATCGAAACTGTTCAATGTACTTGAAAATGATTTAAAAAATTTTCTTCATCATCCAACAGGTAGTTTTTAATAACGTTGCCGAATGAAGCAATCGATAAATGAAATAAGATTTTTTAAACTCTCCTAAAAAAAAATGGGCTGGGATTGCCACATAGAAATTGTATTATTTGCGTATTACTCTGTATAAAATATCCATCGAGGGCACGCTTCCATGTTGGAATGTCGTGTGCATATTGAACGCTCGGTGTAAGGCCGCCCCGGGCGGTTTACGAAGCGGGTACGAAGACGGGCCGGGGGGGCCGAGGGGCACGACAAGTCCTCGACCGTCGCATGGTTTCCGACCGGCGAGCTCGTCGGCTATTCAACACCGCGCGCTTTCCTCGCTTGTGTACCTTACAAACGGATCTCTCTGTATACACAAACAGCTCGAGTAGGATCCATCGAGTCATCGAGATAGAGCGGGGCCAGGGGGGGGGGAGCCTGCATCTGCATAACCAGTAGCTCGAACCACTGTAATTTACATTAATTATTTCTAAATCTCGCGGGCGGCGTTTGGCTGCAGCCGCCGCCTCTGCACCGCCAATGCCGACAGCAATAAGTATTAAACCGTTCGGTCCCCGCCGCATGTGCTCATCGCCGCGGCCTGTCGACTGCTCCGGCGGATTATTATCGAAACACCGTGCGGTCGGCTCGATGTAGGTGTCTGCGTACACGTGTGCGCTCATCGACGAGCCGACCCTACGGGAGTTGTGCCGATGTATTTTCCGGAAATAGCCTGCCATCGCTGAAGTTAGTTTTGGAGGACCATTATATTTTAATAATCCTCGCTCCCGCTCGACGAGGCAGCCGAAGCTTACAGGAGACGTATAGAGTGGATGGGGATACACTGTTTTGTTAGGGACACGGATCGCTGTATAAATGTATCGGTAAACTTTTTGTATTTGTAAGAAAAGGAGGTTTTTTTTTAGGTTTTGGAAATGTACAAAAAAGGCTTTTTTCAGTCGGTGGGAAAATGTATGTTTTGCGCACGCTTCGTGTGCGTAAAACCGGCATTTTTCAATCTTGTGAAATAATAGTAATTTAGGACACTAGTGCGATAAAACTTTTTCTGACAAGTGTGACTTTGCTGCACGAGCCACAGGCGAATGCTGCAATCACATGAGTTCAGAAAGTTTTTCGCACGAGTATCGCACCAAATTTTACTTCATGAGGTGCGAAAATGGGGGTTTTGTGCACGCTAAGCGTGCGGAAATTTGACGTTTTCGCACTGAGTGTAATAAAATGTCGTACTTCGGCTCGTGCTACAAACTCACCGTCGTCAGAATAGTATATTATGCCACAAGGGAGGAAAGTGCGTGTTTTCACCGAGTGTGAAGTTTGATGCCCGAGCGCAGCGAGGGCAGAAATTCACACGAGGTGAAAATGCACTTCCTCCCTTGTGCCATACGATATTTTTTTTCCGACTTCGTTAAAATAACAACATTTCTTGCGTCGCAAAATCGTCATATTCGCCAATGACCATTTCTGCCCGGGGAGTAATAGAGCTTCCGGAGGGAGTAATGAGCCCTATTACTCCCTAGGGAGTAATGAAATTTTACTGCGCATGCCCACAGGTTAATAATGATCATCGGTCAATAATAGGCCATTTTCCGCCCGTATTGCACGCAAGAAATGTGGCTATTTTAGCGAAGTCGGGAAAAAAAGTTTTTTCGCACTAGTATCGTAGTGTACTATTTTTTTTTGCAAAAAAAGGTTTTTGTTCTTTTAGTAAATGTGAAAAGGGGGTTTTTTATTTTTTGTGAATGTGCAAAAAGGGTTTTTTTAGTTTTTGTAAACGAGCAGAAAAAAGTTTTTTTTACCTTTAACAAGAGTACAGAAGCGAAAGGTTTTTTAAAACTTTGTATAGATTCGCACAAAGGCTTGTATATTTGACAAACGCCTGTCCACGATGCACCAGACGTGTAGCACATCTGGGGATATACTAGGGGCACGGATGGCTGTATAAATGTATTGGTAAACTTTTTGTAAAAAAAAAAAACGTTTTTTTTTACTTTTTCGAACCATACAAAAAAGGTTTGTTTAAAAACTTTTTATAGATACACAAAAAAACATTGTACATTGGCAAACCCTTGTCAATTTTGCAATTTTTTGCCTTTCCATATTATGATCTAAAAAACTAAATTTAAGATCGACGAAAAAAAGGTAGCCTTTTGTGGCAAAAAAATGTTTGCTGAATGTACCGACCCTTTTTTGCCGGCGTGAGTCATTTTTATTCCGCGGTGAAAGTTTCGAATCGCTTCGTTCTTCGAATTTTCCTTTTTTTTTGTTTCGCTTCATCTCCATTGTGAGTGTCGAATGTGCGCTACAGTTTTTGTTGTTTGGAGAGCAGAGGGTAGAAGAGAAGTTTTTCTGGGTTGAAAAATTTAAGTTTAACTGATGATACACCTACAGCGCGGCTGGTGCCCATAGAAAGTTACACTGCGAGGAGTTTGAGAAATTTTTTCGAGACGCTTTTACCCCCTGTTGCTGATTCCATTTGGTCTCTCGCAGGTAGATCATTCCGAGGATCGAGGAACCGGCAACTCATCGCGCTTGTTTTCCGCCCTGGCCGCGATTAGTGACCGTCAGTCAACCACCTGGGGGGCCCTCCCTTTATACTTTACACCTTCGAAATCGGTCCTTCACACCTCTCCCTCGTATCTCGTGCTGGCTCATCCTCCTCCGGGTACTCACGCTGTCTCGAGTCGATACTCCAGTAATGGAAATATCTTGACGATTGTGGGTATCCAATTGCCGCTTAACTTGTTCAACTTGTTCAACTCGTATAATTAAATAAATAAATTATTAATTAAATAAAAATAAATTTTACTTACATCTACACTTACAGATGCAAGCAAAAAATTTTACACCGTGCAATTATTCTCCGACACTTTAGCGTTCTCACGAAAATAAGTAACTTTTGACTGAAAATTTCAGTGGAAGAAAAAATTAATGTTTAAACCTAGAACTCATGTATGGGGTACAAACGTACCCCAGACGGTATTCAAACTGCGCGCTTAAAGTAGAAATTAACATTATCGACTTGAGACCTCCACGATAATTTAGTTCCATGATCTGACGATGTGCTGAGGTAGCTATTAGCCTCAGTTACTCGTTGGTTATGGTAGCCTCAGTTACGTTCGGGCTACCAAAATACCCCAGTCAGGCGTTCCCGTTAGTGTTTTATGGAAATAAGTAATTTTTTTTGTTAGAGTTATCGACTGTAAGTTACTGTTATATAAATTGGACGCATATAGTAGGCATTTAATGTTTTATAATTTTTTTACCATTCTTAAAAAAATTTTATAATGTTTAAAATTTTTTTAATTTTCCAACTTTTATATGTTTTTATAATAATTATTGTTATCTTTAATTACCTACAATGTTTCAAGAAAAATAATTTTTCAAATCCATGCAAAGCCAATTTTGTTTGCATTTTTATTTATTTTTTCCACGTTACAAGTTTTCGATTTTTTCCCATTTTCAAATGTCCAAATAAATCGACTTTTTGAACGGAATACAATGGGACTATTTCTTTCCTAATAGCCTGATGTGTCCCCTATAAAATAGCGTTTATAATTCGAAAATCGGAACGTTTAAAAAAGAAACTACAATTTTGTTTGCAAAAAATGCGGCTTTTGCCAATTTTCGTTGTTTTGGGCTTTAAGGTTGATTTTCACCCCCTAAACTTTAATCAAAACAAATTTTCCGGCTTACCATTCTCCTCCTTATGAAAAAACGAAGAGTTTCATGTGCGGTAAAACCCATGTACTGCTTATAGAACCCTTGTGCGTTGAAGAAACGCGTGGGGTACATATATACCCCAGTCACAAGTTACAGGTTAGAAAAAACGATACATGAGTTTTAGGTTTAAAATTACAATTTTCAAATAAATAAAATGTTCATCCAACCTGCAAGTTATAAAACTATTGTTTCCACATCGAAGCCTCCTCAAATTAGTATTCAATTACGCCGGAAAAAAAAATTCCTAAAACGAAACAATGTGTATAAAAACTCTTGTTGTGTTTGCCTAGGCTAAGTTTTATAGGATTTTTTTAACGTCAAATTCGGGATTCTCGGACTGTCGGGCTGTCCAATAATGTAATTATATGTTTATAACGATCTTGAATAATTCTCCGCGGGTAGATGGTACAAAAAAAAGTCGTATTATTGCGCTCGATATAGGTAAAAAGCCGAAGAATGTTTTATCGGTCGTTAAACTAATTAGATTACCGGGCATTGCGGCCGGTGAGCTATAAATTAACGTTTCGGTCGTTTATGGCCGACTTTGAGTCTACGGTGTGCCAGGAGAAGCCCCGGGCAAAACTCGGATGTTTCTCGCTTATTCTCTCTCGCTCTCCCGACCGAGAGTCTCTTACACCGATGTAGGTCGGTATATGGGCACCTACTGCAGCACGATGCCCGCCTCTGCTACACCCTGCGAAATCCCCGTATCCGAGACGGCTATTGTAAACCTTCGTCTGTATACGGAGATTAACTTTACGTATGTGTGAGCGCTATAAGTACGAGTATTACAATGTATTAGCCGTACTTATAGTACTTACACTAATGCCCCGCGGTAGCTTACACTGTACGTAAGTACCTGACTGGGCCACATTCCGATCGGTCAATTTTTATAATTTATTGATTCCTCGCGGACAAGTTGTAATCAGCTGGAGATCGTATTAGGTAATAATATTCTCGCGGTAATATGACTTTTAAGATAACTTTTGACAATTATTCGAAATTTTAAGGTCAATTTTTACAATTACTCACTCATTTTTGTCGATGTAATTATTCTTCGCAACTGTTCTTAACCCTTCTAATCGCAATTATTTTTAATCCTAGAAATCATGTTTCTTTTTTTCTACCCTCTAACTCATGACTGGGGTACATATGTGCCCCACGCGTTTCTTCACCGTACAAGCGTCCCATGAGCAGTAAATGGGTTTTGCCGCATATGAATCTCTTCAGTTTTTCATAAGGAAGAGAATGGTATGTGGCAAATTTGATTTTAGTATTTTATGATTATTTTATTATTAATACTACGTAACAAGACTGTCGATGTACTGTGACTTTTAAGATACATTTCACAAAAATGTTTTAATCATTAATATATTAAAGTAATTTTTAAAAAATTTTATTGTAATTTCTCCATTTTTTTAATGCTTGTAGTAATGTTTGATCTGCGAGCGCTGGTAACGGTAAGGTTATTCGTTCGACTGTAACGAAATTGTTTAAATTGTTTAAATTGAATAAACCTTATTTCTGTATCGACTGACGAAACGTTTATAACACTAAACGAATTATCTATGCAATTCGGAGAAATATTTTTTCCGCGTGCGTTGCATATTGCAGTCGTCGTTAATCGATCCAGTGAATTTCGATCAAGCACTTCTGGTTTGTCTGTCCAATTATTAAAAGAATTTTAAAAAAATAACTTTACGTTAAAGTGATTTATTTATTTTCTCAATTTTTACTCCAATAACCAAATAATGTTTATTCATTTTTTATTTTATTTTTTCAATTTCATACCGAAACGATTTCGAAACCAATTTAATCTGCATATTGGAGAGTTAAATTGCACTCTGTACAGCTAGAAATGTAGAGCGTACTTCCATGCTCTCACTGTTCCACAATGGCAGTAGAAATCTCTCGCGTGAATTCGAAGAGCATAATAAAAGAGACGAACAAAAGTATGAATTCGTATTGTCAGTATCGCAATCCTCCCGGGGCGGCGCAGTTTCCTCATCTGCGAACGGTGCGAATCATTATCCGCGACCAATCATTCGCACGCAAGGAACACAGTATTTTTTTTGTTGTTGTTATTTTTGGTTAAATTTCCAAATGAAACGACCTAACAATATGCGATTATATTTTCAAAGTACTCGAAGCTCTGTCTTTAAGTGTTATTGTCGGCGTTTCATGAAGAAAATGATTTTTTTTTTTCAACGATTATGACACCTGTTTAACCGGCGTATGCGGCCAAATGATCGCTTAAGTTACGGAAGCGAAGCAAAATTAAATCGATGAACAATTTTCGAAGTAAAGTGCCGAGAGGGCATTGTGCTTCGTCTCATAATTTTTTTTAGAAACTCGTAAACGCATTGTTGAATATATAGTTTCGCGTGAAAGAAGCGAAAAGGTGTTTCTCGTTGCGTGTCACTGATTGGAAGAATCACCGAATAACAGTCGGCAATCAGAGATACGTTTTCGTACGCGTACAAGCAAATATCATTTACTCTTCGAGATACCGATCGGGCAGGTTGTATCTTACTTTCGTTTTGTAAAATTTCGAACGGAACAGTATTTTTGCATCACGATGGTAAATCGCTTTACTACTAATCGACGTCACTGTTGGTTGTATAAACAACAACTGCATAAACAGTACCTGTATAAACAATACCTGTATAAACAATAACTGTATTAACAGTAAGTGTATAAACAATAACTGTATTAACAGTAAGTGTATAAACAATAACTGTGTAAACAGTAACTGTGTAAATAATAACTGTGTAAACAGTAACTGTATAAACAATAACTGTATAAACAATAACTGTTAGCTGTATAAACTCCTACAATGATCGGGAATCAGACTATCAATTAACTGCAAAAGAAAAGCACACGTATAACTTAACATGACATATTTATAACTGAATAATGAATATTTTTCGCGTAACGACTGATTTTTCGATGACAAATATTTCATTTGAATTTGTTATATGCGATAAAAAATGCGTTTTAGTAATTCTCAGAATCAACAATTTTATCAAGCTTTGACTTCAAGAACCCAAGATATGTAAATAAAATAAAAAAATGTATCTCAACACAAAAACTGCTTAGTAAAATTTAGGTAATTCTTGGCCCTTGCATGTTCCTAATTGAACGTCGAACCTCTGTGAATTTTTTCGGTAAAACGTATCAAGCAGCTTCCCGCAAAACAAAAAGGAACAATAACTCAACGAAACCTAAACGGTCCTGCAGCCTTTGGAGAGACGCGAAAGCATGCGTGCCCTTTCAAAAAATCACAATTGAAAATTTACCATGTCCGCAAGAAAAGGGAACGCCTGCAAAGATTATTTGTGTAGCAGAGAAACATTAAGAATCACCCATTCATCCTCGTTACTTCAACCACACGAAAACCCTATGAGAGGATCGCAGCTGGAACGGACATCCCCGATAACTTCCGTACCCCTATCGCATTATGCATCGCGGATATGCGTGCACACAACAATTTAAGAACTCTCCAAATTCAAACCCAGCCTCCACCTCAGTAGGCTCCTAACATCACAGTCTTCAGTCACGATCGCCCGAAAAATATTTTCTATTGTTCAATCAAATTTTTTGTTATCCCCCTGATTTGAAGACACAAAGCTTTCAAAGAAATTCGAGAAGAATGCCGATTGGCGCATTATTTTTTATTTTTTTATGTATTAATATATATGAGGTATATGAGGTCAAAAACTCGACCCTCTCCAAAAAAGTTGTAATTTCACCAATTCATGATTATTTACAAGGGGTTTTTGTAATTTGTTCAGAACTTTTGGATCGTATTTTTTTGAGATATCGAAAAATTTAAGTTAAAAAACCCAATATCTTTAAAACTATTAGTCGTACAAAAAAAAAAACGTTTAAAACATAAAAGTTTCAGTTTCTAATGAACTTTTGAAAACAAAATTTTGTAGATTTTTTTAAATGACATAATCGTCCATTTTTATGAAAAATTGACTAAAATCATTTTGTCCAGCCAAAAATTTTGAAAAAAATGACAAAAACCTCTTGTAAATAATCATGAATTGTGGTAAAATTACAACTTTTTTGGAGAGTGCAGTTTTTGACCGTTCGAAACCGGATGGAATACCTCATGTACATATATATATATATATATATTGACCGTAGTGAGAGCGTCACACCGGGCCAGTAGTGGCACAGCGTCGGCCAGCACGGATCCTGGTGTGTCATTCCCACCGGGTACATACATATGTATCTTTTTCAAATCTTTTATCTGGAGTGTGGCTAAGACGTCGAGGATAGATATTGGCGTAATTTAGTCGGAAGTGGTCGAGCGTGTCGTGAATCGAAGGGACATTGAAGAACGACGAGAGACACCGAGCGTTTCCGGCGACGAAGCGGTAGATCTTTTGCATCGGGTGCATTGTCCGACGAGGACGACGACACCGGGAGTGCGGAGTCCGAGAGAGCGTTTGTTGGGCTTGAAAAAAAAAAAAAAAAAAAAAAAAAAAAAAAAAAAAAAAAATACAAGCTGACGTGCGGAAAGCGACCCGATGACAATAAGATTACGTGCGGCGAGGATGTGGTCACCTTTGTCCGCGACATCCAATCCGTTTCATTGCGCATCTGGCATTTCGCCGACTCCTCTGTCAATAGTACTGGCCGGTACCTTATGTACCGGTATACTCATTATATAGGGTAGAGCTCTGTCGCGTGTGCCCTCCACCATTAGCAGGGTCCCATGCATGTCGTCGTCGAACGCCGGAACTCCGCGAAGGTACGGAAACGCTCGCCGATGAGAATTCGGGAAAGACGGATGGATGAGGTGTGTGCATTCGCTCGATCGAACGAAGTCAATTTTTTATCAATTTTTGATCGCATATAAATTCCATCGAAACTTGAGTGTGTTCAAGTATGTTTCAACATGTTCAAATATTTTCAAGCGAGCTTCAACATGTTTAAACATTTTTAGGTATGTTTCAACATGTTCAAATGTTTTCAAGTATTTTCAAAAATTTTCAAGTATTTTCAAAAATTTTCAAGTATTTTCAAAAATTTTCAAAAATTTTCAAGTATTTTCAAGTATTTTCAAGTATTTTCAAGTATTTTCAAGTATTTTCAAGTATTTTCAAGTATTTTCAAGTATTTTCAAGTATTTTCAAGTATTTTCAAGTATTTTCAAGTATTTTCAAGTATTTTCAAGTATTTTCAAGTATTTTCAAGTATTTTCAAGTATTTTCAAGTATTTTCAAGTATTTTCAAGTATTTTCAAGTATTTTCAAGTATTTTTTAATACTTGAAAATATGTTGTAATTCAAGTATCTTCTTATAAAAAAATATTTTTTTTAAAGTACTTGATTGTTCCTTTACCTAAATAATAATAGTGACCTAGTATGGTGTCAATCGGTTCATATTTTATAATGAACCGAATGAATGAAATATTTGGTAAACATTTTTTTTTACCAAAAAATTGTTCCATTGCTGCAATAACAATATTGACCAAACTTAGTGTCAATCAGTTTATATTTGATATAAAAATACTCCCCAGGTCCATCGTGAAGATTTCCGAAGAATCCGAAGAGTTTTTGCGTATAGCACGTATCACCTCACACCCGTATTTCAGGTTCACCTCATCATATCTCGGGAACCGCTGGACGATTATGATCGTAATTAGGCCCATTGGAAAGCTTGGGTCCGAATTATATCATAAAAGTGTCCTTGAAAATTCGATCCGATGCTTCGTTGCCGAGATCGAGCCGTCCGAAAATTATCGCGTTAACTCACGCACAATCGAAAATTTTTTGATCGCTTGCTGATCGCGATCATCGTACACAAGAATGCACCGAACGAATGTGTTCGGAATTAAGCGAACTGGAAAGCTTAGATAGACATTCTATAATAAAAATCTTATTATCATTTCGATCTGATGATTTATTTGTGAGATAACGTAGAGCAAAGAAATACTTCCGGCATTTTGGAGTATAACTACTTGGTAGCATTCTTCGCACGCTTAAAATTTTTTTTTTTTTTGAGTACTTGGCGTCGAGTCGCCACCGCGTCTCTTGATATCACCCGAAAGAACGCTGCACCCCAATCGTTTATCTCACAAATCAGACCCCAATAAGAATACTGCAAATCGAAGTCATTCTGATTTCCGTATCACAGCCGACACCCGGTGAATTACAATTAAAATCAATCATCTTTTATCAAATCGTAAAAAGAAACTACCGAAGGTTGAAAAAAAAAGTTTTTTTTTTCAAATAGACACCTCCCGTAATCTTCCCCCATTTCCGTAAGTGCAGTCATATCGACCTTACAACGCCAGAAGGACATATACGCCATGCTCACACGCAGCTCATCCGCCCTTGTGGAATCGATCCATCAATACATATGTTTATCCCCACCGCGATCGTGCGTATACAATGTTGCAAAAGTCCCTACCCGACGAGCAATTATTTCCCCGAGAATTAGAAATAATGATACCGACCACAGTCGCGGATGAAATTCGAGGAAAAGTTTCAATGTAGCGAGCACGATGTAGACCGGATCGCGCGGTCTTGTCGGGCACGAACGAGTACGTAGTTTACGGTGTACGACGATCGGATGGCAAAAGAAATTGTCGGTTCTCAGAGGATCCGCAGCGTCGTCCGTGTTTTCAGGAAATGTTGCAAATGTACGAGATAGTATAGTATCATCCGAACGATGTAAACGGCCCGAGTTACGCGGTCCTCTCTGGTCCCGTGATCCACGTACCCATCGATCAATATACATACACATATACACATATACATATATACATGTATATGCATATCCGCGCGTAACGACTTCCTACATTATTTCCATTCGCCCTATAATTGAAGTTCAGTCGCGACCGTTACCAGACATCTTCTCTATGATCAACCGACCGCCCCCTCCCCTTTATTTAGAAATCTTTCGCTCGTGTAATACAATGTTGCGGCTAATAAATGCCAAAGCATTGAAAATATGGGGCGTGCACCGTCGGGCTATAAGAAATTGCCGGCTTAGCGGTTACGCGCTCTGTGCAACGTGTTTATCAACGCGCACGTATAGTTTGTCCGGCTAAGAAACAAAATGGCTGTACCCGTTGATGGATCTGCCTCGTCGTTTTACATGCGTTGGGAAAAATACTACACGCGCGGCTTATCGTGTATATAAACGTACGATAAGTTACGCGTGCAATACACACACACACACACACACACACACACACACACACACACACACACACACACACACACACACACACACACACACACACACACACGCGCGCGTACATATATATATATATATATGTATACCGTACCGCGTACAACGGCCGAGAGGACGTAACGCACCTTCGCTCCCCCGCGCATGCGCAAGGCAAATGCGCCGCGTTATTTCGCGTGGGTTTCCGGAAAATTGCGAGTTCCACGGCGAGAGCCCACTTATTAGAGCAACGTTGAACGCGGAAGCTTAATTGATGTGCGCGGAATCGCGCATTACCCCCCCCCCCCCCTCCACACCCCTCCGCCTCTCTTTACCGCGATTCCCGCCTCCGCGATACCGTCACTCGCCTCTCTATTTCTTTCTCCACCGCCATCGCCCGCAACTCGGCTTCTTAACCCGGTGCTATCCTCTCTCACGTTGTCGGTCGCTTCTCGAACGTACCCCCTTAATGCTTATGGGAAAAACTCGAGTATCGCGCGCTACCGAGTTTATATGCGCACGGGGCTTCGGCTACATGTCGATTCTGTGGGAAAGTCCCGATGCCGAAGAGCCCAACTTGCGATACAGCGAAACTTGCGCTTCTGTGCGTTATACATATATAGATATATGTTATGCACGTAGATATACGGCTCGTAAATTCTGCAGCGTGTGTGCAAACTTTTGCAGTTACGCATCGCATTTGCGGCGATATTTTTTTTTTACGAATACTGGTATTAGTTTTGATACAAGTTGCAGGGGGGAGGACACGAACTTCTGATGTTGAGCATAAGGGAAAGTTTTTTTTTTTTTTTTTTTTTTGTAGTGAGTTTTGTTTTGTTTTGTTTATGCAATTTTTTATACAGCGCTTCTGGAATATTGTGTAAGATATCGCCATAGTAAACTTGTAGGAGAAAAGGTTTTATAGACTACGAATGTATCAGCTTGATTTTACTGAATACGTCGAATTATTTGGATACAAATATTTATTGAGATAGTTTAATTCGATGAAAAAAAAATAATTGGGAGGGCTGTAAAATGGGAAGTACTCGGTACGCTCAAAGCAATAATTTTTTTCTTCAGTAATAAAAATAATCAACGATAGTGCATTCACACCATGAAGTAGGTTAGAATTGTTCAAATTTTATAAAGGAAAAGGAATTTACTCATCTAGTTTTAGGGCTTAAGCGATTAAAATATATATTACGACACATGCATTTAACACCGTGAACTGGCGAAGTAAAAAAAAAATTGTCAACAGCACAATTCTTGATTTGTGCTCCGATAAAAATATATATTACAGCAGCTGCATTGTAACACCGTGGACTGTCGAAGTAAAAAAAAATGGAAACAGCACAATTCTTTATTTGTGCTCCGATAAAAATATATATTACAACAGATACATTGTAACATCGTGAACTGTCGAAGTAATAAAAAAAAAACAAATTGTAAACAGCACAATTGTGTACTTGTGCTGCAATTAAAATATATATTACCACAATCGGAGAACAATTCTTGAATTGTGCTCCGATGAAAACATATATTGCAGCAGATGCATTATAATACCGTGAACTGGGGAAGTAAAAAAATCGAAATTATTTGTAAACTGCACAATTCTTCACTTGTGGTCCAATTAAAATATATAGTACAGCAGATGAATTGTAACACCGTGAACTGTCGAAGTAACAATATCCTGCGTCCATATGATAATCCCTATGACGAATCTATCAAATGGATCGACTAATTACTGACACATGACACGTGCGATTTATGTGAGAAAAAAAGCATCATAGCTCGTGTATCTTCATTGCGATATGTGTTAATAGTCACGCGAATCGTGTGGCCTTTCGACGAGCAATGTCCACAGGATAAAGCCATAAAAACTGCTGTTTATTCTGTGCATTTACTACGTCAAACATTCGCAATCATACTTAATCGCGTGGATAATATCGTTATTATTTTTTCAACAGAAATATTCATCGATATGAAATTACGGAAATAAATGTATATATATATAAAAGTTTTTTTTTAAACCCCCCGGTAATTTTTATAGTCATATATGAAAATCAGATAAAAATAATTTTTACCTTAACCTGCTATATTATTTCAAATCCGTGAACTTTAATTGTTGTGCATTTTTCAATTGAATTATTTGAGAATTTTTAATTTTTTTCCCAAAGTTTGACGATGACTCAAATTCGATACATTTTATGATTTTATTAAGTATCTACTAATTGATTATTCATTTTTTTTGTTAACTTTCTCCTGTATAAAAAAAAACCAATCTTTTTTCCCACAGTATATATTTATTCTGTGCAGCAACGATCGTCGATCTCAAGATTTTCAACTCGGTACCTAACTTCACGCAACTGCAAAATATTTCTTTATTACGTTTTCTCCACAAATGTTCACCGATATGAAACAACATAAAAAAATATATAAACATTACGGAACACTTTTTTTCACGCCCCAGTAATTAATATATTTATATATATGAAAATCTTATGAATAATAATTTTACTTCATATCCATGAACATTAATTAACTTTATGATTGCACTAAGAATCTACTAATTGATTATTAATTTTCATACTTCCAACTTTCCCCTCCGTAAAAAAAATTCTCCTATCTTTTCCATCCGTTATATATTTTTTCATTGCTGCAACGATCGTCGACACCAAAATATTGATGCATATACAAAATCTCTGAAACGAGCGTGTGCCGTTCCGTTCCACGCTCGTTCGAACCCTTTCCCATAAGCACCGTCAATTCCCCAAGAATTTCCATCCGAGTCATACCCATTAAGCGACCGGAGAGAAAAAGAATCCCTGCTCCATCATTTCAGCCTCCACTTCCCATTTTTTCTTCTCCTCACATTTTTTTACATACCCCATTGTTCGAGTGCAGCGACGAGCGTGCGGAGAGAAACAGGAGTCCGCATGCCATTCCTAATGATCGCCTCTAGCTCTGCGTTTAGAAATTCGCCTCAACTGACGGGAGTCCCAGTGTCATGAGAAATTTTTCGATGACGCGAGTGCGGGAACTTTTCCGACTCCACGCTGAAAAGAAAGAAAAAATAATAATAACAATAATAAAAATAAATAAAAGAAAAAAAAAAAGAAAAACTTCCTCCCGGATATCGCAGTCTAAAATTTAATCCGTTCCCTCCTCTGCGGCCTCCGCGGTAGAGGAAAAAAAGATGTTCCAACGCGCATACACACGCGCATGCGTACGTAAGATCACTGCATATCCGAGAGTCTACGCAAATCATGAGCGTTTGTGCAGTGAACGTCACATGAGCTAGAACCGCCTACGCGCGGCCAGCCCGCCTGTAAGTATACGCGCGCGCCCCCCGCGCAACGAGAACGGAACCTTCGAGAGCGAGCGGTCGGCATGGAGCGGCGCGCCGCAGCGCGGCGTAAATACATCGACGCTGGTCGCGTATAACCACGTCGACGTTACTCGGGGAAGCGTACGATACGCGCGAGTGTATGCATATGCATATGGACGCCCGTTCGGACTGCAGTATAAACATTACTGCTTTACAGGCCTGATTACTGGCATTAAGCGAGCCAAGGCGCTCCCGCGAGACTCGGATGCGCGCGGGCTGCCCTCCTCTTCCTTTCTGAGTAACGAGACCCCGCTCGCTCGGCCCGCACGACGGGCTCGACCCACACGTCGATACACGCTTTGATACACCCGTGAGACTGTGCGTAAGCACGAGGTATCTGTGTGTACGAGTGTGGCTGTGGTCGGCGGAGCTTGGGACTTTGCAAGATGCACCTACAGCGACGATCTCGTTGCTCGGTCGTCGATGCGGTGTCGGAGATAACGGAAATGTACCTTGCCATTTTTGAGGGAAAAAATAAATATGGTAAGGAATTGGTTTGACAATAGACGAACGAAGGGACGATCGATGATCGATCGTCATGTCAGCGAGTCCGGACGTGACCTTCAAAGCGAACAGGAGTGTGACATTGCGTGATCGGGATAATTAAGGTTTATCGTTATTAATAATATCCAACAGAAAATCAAACACGCGCGTTATTCATTCGATCGGTCGTTACAGTATGGAAAAAAATGTTTATTGCAGTCAAGTTGGGACAAGAGGGTGATTTGCGTCTACTCGTAATGCTGCCATCTTCACGGAAAAAAATGCTTGGTTGGGTCACCTAACTATTTATTAGTTGGGTATAAATGGGTTACAATAACTATCTGTTTCGTTACAGTAACGACTCAGGTTTAGTTGAATCTACCATTAACGCGAATAATTAATTAGTTAACGCGAATAGTGAACACAACTAACACGATTAGTTAGTCTAACTACTAACATAGTATTCAGGATAGGCAGCGAATTTTATAGGCACCCTAACCAACTATAGTTGTTAGTGCGACCACGCTCGGCGCGCGTGTCAGACAACCAACTGAAATGGTTGCAGCAACGAACTGCAGTTGCTGCGAACCCAGACATCACACAGTTATACATGCAAGTCAGTTGATATGTTAATAATGTCGGAAATTGTGAAGGCGTACGAGAGACGAACGGGCTTAATTACTTACTTAATTAATGAACGGATATTCACTTATTGACAGGTAGAGATGGAGCAGATTCGAAAAATAGCAGATTTAAAGCTACACTTAAAAAAAAAAGATGTTCATAACCTACCAATTCCCTTACAGAATCATCCGTATAACTAATTCGTACGATAATGTTCAAGCAGCCGTGAATGTCATGTACAAGGTTAAAAAATATATTTTTTAAGATACGTGTAGCAGAGTGAGTAAGATCGTGGACTACAAATCGCAGAGTCGCAGGTTCGAATCCTCATTATCGACCAAATTATTTATTCCGAGGTTTCAATGGTACGAAGGTAAAAAAACGACAATAAAGCAATTTCCGGTGATAAAAAAGCATTTATGCGGTCGTGCAGATCAATATTTTGTATTAATTGTCTATTAATATTTTTGGTAACCTGTGCTGTTGGTCCAACCAAGTCGCTTGGTTGTATCACGCCAGTAAATTATTGAAGCAGGCAAGTAAATGGCTAATCCAACAATTTCCATAGCAATTAGCCCAGCTAACAAATTACTTGGTCTAGCGAATAGCATATCAACCAACTTAAAATCGTTAACTCAACCAATTTATCGACTGGCGCTCAGAGCACTAAGACAATTGGTTGGGTTAGCTATTTTTTTTGTTAGCCCAACTAATCCGTTTTTTCCGTGTTTGCAGAGACGACTATAATAATCGCCCTAGGGTTATTGTTTTTTTTATCAAAAATATGTTTCTTATTGGTGGTGATGTGAATGCTCGTATCAGTGGCCGATTAAGAAATGTGTCCGAAACAACACAAAGTATTTATAGAACCATGGGTGTCCAGTCGCTGACATCGATCCCATTGGGAAGTTTAGTTCATTGGGTAACCAAAAGCTCCTAACCCCCGAGATAAAAAAGTGACGGCACGGGATCCACTCGGTACTAGCACGTGAACGCACGCCGTGCCGGCACAATGCAGACATGTATGTCCGCATGTGACGATATTGTAACGGCACGGCGTTTTGATACCAGAAATCTGCTTGCACGGTTACAGCTCGCCATGGAGCTTTACAGCGAGCTGGAACTGTGCAAGCAGACTTCTGGTATCAAAACGCCGTGCCGTCACAATATCGTCACATGCGGACATACATGTCTGCATTGTTCCATCACGGCGTGCCGAATGTTACGGCACGCTTTTCTTACTGGGCCAGATGGACAACTGACGGCGCGGAATCGACTCGGTGATGGCACGAGAACGGACGTCGTACTGGCACAATACAGACATGTACGTCCGCATGTGACGATATTGTGACGGCACGGAATTTTTTTTACCAAAAACTGCTTGCATAGTTTTTGGTAAAAGCTGCTTGCCGTGGTAAAAGCGAGCTTTGGCAAAAGCGAGCTTTGGTAAAACCGAGCTTTGATAAAAGCCTGCTTGCCTTGGAGCTCCACTATTTTGACGAGAAGCTTCACAGTAATCTGGAACTGTGCAAGCAGGTTCTGGTATTAAAACGCCGTGCCGTCACAATATCGTCATGTGCGTTCGTACATGACGATATTTTGACGGCACGGCGTGGCGAATGTACGGCACGTTTTTCTATCTGGGAAACGTGACCGATTATTTATTGTTATTCAAGAGATATAAATAGAAGCGTTAATAAGTGTCGGTCCTATTAGCGGCCACCGATGTAACTATTAATAGTAGCCACCTTCCATGGGTCGATTCAAAATTTCGTCAATAATAAAGCACACCGCGTTTTTATTGCACACCACGTCGGTACCAATTGCTATTACCTACAATAGTGATTAACGATACTAGTGCGAAAAAAAAATTCCGAACGAGTGCTGCAACGACACGAGTTCAGAAAAAGTTTTTCGCACGAGTATTGTAAGAAATTTTACTTCAAAAGGTGTAAAACATCAATTTTCGCACCGAGAGTAATAAACCTGTCACTGACAGGAGCATCGATACGAACAGGAGCATACGTTAGGTTATTCATCGTAGATATATCGATACAGACGTTGGCCCGCGTCCAGAAATCATACCCAGGTAAGTAGCTTCTCTCTGTGGCTTTTGCATCAGCGCAGCACTTTCTCCCATTTATTGTTAACCAAACTAAGTTTCTGAACTTGCTTTGCCCTTGATGTTGTATCGCGAGCTAGGGCGCGAAGAGTAACACGTAACTGTGTTAATCATTAACTCCGAGGCAATCGATGTGCAGAGATGAATTAATACGATGATGAATCCGTTGTACGAATGAACGTGAAGTTTACTTGCTACTCACTCGTCGATCTTTGCACTCCCACGAGCTCCCGATTCATTCCCGATTCTCTGCTTTTCCGCCGTAATTTCTCGCTCACTTCGGTAAGATTCGTCGGATTCCCTATGGAAGCACCGGTTCACGCACGACAAATAACGCGTGGCACGAGATTGACGAGACGCGGGACACCGTATTATTCCTTTTTGTTCGACAATTTGTCAGATGACCGAGAGCGTACGTGCCAACCCGTCATCTTGGACGCCATTAGCAGCGAGCAGCTGACTTCCGGTGACGAAGTTCAACCGGTCGTTGCGGGGCGCTACGATCGTCGCCCTCTCGACAGTGATTTACACGGGTAACTAGAGACGTCGATGAACACGTCTATTCGATAAGTTAAGGACTGCCATTTTGTCCGCGTAGTCAGGCGATTCCCTCATCGCTTCTCGAAAAAGTACACGAATATCGAACGACATCGTGCTGTTGCTTTTACGAAACTGTGCCCAATTCTGATACAACGATTCTTTATCGTTTCGGGGATCGCAATTCATTGAAAAGTATTCCGTTCGTGGCGCAATTCGATCGGTTCGTTGACAGTGTTTACTAGTATTTTTGTCCTAACCCATGCATGTAAAATCCCACTTTCCCCAACTGTGAAGTGATGTGCGAGAAAAATACTGCGCATGAGTACAAACGCAATGTGGTATTTTTTTCTCGCACTAGTGCGAGAAAGTGCCTTTTTGCGCACACTTCCCAAAAACGAAAGGCGTGATTTTTATAAATTCGTTACGAAAAAGTATGTGAATGGCAGAGGCGTAGAAAGGGGAGTCCTGACTGGTGTGATTGCATTTTCACACTCGTCAAGAACTCCTTTTCTACGCCCTTGCCATACAAATGACTTTGTTGGCAGCGAGTGAAGTGAAGCAAATATGGAGTGTTTGGCCAGCGACAACGAGCTGGGCGGACGAGACAGCGATCGTCGTTCGAATGAAACGAAGATTCTGCGGAGTGGCACCTGCTCGGTGACATTAAATTATCGATAGACAGCCGGTCGATCGAGCGGATAACCGACGGAGCCATGTGAGAAACATGAGTCCGAAACTTGACTTATTTAATTCCGGCTGTTAAACGGGCCTTACGAATACTGGTTATTTTTTTCAGCCATCTTGTTTTTCGCCCGTCAACGGCTTAATTATTGATCCCGGACCCATTACAATCCGTTATATTATCTGCGATAAAAATCCTATTTATGTCTGGCATATTAATTTTTTGTGCATCCTTTATATTATGCATCACGTGATTTAATAAGCATCGGTACAAAATGTTACAAAATCTTCGACCTTCAGAGTTCGATCTGTGAACCCGTCAGAAACAAGCTGGCGCAGGCCTTTTTCTTGTCAGTTTCGTTAAGCGGTTACATAAGTCTTCTTTATCCGAAGCGAATAAAATGATGAATGTAAGTTACAATGTGTAATGAAGGGTCAATTAAAACGGTAGTGCGGGAGAAAAGGATGAGAAGTTACAATTTCACCGGAAAATACGTGGGTCAGAATTAAGTCTGTAAAGACGTTGATGCTCCCATTACAGTCCGCATATTTCAGTCAACGCGATGAGGACGTTGGTGAGTTATATTTTTATTGCTTTATGTTTTTTTTTTTTTTTTTTTTTTTGTAGAATGTAACTAAAACATTTATTGCCTACAATTTATCCTACAATAACCTACAATTTATCCTACGTCACGATTCGAAGATCTGGCATAAAATTATCGTAACCTCATTTTTGCTCGTAATATTAGTCACTAATCGGGCAAGGATCCGTGATTAAACCTTAGGTCAGTATACGGACTGTATGACAAAAATGTAGGACACTAATCGGATCATTTACAATAGTGCGTATTTTCCGAGTTGCTTATTAAAAAATGGTCAAAAATAAAATAATAATTGTTTTAGTTAATTAAGAGTCCAATCTTTTCTGCAATACCAGTTATTTCAATATCTCATCTTGCGTACGACTTAAGTTCCAGGATGTATGTTGATGATAACCGATCATGCATTAACTTCGAAGTCGTCGACAAATTTTTCAATCAATTTTACATTCTCCGAAAATCAGAGGGCGCCATCGTTGCAACAATCCTTTCCATGCAGCGGCGTGTAGTAAGAGCGAAGCTTTTGTCCGAAAGAGTACTCGACGTAGAGCGAAGAGAACAGCATGCGACCTGGTAAAGTCAAACACGTGGCTTTATAATCCGAACGTAGTAACTCGCGTCCTGCGAGCGCGCCGGCGTTTCGACTCAACGTAGCAACGGATTGTTTTATTATTATTTCATATACAGTAGAACCCCGATTAACCGGGGTCGGATTAACCGTGCGTCTTCCGAGGTTTGTTTTATACGCGGAGCAATCTAAAGTCACTGAGTACTTAAAAAAACAAAAAAAACTACCTTATGTACATGAAAACAAATATCCAAAGCTTTACATTCTAGTTCACACTATTTAACAATTAAGTGCCAGTTGTACCAACTGGCATTATAACTACTAAAAATAAAGTTGTATCATTAGCCATTATTGACTTATATACTTCGCTGTCTAGTTCGGATTAACCGGGATTTCAATTATCCGGGGACTCTTCGGTCCCGAGCATCCCGGTTAATCGCGGTTCTACTGTACAGCATTAATCGTCTTTCACATCTCCCATCGCGCTTGCACATTTTCGCTTATAAACCATCCGATCTAATCCAACGCTATAATACGTACACTATAACATCCTATGCGAAAAACATCCGTTAGAAACATTTCGAACCCATGTATCTGCACGCTGAAAAAAAAAAAAAAAAATGCTCGCCTACTAATTTTAATCCCACGATCTATGTTGACGATAACCGATCGTACATTAGCGTCGTACTCGTCGACAAATTTTTCAATTAATTTTACACACTCCTGGAATCAGAAGGCGCCATCGTCGCAATGACCGTTTCCATGCAGCGGCGTGTAGGAAGAGCGAGGCTTTTGTCCGAAAGAATACTCGACGTAGAGCGAAGAGAATAGCATGCGGCGTAGTATACACGGTAGATATTTATCACGCGTCTTATAGCACAAGACAAGAAGGCATCGCACGCCGGGGGGCTGTTCCCGGGGCGAGAGGGGGGGGGGGCATCGCGTCCATTAGTGACATGAAGCAGGAAGGTCCCGAAGTTAAATAGCCGTGTTACGAAGCGTGCAGAATGTTGCGAGTCCGCTACGGCCATAGTTTGCCAACAACCACGAGAAAACACCGAGCTTATATTATGCTCATCTGTATATATATATATAATGTAATATTGCGTACAAAAGCTCCGACCGTAAGAGACAAAAAAAAATGGAAGATCGCTGCACCCTTGCCTCGGTTTTACATTATCTAAAATATCGAACTATAACCGTAGCTGGGTTTAGAGCGGGAGATGCTTTAAGATATATCGACAGTGGAGATCCTAGAACGGCGCGGTAGGTAGAGAACATTGCCACGGGAAATTAGATACAGTTTAGTCGCTTAATTCATCGGAGGGGCCGATTCGCTGCGCTCAGCTGGTTAAGAATGCCAATGAACCGTCACAGATCCTCTCACCTTTTTTTTTCTTCTTCGTACTGTAAATACATACACGCTCCACGGGCATCCTGCACAGGGCGTCTTGTACACAAGTGCGCAGAATATCTGCGCACTTGCGAATCTATCGGCAGGCGTTATTTCACGAAAAAAAAACATCGTGTACGAGGGAACGTAATTTTTTTACTGCAACGGAGAATCGTTCGTTGTGAAATACTTCACTGTTATTACACGCGAACTTTTTCTCCTCCGACGATAACTTATTAGTTGATATAAGCTTTACAAAATATCATCCGACCTTGAAATGAAAAATTTTATTAAATTAAAATAAATTGATGAAAAAAAAAAGTTTTTAACCGTCCAGATTAGGGAAACGCGTGTGCTCGCAATTACGTTCGAAATTCAAATATTACGATAGCTTATGAAAAATTCGCTTAAATGAAAATAAATTAAAGGAAAAAAAAAATTTTAACCGTTCACATTGGGGGAATACTAATGTCCAAAATTACGTTCGAAATAAAAATAGTATGATACCTTAATAATTGATAAAATAATGAAATATATATATATCTATCATCCGACCTTACCCCACATAACATTCCATGAAAAATGTGTAGCAAAATAAATTAAAGAAAACAAAAAACAAAAATTTTAACCGTCACGATTATGGAAACGTTGGCGCCCTAAATGACGTTCGAAATAAAAATATTACGATACCATAATAATTGATACAATAATTTAAAAAAATATGCATATCATCCGACATATTACCGCGCGTAATAGCCGGGATTTCCGTGCAATCGTGTGAGCGAATTACACGTCGAATCGCTAAAAACTCACGGTACATATGCAACGTGTCTGAGCTCCAAGAAAATAGAAACGAGTGCTCATCGAGCCGTGTAATTATGCAAATAATGTGCATGTTTGGTGCCATTAAATTAGTTACCCGGCGCGCTCCTTGCGTACACGGCGTATCGTGTACGTATACATACATGTATATCCCGAGTGTGCTTCTGTGTATAAACTCGAAGGACTGACCGCAGGAACGAAACGAACGCTCGTGGAAACGGCTGATGATCGAGCAAGGCGGCGGTGACTCTCGGGTTGCCCGCATGCGGCGTATGTACACGATAAATGCAAATACGCGATACATACTAAGACCGACGGTAGGTAACCCGCATTCAGATCCTTATCCCGTTGATTAGGGTAGGCCTTAATCGTTCCACGAGTATATACAGCGAACGGTCACGAGCTCTCTCGCTCTCCTACCTCTACGTGCTTCGACGTAATTAATTCGTCCGCTTATTAATTTATTTCTCGACCGCGCAGAGTAAGTGTTGGGTCTACACTGTGCGCGAGTCATATGCTTGTATTCGTGCGTACCGTGCGTACCATTCAAACGCACACTCGTCCAAAAGTCGGACTTCGGGAAAGTCGAAGATTTCTCATAATGGCAAAGTGATTTTTTGAAGAATATCGTAGCTATGTATTTATTTACTCATTTATCGAGCGCGAGGGGTGAGTGTTAGTCTACACTGGGCGTGAGTCATGAACCCGAAGATATCTGCACGAGACCAACTTTCATCAAGTTATAGCGGCTGAGTTTTGCATTGCACAAACTTCGATTGGGGAAGTTCACTTAGGGTCGGATTTCGAGACGTTAGTTTGGACTTTAGATCGCTCTTGAGATCGAACTTAACATTGAAGTTTGGCCCAAACTTCATTGCGTGCTTGAGATCTGTCTTAAGTTCTAACTTAAGATCGAAGCGGAGTTTGAACTCGATTCCGGGCTTAAGTTCGGACTTAAGTCTGAACTCAAATTCGATCGTAGTTCAAGTTGTATCTTAAGATGAAACTTCGCTTGAAGCACGAAATCAAGTTCGAACTGAGGGTAGATCTGAAGCACGCAATGAAGTTCTATCTCAAGAGTAATCTTAAGTTCGAACTGAGAGTCGATCTTAAATTGTACATTAAGACAGATCTGAAGCACGCAATGAAGTTCGAACTCAAGAGCAATCTTAAGGTCGATCTCAAAAACATTTTAAGAGCAATCTTAAATTCGATCTCAAAAGCGATCATGAGTTGAAACTACCGTCTTAAAATTCGACCCTTAGAAAATAAAATTCTATAGGTGAACAATTGTTTTCTTTTTTCCTAAAGCACGCATTTGTACGCATACTCGTAAAAAGTCCGTTTTCGGGGACCTTGAAAAAAACGTACTCCCATAATTGCAAATTGATGTTTCGAAGAATATTGTACCTAAATATTAATTCATTTATTTATCGACCTTGCGAGATAAATCGTCTTCACTGCGTCAGTCACCTGTCTGTATTCATGCGTACCGTGTGTGTATGTAAACATACACACACGGAAGCATTTCTACGCACACTGTCCAAAAACTCGGTCTTCGGGAAACTGGAAAAAATCTACCACCATAATGGCAAAGTGATTTTTCGATTAAACTTGTAGCTAAATATTGTTCTATTTTATAAAACTAAATGGGCGTTTCGTGACACGTTGTGGGTGGGTAATTTATTCGAGGGACACTCCGGGAGTTGATTGTACGCCGATTTCTTTCAAGATTATAGCTTCAGAATTATAGCGTTCCAATTATAGTATCGTGTGGGAAGTAACTAACTAATAAGGGCACTCTACTAACCAGTAAGTAGCGTGCACACGTACCCGATGCTCAGGAGAAAACCTTAATATCTAAGATATAAAACGAAGCTTCGAAAAAAAAAGATTCAATGGGTAAAAACTTTGGGAGTTCGAGTGGTAAACGCAAATTTTTTATGCTGTTAAATTGGCGGCGATTCGCTGCTTTCTAACGGTAAGAAAATGAAATGCGGAACTGGCCTCGATTGGGTAATCCGGAAATCATTTTCTTTTTTCTCATGTTAAAAATATCAATTGAACGAACGCTACGTGGCCAGCTAATCATTATTTTAGAAATTAATAATTGTTTAATGGTAACTCTGGAAAAAAAATAGAAAAAATATATTCCGTTAGATAAAACAACGTTGATTCGTGAATCCCAATCGATCACCCAGCAGTCGCTATTACTCGTTAACATCCGTTGGTTTTGTCTTCTCTACAAAAATATTATATTCGCCGAGACCTCAAATAACCTCCGACAAGGCCACAAAACGGCGACACCGTTTTGTGGACTCTTATGCAAATGTACGTTAATTAAGAAAATAAATGCACCTATCAAATGTAGCAATTCTTATACAAAAAAAAATAGACGAAAAACCTATAAAACTTATTTTACTTCAACTACACGGTTCTTAAAAAAAAATTATCCGGATTACGACAATTTGCACATAGACAATAGTTGTAAACAATGTTTAGAAACATTGAGCCATTTCATACAAATTGTCGAATCAAACTCCGTCCGCAAGATTATTTATTTACCGAATTATTCGTTAATTCACGGTCAGGCGAGTTATTTCTTGAGGACAAAAAAAGTATGAAAAAAAAAGAAAATCAGGCAAGAAATTGCGTATTAACGAAAGGGTTGTGGGAACAAGACTGCCGACGAGTCGAAGCATATAGCCGAATCGTTCGTCTCACGAGTGGGAGTGAAATCGAATTATTCACAGTTTATCCCGTTGAAGCACGCGCGCGATATCTCAGGCTCGGTGTCGGTTCGTCGGCGGAAGGGCAAAAATAAGCGACGCTGTTACAGAAGAGTCGATCGCGATACGCCGTGGCCCATCGACTACGGTTCCGCCACGAGCGTATCCGTGACGAAATTATTGAATACCGCGAGGTTCCCTCGGCACCACCGAGCGTCAGCTCTCTCGCCCGGCGAGTCGAGAAAAACTCCGAGCGCGTTTTTCTGTCCTCTCTCGCGCGCGCTACCGGGATCGACCATTAGCCTCGACTGATCGCCAATTTTTGTAATTAGCGGGAACGCCCGCGATAACCGGACCGTAAAGAGGCTGAGTAATCTTCCTGAGAATTTCCGCTCGTTCAACAGTTTTCTCAACGCGATCTAAAATCCCATCCTCGAAACGACTGAGCACACCCCCTTAAGACCATATGAAACACCCCGTCCATCCCGGGCTCAGTCGGTATCAAAAACTGTAATCAACTTTTCTCACTGGATCTCGCATATACGGTCAAAACAAAAGTCTCATGGGAAGCCGAAATGATATCTGCTTCCGATGAGACTTTTCTTCTGATCGTATATGCCAGAATCCATGAGAAAAGTTGATTACAGTTTTTATTACCGACCGCGGTATTGCACATGCTCTTAAGGCAGTCCTTGCGAATAGTGTTAACTTCGTATAAGTTTCAGAGAAATGAGAGGGAATTGCAAACACTTCTGGATGGTATTAAAATCGGAAAAAATCAAGCGTATCAAAGACCCTTAAAAGATTCATTTTGTATAACAATAATATCGAAATATTATTAATGAATTGATGAAATATAAAATTATTCAACAAATCTCCCGGAAACCTAACTTTTTCAAATGAAATTTTTCACATTTTTAAATAATAATAATAATAATGTATTGAGCATTCTCAACAGAAATACATTCATCTGATATTTACACGTTTGGTAACATTACGTATAACTCCTCTTATACGAGCTGGTGGGGTTAATGCTCAAAATACGAAGTATTCCTGTCGCGTTCAATACACATAAAGTGATTGCAAAAGTGCCAGGAGAACTTGTCCGCAATCTAAAATTATATTATTAGTAAAAAACTATAATATTAACGTTTCTTTAGCGGGTTGAACAGTTTGTTTTACACACAGCTGAACCCTTCATAAGTCACACCTCTATCCCCACTATGGTAGCAACGCGTTGCACCGGCTCGGCGGCCGTTAGTCCCGTTTCGGTACGATTTCGGGCGCTGTGACTTATAAAGGGTTAAGAGCTAATTTACCATTTCCGTTAGATATTATTATTATTTTTTAATTCGCTTTGTATATTTTTTTTAATATGGAAATATGTGTAGGAAGCCACAAAATTAGACGTATTTAGAAAAATGAACGAATAATTTTCATTTAAAAAAAGTTGTGTCTCCGGAAGATTTTTTCAACAATTTTATTTTTCATCAATTAGTTAATAACATTTTGGAATTATTATTATGGAAATCTTTTCTTATCTTTTCAGCACCCTTAATATACTTGACTTTTGTCAGATTTTCATACGATCGAGAGGTGTTTGCAATTCCCTCTCATTTCTCTGAAACTTATGCGAAGTGAACACTATTCGCAAGGATTACCTTAATCTCTTCGATCCTTCGCCATACATACTGTGTGTATTCGAGCTTCACACGTAACTCAAGCGCTAACCCTCGTCGCTGGAATCTCTTCATCTATGCAAATTAATCGGTAAATTATCGAACTTGGATTCAGGAATCGGGTGCAACTTTCTATCGACCCGCTAAATTTCGTATTAAAAAACATCGGAGGCGATTAATATAACAAAAATTAACTTCACTTTGTTTCTTTAATTTTTTTAAAAATGTATTGATCGATCGTCTATTTTTTCTTTGTTTCTTAAAAAAAACTTGTTGATTTAAAATTACCTGATCAATTGTTTATCGTCATCTATTCATATATTTTATTTCTAAAAGTGGTAGATTGCGCGGAGTTCTTCAGATTCTTTTCTATCGAGATCTCTTGGAATCAAAATGCGCCCCAAAGTCATCTGCGTAATTTAAATTAAAAAATTAAATTATAGAAAATGGGGTTCGAAGCGCAGCTACAAATTGTTGTGATTGATACGACTCGATACCACGGTCGATGTTTCACCGTGCTTTGTCTCTCACGCCGGTTTGGCCAAAATCCAGATTGGTCCGTCGTCTCCCTAGTGCGCAAAAAAATTCGGACACGAGCTACCGACCGCCCCGGTGGTCTCTACAATTTTTCTCACTTTGTTCCATCCCGATCCTCCAAGGTAGCTTTGCAGAGCGACTTTGTGGAGTAGGATGCACAGAAAAATAAAAAAACGTGCGGTGTGAATCGCTTCGCGCTCGGAGCTCGTTAGGCCGAAGAAGCGAACGGAAGTCGCTCCGCTTCGTCCATTCCCGAACAATGCGCTCTTCTCTGACGACGTGCACAGTCTTATATCCGTTTCCCAATACAGCCTCGTCCGGGGCAGCTTCTCATGCATACAACACTCGCGTGTATCAAGAATCTTCACTGATATTGCAACTTCATCAAAAGTCGATTCTGTAATTAAACAAACATTAGTCGACGATTCTTCAATTAGGGAATCTATAATCTGCGCCGTCCTCGCATAACGAAATAATAATCGTAGTAGTTAAATAATTATCAACTCTCTTGTGGAGGCGGAAATATATTATTTCACCGAGTCAAAAATGTATTATATTTTTGACTAAGTGAGAAATTTCGAAAAAATTATAAAATTAATTCGGGTTCTTGAATGAATAAATTGAATGGCAATGAAAACAGAGACAAGGTGAAGGAAAGGATGAACTAAGATGTAAAAAAAAATTCTTGTCTCAGTTTTTTATATGAATAAAATCATGCGACGAAAAAAGAGCTGAATAATTTATTAACATCCTGCGATATAATAATAAATGCCATCATTTGTAAACGGGACACGAATTATTAACTGCGCTTGAAATTACATCGTAACATTGGTAGGAAATAAGAAATAAGCTTATTGACATTGACGATGAAGTTAATTGAATACACGCTGGATGTCAATTTTACGCTACACTATATGCAATATATATATCTATGGATATATTGTACATAGATATGTACAGGTATGCATGGACGATATACGTACCGATGTCCGGAGTCGATTCCCGGCTTTCCCGTGTGGCGGCACGCGGCGCGTGTGCCCCGACGCACGCACCCGACGCTACTCAAGCATACGCACAACTCCAAACACTTTACGAGCCGAGTAAACGCCCGCGCTTATTGTTCGTCCTTCCGATTCCATCTGCAAAGAAACACTGCGATATAAATCCCGTATGTATATGGCCTACATGTGTGTATATATATATACACGCAAGCCTCGGGCACGGTGAGGAGAATCGCATCGGAATGAAAGGTGTCTCGAATTGAACGTATAACCACCCGGGGCGACTCCGATAGTGGTAATTAATTTTTTCCCCGAGCTCCGAGACTCATTGAAGTCCGGTACTCGATCTACAGTCAAATCTCTCGCAAGTTAAATCCCTCCGACGTCGACCGGCACAATGGCTTGCCGCTGAATTCCAATTCTCATCCAATTTTTTGCAAACCGAATTTAAGTTCGATAAAGATTCATTTAGTTTAAATCCTTTCGGGTATCCTGTGTTAAAAGTTGTTTTTTTCAAAGAATTTACGCGTGCTCCGTCCGCCCGGTGAACATCGAGCGCACACTTCAGCGAATTTTTAACGTGTCTTCTTCTATCGCTCTGTAAAAAAAAATGCAATTTTTTTTCAGTTTTAAAAAATACGAGCAAATCATTTTTTTTATTATTAAGGGCATGTCGATAACAAATCGGTTTCCTAATTTTCTCCACGGCTATCTATCGCTTGGACAAAAGGAAATTAGGTTTTCACGAATTTAAATACTGCCTACGAAAACTTAATTCGGTTTTCGTAGTCTATTTATAGACGCATGAAAAACCTAATTTCCTTTTGTTCGAAATATTAATGATAGCTTAAAAAATGGGGAAACAATTTTGTTACCGACTGAGTCTTTATCACATGCCCTTAAGGCGATGTGAAATATCGCCGCCGATAACAAAAACTGTACTGAATGCCGTTTCCAGACCACATTCCGCCGAAGAAAAAGAAAATTGTCTTTCTTTGCGTCTGCCGATTCCTCATGGGAAGACAATGTTCTTTTTCCTCGGTGGTCTGCGGTATCAAAACGGCGTTCAGCACAGTTTTGAGGTTGCGGTAAAGCGAACTTTATACGCACGCTGCGAAGTGAGTCTTACCTCATAGTCCGCGTATGATGTTTGCAACACCGTACTAGTATCGCATAATATTTTCTGCAACGAACGCAGGATAAGTGTTACTTAGTGCCTGCTGAATATGGCGATGTACAGCCAGCGTGCGTAAAGTACCATAAGCGTGCGTAAAGTAAAATCGGCCCGATGTGCGCACGCGCTGGGCGTTTATAGTATACACTTGGCTGTAAAGCGCCACTTACGCCACTCTCGGCAGGCACGAAAAGTAGCGCTTTCCATGCATGAGTTACATAAAATTATTAAACGATCCCATAGTGTCCAGCAAACAGTCCGTACGAAATTCAAGAACAATTTCCACGACATTCCAGAACATTGCCAGGTTGTGTTGGGACTTTTATTTTAAAAAATGAAAATACGCATATCGCGCGACGTATGAAATAACATTTAGTTCGATACCAGTTTTCGTTTACGTTGGAATCGTTTCGAAAAAAAATCCTACTCACTATGCGCGAATGTGCACGTGTATCACAGCGAAACTGAGATACACATTTTTTAGGCTGTTCGCTAGTAATATACATTTTGAAAAAGGCTCAAATTCGCCGAGAGATAACAAATTCAAGGGCATTAGGTGAACTTCAAGGACATTCCTGGACTTTCTCAAGGACATGTAAAGTTCAAGTACAGTTCCAGGACTTCAAGAACTTCAACGACCGCTGAACTTCAAGGGCATTTGGTGAACTTCAAGGACATTCCAGGACTGTTTCAAGGACATGTAAAGTTCAAGTACAGATCCAGGTCTTCGATAACTTCAACGACCGCTGGACCTTGCCTTCTTCTCTTGGGCAGAAGTCCCGGTCCCAAGCTTTCGACTTACGAGAGCTCAGCCTGTCCGCAAAACCCAACAAACGTCTTGCAATGCGTTTACCATAGCTTTTCCTGTATACACAAGCAACCATGGGTAACGATGCTAGCCCCCCCCCCCCCCCCCCCCTTCCTTCCGACGAGTATAGCAGTATAGCACCCATCATGGCGTCCCTCCATACATACTTTAAATACATTCATATACATATCTATACATACATATATATATGTATATAAGAAACAATACACCACCCAAGGTATATAAGAATTTATACACACAAAGGTATACAAGGCAAGGATACATCGGGAACGAAGAAGCCCTACGCCTCCGGCGTCCCACTCGGGCGCGTGGCGAATCGCTAAATGAACAACGGCCATCACCATCGCGGGCTCTCGAGCGGCCACGGCGGCGGCAGCAGCACCGGCAGCGTTATATTCACGTCCCCGCGTTCGCCCGCGCTCTTCTTCTATTACGTTTATAACGCGCTGTCTCGTTCGAACGAGCGCGGCAATTTGAGCTTGAAATATAAGTCGTCAGAGCACGGGTCGGCCGAGACTTCGTCGAGTCAATCTCGTCCCTACCGGGGACAACTATGAGGCGACAATCAGAGTCACGGCGAGCCACTTACGTCGTCCTGCGAATTCGTCTCAATTGAATTATTAACGTAGAAATGAAAACAAAGTGAAATAATAATAACAATAATAATCTCGGTTAAATTATACTTACGAGTGTCGCGGCGGCGACTCGGAGGTTAGATTGGTTGAAAACAAATGGCGGACGTTCCTCGGATCGGACAACACAAGTGTGCGCAGTTGTACACAGATGCGGGTTAATTCGTAACGAGGTACAACCGACGTGCATCGTCCCGTCGGATATAACGCTTTCGTGGCGGTCCCCGGACATTCGTCTACCTGCTTGGGAGACACGAGAAAGCAGCCGATGCCTCGATGGCGGTGGTCCACGGTAGTTTCGTTCCATGTTTAAGGCGTTGATGGCGTATCGGGCGCATCAGTGCCGCCGAGATGGAAGCTTATTGTTCGGCTTGTCACGCGAATTGAACGGAACGCGTCGGAGAGCCCCGACCGGCGAGGAAACTCGGGCCGGCGAGGAGAGGTTTGGGGGGGGGGGGGGGAGTTGTGCCGGGATGCCCGCGGACACAAAACGGACATGGATAGATATTTTTCTTCTCGCTCTTTTGAGAGACCCAAGTTTTATCATCGAAGAATCAATTAAAGTCTAATAGGTATCGTATCGATTTTTCACGCAACCTATCGTCGATGGATCTTAGAACTCGGGGGAATCTTATGGATCCAACTAATTCAATAGAATGGCTTTTTTTTATCAGATTTTTTTCTCTCGTTGGTCGATTGTTTATACAGTAGGGTGGTGGGAAGTTTTTTTTTTAGTTTCGAGCCCAGTTTCGGTATCAAATGTATCGAGCTAGGAACAAAATGCGGCGCAGATTCGTTTCATTTCTCTGAAGTAAAAAAAAACAATTACGACGGTCAATTAATTCTAGCGTTATAAAATACATAAGATACGGAGGATATTAAGAATCTTTGAAATGTTGATTCTGTGAGCGATTTTAAAAAACTCTATATTATATTTTGAAAACTATATTATATTTTAAAAACTCTATACTATATTTTCTGCTCTATATTATATTTTATGCTCTATATTATATTTTATGCTCTATATTATATTTTATGCTCTATATTATATTTTAAAAAAGAGACTTTACTATAGGATTATCACTGTTAGTAGAAACTGTATATTTAATGCACCGGACTGGAAGTTTTCATAGAAAAACTGGTCCATTAAATCTAATGTACAATTGTGATGAAAAATAAATGGCCTTTTACCCAGATAGACAAGCGCTATGAAAAGTAGCATTATTGGCGCGATAATTGTGACACGTGCGGCACATGTTGCAATTATTGCGTCAACTGCTACTTTTCGTGCCGCTTGTCTATCAGGGTAGAGCGAAATTAAAGTAAATTATTGGAATTAAAGTACTTTTATAGTAAAATATTTAAAATATAGTTTTTATAAAGTTTCTAATATACCGTACGTTAATTTTTCACCACAATTGCAGGTGAAATTTAGAAACCAATTTAAGCATAAAACCTTCCAGCACCTCTGCGTTAAATTTTATATGAATTTTTGTGACAGTCACTGTTACAAAAAGTTGTAAATTTAATGTACTGAACTGCAAACTTTTAAACAAAAACTGGTACATTCAATTTAATGTACAATTGTGATGAAAAATTAATGGACTTTAAGAGTGAAATTAAAGTCAATTATTAAAAGTAAATGATTTCTGAAGTTTTTAATATACTATACATTAATTATTCATCAAAATTGTACATGAAACTTAATATACCAATTTATGCATGCAAACTTCCAGCACCATTATATTAAATTACATACGAACTTTTTTTTGCAGTTTCGAATGAAATATTGTGACGTAAATTTAGGCGTGAATCGGATCGAGAGGATAGCAGAAGAGATACGCGAGAAATTCGTTTTAGTTCCTGTTGGACTTGAGGGAGCGCCGAAGCTCGATCATGGGTGAACGGACCACCGGGATAGTTATCGGGCTCCCACGCAGCCGAGGCTACACTTCTATTTCATCCAAAGCAAAACGAACGAGTCTTCGACATTTTTTTTTATTTTATTTTTTTAATCTCTCGTGTCCGAGCATCGAATTAGTGATCGAGAGGCGAGAAGCTACCGAGATAGCTCCCGTTTCCACGCTTCGCGGAGCTCTATACCGACAAAAAGGATATCGCGCCTTTCGCCCCTCTGTCAAAGTCTTTTGTAGCGACCAGATTCGATTGCCGAAGCCGTGTGCCACGATCGAATGGCGTTAACTTCTATAACCGAATCGAATATCTGTGGCCGCGTCGTATATTCTTTTCATCGCGGTTACGACGTTTCGAACACTTTATATAATTTGTGTTCGGACCGATTCGGTCACGGCGTTTTCCCATGCCGAATATTCCAGCCTCGCAGATTTTTTTTCTTCTACTTTCGCCGCTCCACTTAATTTTTAGTTTCGCTTACTTTGGTACGGATAGATTTTCCGTGTAGTCGAAAAAGGAAATAAAAATCGTTGGCATTTAAAAAATATCTTAATGGCGACGAAGAATGAACAAAAATGGCATCTTTACTTTTGGCGAAATTGTCTCGTAGGGTCATTGAAAGACCGAAATAAAAAAATATCGTTAAAACCCTGATCGCCGAAATGCTGGACGATCTGGCATTTTCCAGTTCGTGACTTTCAAACAGTTTGAATAGTAACAAAGTGGGGTAAAAAAAATGGAAACAAAAAATTCAGCGGCACCTCGAAGTCTAGTTTTATTAACGGCAGAAAAAAAGGTTTTACAAAAATTCATACCGTTTTTATAGGAAAAAGAAGTCACTGCGATTTGTTATTGGCGAAAAAAATGTCCAAGTAGATGAAAGGTTTAAAAAGTCTTCTCTTAATTTCGCTTTACAGTAATTTTGCTCTGTATATTGTAAGCCAACTTAGTGTCTGCGATAGATTATGCTCTAATGTTATTATTCCTCTATTCTTAAATGCATTACGTAAACTGCACTCAAACTTTTCTGTGATTCGTTACATGTAGCGCTTATCTGTATCGTTTCCTCCTTAGGGGATTTATCCCAGGACGCAATAAACGATATCTTATCTGCCTACCTAAAATACCTACGTGCACCACTGCGTTAAAAATTTGAAAAAAATTCAGATGTATCTCGAAGTCTACTTTTACCAAAGGCACGAAAAAAAAATTGTTTGCAAAAAAAGTTCCTACCGTTTTTGTAGCAAAAATAAGCCACCGCGATTTGTTATCGGAAAAAAAAAGTTCTGGGTGAAGGTTTAAAAAGTCGAAATTCGATCCTCACATGATGCGCACGCGCACAATTGCATTACAAAATTGGAAAAAATTGAGAGGTACCTCAAAGTTTAGTTTCCTCAAAATCATTTTTTTAAAATACCGTAAAAATTCATATAGTTTCTGTAGCAAAAATAAGTCACCGCGATTTGTTATCGGAGAAAAGAAAAAGTTCTACGTAGGTGAAGGTTTAAAAAAATCTAAATGTCATATACGTATAGATCTCATTATGCCATCGCGCACCTTGGCGTTCTTCTCCGCCTCGCGTAACATCGCGCAAACCGGAAGTTATCTATCATCGTCACGATAATATGTAACGTTTTTTTTTTTTTTTGCAGATGAACAGGCGCATATTTTCAACGAATTGTCAGCTAAATCAACGATAAATGATTCGCAATTTCTTCGAGAGAAAAAAAAAATCGCGACATATTATGTCGCGTTGATTGTTGGCGAGTCGGGGATTGCTGCTGTAATGGGGCACGAGAGGGCGAAGAGTTTCGTCGCCGACGAAGAAAGGACTGTGTCGAGCTGTCGAGTGAAAGAGGCTACCACCGGTAAAAAAACGGACGAAGAGGCGGGACCGTCTGACGAGCTGGTAACTGGCTGTGAATAATTTAATAGATATTGCGTTCCGTCCTTCCACAGTTTTTTATATTTATTTTCTTTATTTTCAGCCCAAGCTGACCGCTTTGGTTCTTTCCATCCGTCCTCAACTCGCTCTCGCGGTCTTTAGACCCAAACTCGACGACCGAACTTCGTGGGATTCTTTCCTTTTTTCATTTCGGACACTTTTCGGACTGTCCGCCACTGCCGAATGTACGGCAGATCGACAATGCGACTTCGTAATTAGGATCGCGTGACTTGCCGAAAAAAGACTCCGGTCGAGTCTCACAGCGGAGCGTATAAGCTGCACAAGCCATACGAGCCGATTATATCTGATCACTCGGGACATTGTTCTAACAATGCTATCATGAGCACTTGACGAAAGAAAAAAAAAACTCGAGACGAAGGACTGCCAAAGTTTTTTTTCGATCGTTTAATGTTTAAGGACGAGGACACTGTACTCGGTTATTGATTTCCACGGTCGTGCCCGGTTGCACAATCGTAAAGCCTCGTTGACGAAATCGGACACGATTTGCCCTGCGTCAAATTTGCAAACGAGCAATGACGTCAAAATAGTTTTATTCCTTTATCGCGATGGAGTCAAATTCGTATGGTATAAAAGTAGCAAATATACCGAAAAGTAAAATAATCAAACGCACATTTTTCCAGTGCGGAAATTGAAACAAAAAATGGTGTACACAATTTTTATTTAATTTTTTTTTGTACTTTTCCCACAAGAAAAGGAGAATGTATGCAAAACATGATCGTCATATCGAACTTTATGGCGTTCATATGGAATTAATATATTTCCTGTAGATAGCTTTCACATATATTTGCAAATAAATATATGCCACAAGAATATATCCATATTAGGGTATTTCAAAAAAGGTTTTTGTAAATTGTTTTCCTCCCACCTTTTTAAAGTACAGATTTCGATCCCAAATTGAACCTCGCGAACGGCAGGTCTAAGGAAAAAATCTTAAGAGATTCCGCATTCGTCGTTTATACCCAAAACAAAAGAAGTCGAATTTTTTCGGTACAGGCGTTGAATGCGGCACCTCTTAGGATTTTTGGTTGGAACCGCAAGGTTTCGCAAGGTTCAATTTAAGATTGAAATCTTACCCTCTTGGGGAGGGTGGAAAGAATTTTTTTTTCAACAAATTCACACGACTTCACATTTTTAGATTTTTTTATATACAAATTTTTAAAAAATAAATAAAGAATAGGTACTTTGGGTGCACTGTCAAACGTGACAAAAAATTAATCTTCAACCCCGTAAGGATACGGAAAAGGATATAATGCGAGATGCAAAATTTGTTGGCAAAAATATTTGGCAAACAATTTTTCACGTTGTCTATTTTTGCTTCCTCATAGAGGAAGCTTTTTGTGTCAGTGTTCAAAATGTTCCAAAACATCGAAAAATCACGTTTAGAAAAAATATCCGAATGTATTTTTTTTCTTTTTCATGTGGACAACTCTATTCGGCTGATTTCTACGAGGGATGGAAGTTCGCGCCGAAAAATGCGTCCGAGCTTTTCTTCGAGAAAAGTGTGTCCGCGGTCCGCACACGCAAGTCAGATGCAGACCGTTGCACGGTACATGCGGCTGTGTCTAATACCGTAAGGACGTTGCAACTCGCTCGGGGAATGTTTAGTCCCGGCGATGGCGGTACATAAACAAGTTTCCGACTCTCTTGTCTCTCGTTCGCCGTGCAACAAACTCAGATACGGTGCGATATCAATTATCGTTACTTAGCAGTTAAACCGCACGGCGTGATCGTAAAAACGGTGCTGCCGCTGCCGCCGCCGTGCCTTTTAATAGCGAAGTTGCCGTTTTCTCTTGCGCGTTGGGAGTTTCGCGTCGGGCCGAGCGTGCGACTCTGTAAATGCGATTTTTTACGATCAGCAACAACCACGAGCGCGTAACGTGTGTCCCTCTCGTCCAATGAGACGAACCGTCTCGGTTACCTCCTCAATGGGCCAACGAGAGAACCGCTGCCGATCGTAAACGCGAGGCAAATTATTGCGCTACTCATGAGAAAAATTAGATACTCCTCGAGCGATTCTCGTACACCCCGAGACACCGCCGCAACACAATACTGCCAGCGCGAGAATCGTATTACTCTTCATCTCTCGGCTACCTATGGGGATTACCGGTTCGCGAATAATCGACTTTCCAGAAGTCACACCGCCCGGCGAACTTCACCGGTGAATTCGCTCCTTCGGCGACCGTCCAGGCAATTTTTCTTCGAGTCATTTTGTCAGGATTTTTTTTTTCCTATCTCGAATTACTGAAGTCCGTCTAACTTTATATTGCAGTCCAAGCTACAAACGTTTTTATAAAAACGGGCGTTATTGTATATGTGAAAAACAATGAATCATTGTCAAGAAACCATTTCGATAATTTTTGTATTTTTATACAAATTTACAAAATTTACGGGAATTAAATCTTTTGGTCGTGAACATTTTAACGATATGGTTATTTTTCCGAATATGAATAACTGAGAATAATTTTTAAATCTTTTCCATCAGATTTTTATTTTTCAACACGCAGCAATTAACAAAACTGACTGTGGGATTAATGGTCACTAATTTGTTTACGTTGTTGATATTTAATTATATTGAAAACTTCAGTCGATTTATTAGAATAATTTCTCATGGCGCAATGACACGCATTACGGGTCTCGGGAATATATTTTATTTTGAAGTATCTCCTTAGTCATTCGGAGATTCAATTTATTAAGAAACTTCGTTCTCGAAGTACGCATGCTTCACCTACCCGTATGCTCTCCGTTTATACGAAATTACTGAATGCCGCTTAATTTGATATAGCGGTCCAAATTAAAAACCTTTTTCTTTATCGGGCGTTTTTGCATACGTATAAATAATTAATCATCCACAAGAACCCATTTCGATTATTCTTTTTCGCCTAAAAATTTAGAAAATGTACTGGAGTGAAATCTTTTCATCTTCATAAGAAAATTTTAACGATATGGTTATTTTTCCGCATATGAATAACTGAGGATAATTTTTTATGTTTTCCATCAGATATTTATTTAACAGCAATTAACAAAATTGACTTAGATCGTCATTTAATTATATTAAAAACTTCAGTCGATACATTAAAATAATTTTTAGTGTCGCAAGGTCATGTATTACGGTTCCCGGGAAAATATTCCATTTCGAAGCATCCCCTTAGTCATCCGTTGGTTAAATTTATTGCGTACTTTCGTTCTCGAAGTGCTAGCACATGTTTCACCTGCCCGTATGCTCTCCGTTTATGCGGAATTACTGAATGCCGCCTAATTTGATATTGCGGTTCAACTTAAAAATCTCTTTTTTTCAATCGGGTGTGCTTACATCCATAAAAATAATTAATGGTCCACAAGAACCCATTTCGAATGTTCTTTTTCGCATAGAAGATTTAGAACATTTACTGGCATTAAATCTTTTCGTCGTCATAAGAAAATTTTAAGGATGTGGCTATTTTTCCGGATATGAATAACTGAGAATAATTTTTTTTTTCCATCAGATTTTTATTTATAAACACGTAGCAATTATCAAAACTAACTTTAGGTTTATTCGTCATGTAATTATATTTTAAAAACTCCAGTAGATTTATTAAAATAATGTTTAGTGTCGCAAGGTCATGCATTACGGGTCTCGGGAAAATATTTGATTTCGAAGTATCCTTTTAGTCATCCGGAGGTTAAATTTATCGTGTACCTTCGTTCTCGAAGTGTTAGCACATGTTTCACCTGCCCGTATGCTCTCCGTTTATGCGGAACGTATAATAGCGCACTGGCCATATATACGCGCAGGCATTACTAATTCTGTTAAAGTGCGTTACATAGGTATGTTGCAGTAGTTTATTGATGCGCGCGCGTAGCGGAGCTCTCGCCGCTCGAAAGAGGCTCGTCTTAATATCCTGCAATTACTGTTTTATCCAATACAGAAGATTATTATCGAACCGACATATTTAATCTTTGTATTTTCTCGCTTGTTAATGGTAAACATACTTTATTATCTGTATCATTTGTCAGTTTTAATTACATATCGGACATAATTAATGTTTCATTATTAATGAGTTTACACGACTGCGTGGCGCTACTGCGTCGATCTAAACGAGTACAAGTTCATTTGCTATTCCTATCGCGATTTTTTGCTCCGGCATATATTTCCGTGTCTGAAATAAATATTTCTCCGACTCACCGGCTCGTAAATGAAAGCCGATGAATCGTAAGGTTTTTTTTTTACAACACCGATTAAACTATGAGCCACTGTTGTTGGAAAAATTTTATAAAAAAAAAAAACCAGTATTATAAAAATGTTATCAATTTTTTAAAGTCCGGGATAAATGTCCCGCGATGAAAATTAAATGGCTGTATGTTTCGCTTTATTTTGATTTGTTGACTCATGTGATTTGCGACAACATTTGCAATTGCCATCGCAATTTTTAATGGTGATATTTTAGGGTTACAATATCACAGTAGCAGTAAATGTATTTATTGACAATAATTACACGGTATGGATGCTGGTACATTTTGACGATTACATATTACATATATGCTGCCAATTGGCCATCGACCGAAGCCCTTCAGCCAAAAATATCACATTTTTCTAAAATAAACTATTTTTTTTTGATAAATAATTTTTCCACAAATCGGAGTAAGCAGTACCATAAAAAAAAGTAAAATATGTATATACATTAATATTAAATTACGAGTCGACCGGCAAAATGGTGCTTCGAAAGTTGGCCGAGTCGTCATTCGCGAGCTTTTTTTTAACGGGAAACATTAAAAGTTTTCAAACTCTTACGGACCATTTGACAAAAGTAGACGTATGTAGTGAGGATTGTTTTCATGGTCGTCTTCCGTTTGACTGAATATGATTGCCAGAAGGGAATATTCGAGGGACGTAAAGTTAGAGAAAAGCAAAAGCTCAACCACCCGGAGATTATTTCTTCTGTTCAGACTTCCGGTAGCGTTTCCGTCGCCCGGACTCGAATAGTGCAAGAGTCGCGTTTTAAAGTTTGCCGTCGCCGAGGCGGCGGTGTATCTTTAACGTCGCTCAGGAACATAAAGAATTCCTCGAGAATGCACTCCGATGCATTTCACATTCATGAATAACCCAACGTTTCGTAACACAATCGTGATACTAATTAATTATCTTGTTCTATCAATTAAACAGGATGCAATCCGTAAAGAAAAACGCAAATGAAGATTGATGAACGAATATTGTTTCTAAATGGTTCTTCGTAGATTTTGCATGCGCGTTGATTTTTTTACGTTAATGTTTCTAAACGACGCGAGTCGTGTGTTTGCGCGGAGTGTGAAATTACCGGGGTCGAGAGTCACGACACAATAGGTACTCCTCGTCGAAATGACAAGATAATTTAACTACCGCTGATAACGCGAATTTTTTATCTGTACGAATTTTTAAGATCTCAACGTAACAAACATGTCTTGGCCACAAACATTCATAATTTAGTTTCCCTAATTAATCGTTGTTTTTTTAAATTAAAAATATAATTTTTCGATGAAGAAAATTAGTTTTGCACTTTTGTGAACAAATGCTTGTTAAACGTACAATTATTTTTTACTGTACAATAATTCTGTCCAATTGGCTTAACAGCGAATGTGCATAGTTAAGTTTGTGGATTTCCGAATATAATCGTGCCGCTGACAGCTAAAATGGATTTATTATTATGGATGGTTTATTATTATTATTATATTATTATTTGTACTCGCATTTATTGTAATTATCAATCGGACATGGTCAACTTGTTCTATGTCAGAAAGTTTCATTTTTGAAATAAATAACGTCAAATGGTGTATATTTTTGATTTTGTATTTTTGTTTCTAGTATTCGTACACGGAGTGGAGAAACTCGCGGAAAATCATGAGACATAAAGGGTAATCGAGCCCAATTGCGTCTCGTTGCCGGGAGAGTTCGTAACCCTTCGTAAAAACGTCAGGGACTCGGCGCGAGGAACGAAAATGACAGGGTAAGTTGAGGGACTGAATAAAGTATGAATGGATAGGGTTACGTTTGCCCAAAAACATCCACCATTTATGTCTTATTAAATTTTTTTTATTTCAAAATTCAATTTTTCGATAAAGAAAATAAATGTTGGTCCCTTGTGGAGAAATGCTTGTTAAACGTACAAGTATTTTTTTACTGTACAACAACTGTGCCCAGTTGGCTTAAAAGCGCTTGTGCATAATTAAGTTTTCGAATTTTCGCATGTAATCGACCTGCTTAAAGCCAAAATGGATTTGTTTATTATTATTATTTCTGCTCGCATTTTTTATATTTAGGACGTTATACTTTTTAAATAAATAACATAGAATGTCGTATATATTTTTTCATTCTTTTTGTTTCTAGTATGCGTACACGGAGCGGAGAAACTCGTGGAAAATCATGAGATATAATGGGTACGCGAGCCCAATTGCGGCTCGTTGCCGGGAGAGTTGGTAACCCTTCGTAAAAACGTAATGGACTCGGGCTAGGAACGAAAATGACAGGGTAAGTTGAGGAACTGAATAAAGTATGAATGGATAGGGTTACGTATAGACGCAATCCCTTTGCGGATAGTTGCCGTATTATATGCGCTCTCTGTGCGAACCACTGATGATAGTGTATACGCGAACATGTTAACTGCAATGCCAAAGTGGCCAACTTCGCCAGCCAGTAGTCTTCGACATTTTTCCTCGAGCAATTGAAGACCTTTTCTCTGGGCTGGCGTTCGTTCGCACGGCGTTAAATCGAAACTTTCAATGACTCGCTGCAGTATAAATATTTGTCTAGGTGACAATTACATTTTTTTAATGTAACTATCAAGGCAATATACTGGAGCATAAAAAATAAGCAAAAAATGTATATTGAAACGCAAGAAACTTTATTCAGGAACGAGTAAGAAATGCATATTGAAATTTGCATACTGGAGCAAAAAAAAGAAGAAAAAAAAAAAATGTTACAAAACAAGAAACTTTATTCAGGGACGAGCGAGAAATGCGGAAATACCAATTAAAATTAATTGGCCCTAATTACAACGATTAAGATACTTGCTGGTAAGAATTTATGAAAATGAGCACTGCTTCGCGAACCGCAAATTAATAGTCAAGGGTTAAATGTAACGTTCTCACTTGGGGATTGCAATCTAAAAAAAAATTCATATTCCTTTCTCCGAACAAAATTAATATTTTGTTCGGAGAAAGGAATATGAATTTTTACGATACGGTTACGGTAGATATTTTTCAGGCGATTGTCCGGCTCCAAATTTCCCGGAAGAAAATTCCATGTAGCAACAACTTTGAGAGACAAATTCACACTTTTCGATGAAAAAAGAAAAAAAAATCTTATCGCTTTTTTGCTCCAAAATTCGAATTCCCAACATTTTTGCCCCGGAATAAATATTTTACAAGATAGAAAAAGATTATGATGCAATTTTTATTTTTTCTGTAGGTAGGCGATTCGGGATTTACGCGATGGATGATCCGCTCTGGAATGGACGAGACTTGATTTTGAACTCAACACAAACCGTACTTTTTCTTGAGCTCCGATTTAACAATGTTAACGCCAAATTCCCTGTAGAAAATTCTACATAGCAACAACTTTGAGACAAAAATTCACAATTGTCGATGAAAAAACAAACGAAATTCTTATCGCATTTTTGCTCAAAAATTTGAATTCCCAACATTTTTGCCGCGGGATAAATATTTTAAAAGATAAAAAAAAGATTATGATCCAATTTTTATTTTTGCTCCAGGTATACGATTCGAGATATGCGCGATAGATGATCCTCTCTCGGATGGACGAAACTTGGGTTTGAAGCCTCGCAGCCTCTCGGCGATCTATCCTCGCCGATGCAATATCGCCGTTTGATCGCAACACAAGCCGTGCTTTTCCTCGAGCTCCGATTCGCCAATGTTAACGGCGCCAAATTCCCTGTAGAAAATTCTACATAGCAACAACTTTGAGACAAAAATTCACAATTGTCGATGAAAAAACAAACGAAATTCTTATCGCATTTTTGTTCCGAAATTCGAATTCCCAATATTTTTGCCGTGGGATAAATATTTTTAAAGATAAAAAAAAGATTATGATCCAATTTTTATTTTTGCTCCAGGTAGGCGATTCGAGATATACGCGATAGATGATCCTCTCTCGGATGGACGAAACTTGGGTTTGAAGCCTCGCAGCCTCTCGGCGATCTATCCTCGCCGATGCAATATAGCCGTTTGAACGCAACACAAGCCGTGCTTTTTCTCGAGCTCCGATTCGTCAATGTTAACGGCTAGGCGTTTCCATCTCGATTACCTACACTCCCCCCCCCTTAAGAGTCTGAACGACGACCAGGCAGCGTGTTCGCGGTCCTTTCACTGTAATACACTAGTCGTACCTCGCGAACTCGTGAGTTCGTAGCACATACCTGTTTAGTAGCCTTTCTAGATGGGGGAATCTGTTGAATGGGTGTTGCTCTTCCGAGCGCCGCCCCTAACCAGTGAAGGTTGATAAAGGGTTTGCACCACGCATACCCGGGATCATTAATCCCTCGGAGCTCGGATATTATTTTCATGTCATTATAGGCATTATAAAAGCTTAACGAGGAACTTAAACTGATGCACGAATGCTCCATACATACCGTGCACTTATTTCTTATTTTTAAAACACGCAACTATTTTTGTTTTTTGTTTTACTCTTTCGAGCTCGGTGTGCAAAAAAGATGTGGAAGTAAAACATTTTCGAATGAATTTATTAACCCACTGGAAAAGCGATGGGAATTTACCTTGCCGTTTAAGTTTGTATGGCACTTTTATGAGATGGTAGAAGCGCACATTTTGTAACATTCTCCGAGGTGTTTTCAAAAATTTACATGGTATCGTAAACTCGGAATGTATAGAATGATTTTTTTTTTTAATAATGTTCGTGCCTTCCGTTACATGTTTTTGCACCTACGTTAACAGATCGTATCTATTACGGTTGGATTTTGAACCCTTAGAAGCATTTTTAAATTTATTTTTACAAGTATGATGTTTCAAATACATTGGTTGGTTGTTAATGCATTTTTTCAGAATTCAAAGCGGTGCATCACCCGTGGTACACCGTGCTTCAAAAACTCAACAAATTTATTTTCAATTTTCTTTGAAAACCGAATTGATTAATTAATTTAATACGAATGCCTCGAAAAGAGCAAAAATAAACCAACTCTCAAACTCCAGCTTAACTCTCTTAGAAGTTAGAAATTATGATTGCCATTTTTTACCCAATTAATTCTATTTCCATGGAGAGCAAAAAAAATATATTCATTAGTTAAATAAACTCGAATTGTCTGGAATGAATTAAAAAAAAATTGTTAACATACCGTTGAAATTTGTAAGTTAAATGTAAAAGAATGCCGAGATGTAAAAGAATGTTCCTGCCTCATTATATCGTACGCTCCTGAGTGGCAGAGGCCGAGCGGGTTGTGCACGTGAAGTCGGCACAGGTGGGGCAAGGGCGTCAAGTATCCACCATTTTCTTTTTAACCCTTTTTGCCACCGATTACGGTGGTGGAAGAGGCCGGAGTCGGGAAAATTGTGCGGCTGCACCGGTTGCCCGGCTAAGCCAACTAAGCCGAACCAGGAATCGAGCCCAGACATCGGCGAGCACGCGGCATACGTGGTATCGATCAATCCAGTAATTTGACGGTTCACCCTACCGTAATACCATAATGGCTTGCTGATGGGCATTGTTGCTCGCTCCCTCGTTGGCCTGATCGGTCTCTCCCGTCCCGCTTTGTTGTACCATTATTATCGGGCTTTCAGAGTCATGTCGGAAAAATTACTCACGTACTCTCTTTCCCATAGCGACAAATGCCTATCCACCTCATTTCTTTTCAACCTTATTCGTATTCACTTACGAGCAAACTTCATTCGATCGATTTAGATCGATTTTTGCGCACGGCAAATCACACTCTATCCTCCGATGATAAAACAGTTTCCTGCCGTGGAAGAATAGCGTCGTTTAAGATTTTACGACATAGACTGTTTTAAAAAATTATAAACTTGATGTACCTATTGGAAGTTTTTATGCAAAAACCGGTACATTAAATTTAATGTAGAATTGTCATGTAAAATTAATGGGAATTTGGAGTGAAATTAAAGTAAATGATTGAAATTGAAGAACTTTTATAGTAAAATTAAGGTCAATTATTAAATTTAAGTATTAAAGAATTAATATACTTCTAAAGTTTTAAATATAATGTATATACGTTAATTTTTCATCATAATTGAAGATCAAATTTAATATACCGGTTTATGCATATAAAACTTCCAGTATCGGTACATCAAATTATGTACGACATTTTTTTTACAGTGTTGCTATCGAAAAATAAATTTAGAATTCGTGGGCGAGACAAAAGTACGAACTGATAAAGTTATCGTTGAAAAAAATTCCGTGGGGAGAATAGCCGGCAACCGGTGATGTATCTCCGCACAGATAACTGCTTTACCCTCGGAGGATTTTTGCATAACCAACTGCTTTGCCTCTCAGATTTTTTGATCAGTGAATTTGATTAATTTTGTAATTTTTTCTTTTACCAAATTTTCATTCAGCTTCGCTAATCATCATCTTTACTTGTGTTAAACGGTGTAAATAATAAACTACAATGGAGATAAAAGTTAATAAATAATCGTGAAACGTGACATGTTTTTCATTTTTTTTCTTTTTTTCATAATTTTTATCAGAAATGTACATGTTTAAACAGTGCAGGCGATCATAATGTGCTTTTCCTTCATTAACAATGCATTAATCATTGCTGTTTGTATAATAAACATTATCATCATTATTTGCAATAAACGTGCGTCATAACCGACTCGTCATTTTTTTTCAACACGTACGTGTATCATTATATATACGCCGTATATATAATTAACATTGTCGCAAGTTCGATGATTGATTAAAATATTTGTTAGCATTTGCAGTACATTCGCGGATACCGTCAATAAATAGAGCATCTACATAAATATGTGAAACGTATGATATATCGTACTGTATATAACAATAACACCTCATATAGGCACCTGAATCTTGTTTTTTGTTTGTTTTTTTTTTTTTTTGTCGTCGAGCTACATAAACTCTTACTTTTATTATTCGTTCGGTTCGCGTCGTTAAAACATTGGGAATCTGCGAGAGATGCGCAACTTTAAGAAGAATTCGATTATCGGATCTTATCCGTTCACATAGGACTGGAAAACTTGCGTGATCCATTAAAATTCAATTGTCTTAACTCTGCGAAGAACGATGCTCTCGCATATATTCTTGAAAAGTCAATAACGAAGTATTCCTTTGAGTAAAGTATGGAAGAAAAATTGAAAAAGTTGAAAAATCTGGAACGGAAGGATTACAACTCTGAAGATGCCATTCAAATTTGACAATGATTCATCGAACCATTCTAAAATATGGTAAATACGGCAACAAGCAAATAGCGGTACGCTCAGCGAATTTTTTCTATTTCATTTTACAATATTTATTTGTGTCATTCGACGACGAATCTGCTTGGAAAAAAGTCTCCAAAGCTCCAGCCATTTTCATTACTCGACATGAAGCCTCAACGTCGAGTTGAGTAGATTCGAACTTCCCCATCATATCTCTACTGGCTCGTCAAGGCGCTAGTATAAGGATTTGGTCCAGGGTTTTTTTTCGTCAAAACGAAAAAAAACTACCTTAATCGTTTGCTATTAACAAATAAATAAACATTTATTAAATCATCCCATCATTAGATAGAAACTGTTATACTCAAGGATCTGTCCAAATTTCAACTCAATCGGACGAATGGATTTTGAGATGCGATGTATTAACAATTAACAATTAACAATGGATGTTCGTTGTTAATTGTTCTTTGTTAATTGATATTTATCAATAAAAAAAAATCAAACTTCATAACACCTTGTACTAATTGTGTGTAAAAATCCGATCTTATCCGTTTAACACCCGCGTTAAAAAAACATTGAAAATCATTCTGTTTTTTAGACCATATCCTTATGCTAGTGCCTTAAAGTACCGTATCTATTAAATAGGTCGCCAAATCCTTGACAAATTTTAATTGCACACTCGATGAGTCGTCAATATTTTTATAGAAACTGCAACATTTTTCCAGACTTTTCTTCAAGGTGTTTTATAACTTTGAAAACAAAAAATGTTGAATTTATGCAACATCGTGCCTCAATGGGTAAATCGCCGACGTCTTCGTTGCCAGTTTAGAGTATCTCATAGCCTCTAGGTACAGATTGAACTTTTTTTTTCATCCGTTTCGTTCACGATAATGAAAAATGTTTTCTATTAATATTCTTAAGCCTGCATCTTAAACGTGCATTCCATAGCTGCCTCGTGTTTATATCACCGGTGTAAACTCGTCGACGATGCGAAGGAAGCTCTATCGTATTTTGGAAAGCGTACATGCCTGGACAGATTTCTGATTTTCCTTTGCGTCAGCATAAAATGTGTGTTTCCGACTATCGACGACACTAAAAGTTTCAACGAGAATCGGAAAGATAATGAAGACAACGGGAAGCTCGGGGAGAGTGTTCTCCGTCGTAAACGGCATGAATTTGATTTTCTCATCGATGTTCGATCTATTGCGAAAAAATAATACGTCGAAACTTTAATTGACGCAGAATATTTTTTTTGTACGTTATAAAATGTGCGCCTCCGAAAAAATCGGAAGAGATTTCGTGCCTGAATCTAATAGAGATTTATTGAAGTTCGTCGTCTCACGTTTTCATTTCGGCCCACAATATATCTCCGTCTACCATTCACAGCCCGTGTAAAGTGATCATTATTATCTTAAGTTTCTTTCGCGTGCAGCACTTTATTTTAATAATTTTTTTTTTGTTATGTTAATTAATTTTTTTTATCGCGTCGTTAAAAAGTGACGATTATATAAGTTACGAGAGCTTGCTCCTCATGAGGCCGTTATATTATTATTTATAATTAATATATCATCAATTTGTAGCGAAGACGAAATTGCTTATCAGTGGCCTATGTCTATTGACGAGCGTGAGTGAACACATTATTTCTCTTGGGAAAACGAGTTCTGCCCTCGGTCTATACGTTTGATTAGACAATATCGCAATGTCAGAGGCTGGGATGAGCAATGGTCGAGGGACAGTTTAAATTTTGATGCTTCTCCACTCGAAACGGTCTTCGATTACGCTGTCTCAACTTAAGGCCATGTGAAAGATGTACCACGTGACATATGAGTGCGAGAGAGATAGATCCATTTTTTGAATCAATGCCATTTAAAACTGGTTGACATTTCGAATAAAACGGAAGCATCATCGGATGCGGTATTAAATTGTACATCCGCTAATGCTTTGCCTTTTCCCGAAAAGTCTACGGTCTCTGAATCGCATTCATTTCAGATTTTGGTTACCGACTGAGTCGTTTCACATGTCCTTAAGACCATATGAAACACCTCCATCCCACGCTCAGTCGGTATAAAAAACTGTAATAAACTTTTCTCACGTGTTTTCGCATGTACGGTCAAAAGAAAAGTCTCATCGGAAACGGATATCATCTCGACTTCTGATGAGACTTTTATTTTGACCGTACTTCCCAGAATCCATGAGAAAAGTTGATGATAGCTTTTATTACCGAACGCGGTATTGCACATGCTCTTAAAACGATCCGTAACATGTTCGGTCGGCAACAAAAACTTTAATCCATTTTTTTCACGATCGCTAACCATTTCCAGTTAAAAGGTGATTCTTGCACCATTCTTGAATTTGCTTCTCGACGTAAACTGTCGGCATGGTTAGGAAAATTAATTACAGTTTTCATTACCGACCGCGATATTTCGAGTGCTCTTAAAAATTATTCAGACACGCAATTTTAATACTTTTTGGAGTAGAAAAGCATTCAAATGTAAATTGTAATTCTATGTTTGCTCATCCCTTATTAGAGGTAACAGTGTTAACGGAAATATTCGCTACACGAATATCTTCCTTGACACGTATAAATGTTGTGCGATGATTGTTTGTGCATGTGATTGCGACCGGTCTAAGCGGTATTTATCGTTAATATTATTTTAGGAGATGAGAGAGACAATTTTAATGCAGTTTTCATAAAATTTCGCAAAAATTCCCACACTCGAAGAGAGAGGGAGATAGACTAAGTCAGACGATGAGATATCCTAATACGATGATGGGCGAGAATGTATTAGAAATAGTATCGAAAAAAATCATACAATTCGTGAGTGTACAAATAAATAATAGCAAATGGCATTAATTCGCCTCAGTTATTCGAATAATAAAACCTTAAAAGGACGGTTATAGTCGTATTTGTAATAGTTATAACGTTCGACGGGGCCAGCAGCATCGGCGGTAACAATGAGGATAACAGTATTCGGGGGGGGGGGGGGGGGGGGGATCACCCGCTAACTTTCGTTAAATACATTAAAAAGTCGAAATTTTTTCATTGATAAATTCGATTTGCAGTCAACGAGTTTCAATCAGCCGTGACCTTCATCGTTGTGTCAAAATTTATTGCGACTTTGAACTGACCGCACACACTCGCGAATAACATAAAAAAAAATCCTTTCGAAGAGATGTTTCCATTGATTGTCTGCCGTTGTTTTTTTCGAAGCTATACTGCAACTATACGCTAAATCCAATTCAATAATATATATTTTTTTCGGTTGCAAGAAATAAAGTTTTGACGATTCGGAGAATATGGCAGAGAATTATTAACGATAATTATACTTGGCATAATATCTCGATCAGTTTTCCATACATCACGATTATTGCTTCGACTATTCGTCATTATATTTTTTAATGGAGAAACGTTATTTAGAAAAAGACTTCTGATTACATCCGACCTCATCGAGGTCGATGATCTATCGGCAACTTTGCCGGAAGTGTTCGAATCGAGTTGGACGTTCCGAGAACGGTGTGTTCGAGTAACGTGTGGGCGCGGAGATGCGCAATATCTTTGTGAAAAATTGAACAATACAAACTGATCAAATCGGCAACTCAAACGTCCTAATGTAAAAAGATGTAGTGTGAAAAAAAAAACCTGTTATGCCATATAAGCATCCGGTAGAATTTTATCGAATTTCTATACTCGCAAGTAGAATTGCATTAACGCAAAACTTATACCACAGTGCTATGTTCTTTAATAATAAAGTTTCGACGAATGTCAACTCGTGTAGCTCAACTGCTGGTCAATTTTTTTTTTTCAATTCTGCACTCGCGAGTACTAACTACTTGGGAGCAACCGTCTTAAATAAAAAATCAGCACTTTGGTTTGGATTCAACGTAAATTCTGAATTAAAAAAAAGTTCGACCTGTGTTGCCGATTTCTTCAGTTCGAATTGCGCAATTCTCCGCAATTGGAAGTATGTAACGGAAGATCAACTGTCCATCGTTCGCATTATCACTATAACTGACATTTTCAATAGAAAAAGAATCTAGAGAGCGTTTCTCGGAAGCCATATCAATCCCGAGTTACAGTAGAGAAAGGTGGGACGAAACGAGTCATATTTTTTTTTTTTTTGTAATAAATCTAATAATAATTTCGATAACTCGAAGCCACGAACTTCGAGACCCCGTTTCTTTATTCAGAAGAAAAAATGTATCCGTTTCGATCGTACCTGGCTTTCGAATTCTACGGTAACGTTTGTGGAAAAACAAAAAATCAACGTACAAAGTTGGAAAGATTAGAAGGTTCGTTAAAAGTTCTTTAGAAAACAAAAAAATCCCACCTTTGACTATATAGTCTTGTGCGTCGTTAATAAATCCTCTAGCTTTCAGCTTAAATTTCTCCGCTGTACAACAGCCTTGCCTCCCGATTGCTTTTTTTCATCCTACCTTTGCGTCAATATTCGCGGGTATTGACACTTAAGCCTTTAACGGTCAGTGCGTTTATCCAGAATTTATAAATAAATGAAACAATAAAAAAAAATGAATTCTTATATCTGTCAGTAATCATCTCTACGTATTCGAAGTAAAATGTTTTTTTAGCAAAAATTTGATAACAATTAGCAACGATATGGCTGTTTCTGCCCAGTGACCGTTAGAGGCTTAAACACACATAATATATTATTTCAGTCAAGTGGACTTTGCAAATGCTGTGGAAGTTCTAGTCGTCGTTATTACCATATTTATACTATATTGTCGATATAATAAAATAGCCGAGACAACGATAAGTTATCATCACCCGAGAGAAAATATATGTCGTATTTCTCAGATGTGTTCGTTGTACTGCACTTGCAAAAAGTGTTATTGATCGCGCGTCCCATTCGCACAACGACGCGTACGTTCACCCTGCGCGAGTGCGTGTTTCGTGGGGTTGAATGAAAGGGAGGGCGGTTAATAAAAATGATTCAATGGTCAGAAAGCTCCTCGACGAAGCACTCGTCCGACTAAGCGGCGCGTTGAGCGATGAGTTAATCGTCGCTAGCATCTTCGGGTCGAAAATTTTCGTTCGAGCAACGGAGTCTTGATGCAGGTCCTGAAAAAAAAAATGACGTCACAAAAAATTCTTCGATAAATGACGAGTCGATTATTCACACGATAACAGTGTGTTAGTCGAAAAGGTAAAATCTTCAATCTTGCACAGCTTTTTCGTACGTATTTCGTTTCAACGCAAATTAAGTCGGAGGGAAGCGAGAGAAGCGTAGCGTAGTCGGAAGTTTATTTTTTTAGGAAAAGAGCTCTACAATAAGGAATTTCGTGCGCAAGCAAGATGCATTCTCAATATTTTGTATTTCTGGATTTGTGTTAGAAATTTTATTGGAACAGCAATTATTTAATCTTCGATTCATTTTTTTATGGGAATATAGCAACGTGTTGCATCAATCAAGTACTTTTGTCTGCAAGGCTGATGTAAAAGTTAAGCGTTAGAATTTTTGTTCTAAAAAATAATTAGTTGGTACAGAAAAGTTTTGTCAATCGTTATTTGAACTTTAAACTCTTCAATGAAATGACATCAGTCCAGTAAAATCCGGGAAAATTTATTATTGAGTAAAAAATTTTCATTTCTAACAAATTGATTGACAAAATCATCATTCATAAATCATAAATTTCAATCGAGTTGCAGTAGATTTTCTCAATGCCAATAGCAACTGTTCGTGAGATCGGGGAGGAACTGCATCCGTGTTATACATTTTATTCGAAGAGCGATTATTTAATCTTCGATTCCTTTTTTCCATGGGAATATAGCAACATTGATTTAATTATAGTACATTTCGATACGAGTGCGAAAAAACTTTTTCTGACGAGTGTGAGTTTGCAGCACGAGCCGAAGGCGAGTGTTGCAATCACACGAGTTCAGAAAACGTTTTTCGCACGAGTATCGAACAAAATTTTATTTCACAAGGTGTGAAAATGGGGGTTTTCGCACGCGAAGCGTGCGAAAAAACCGCCATTTTCCCACCGAGTGACATAAAGTATTTTTGGCTACAAGGCAGGCGTAAGAATCAAGCATTGGCTTTTTTCTTTAAATGTAATAGCGAGAATATTATTGGATGAGAAAAAAATAATTAATTGGTACAGAAAAGTTTTGTCAACGGTTATTTGATTTTTAAACTCTTCAATGACATGGCATCAGTACAGTAACATCCGGGGAAATTTATTGTTGCGTATAAAAATTCCTTTTTGAATAAATTGATTGATAAAATTATAATTCGTAAGTTATAAATTTCAACCGAGTTGTAATATGTTTTCTCATCGCCAATGGCAACTGTTCGTGAGATCGGGGAGGAGCACGCATCAGCAAAATCAATATGCAGAGTCAGGAAAGACTATCGGAACATATCGCGTGACTAAAATCAGAAGAACGTATTTTTTTATAAGCAATATAAGAGACACGCCCTCACGAATCTAGTCAGGCGATATGCATTATGCTTCTCTACTTTCGAAGGTCGAATTTACATGCTTTTTTGGTATCAGCAGCAACCTGACGTTTCTTCGTCGTAAGCTTACCTATCTTATTCGCTCAGTACCGGTAGTAGGGACCTTTTCGAGAGTAGTCGAAAGAAACAGGCGTTAAATTTAAATGTTTCTGAGAAATGTTTATTTTGTATTTCAAGAGAAACCGACTGATTCAGTATAGACAATCGTCCGTGCAATTTTTGGCCCCTTTGGAGCTGCAGAAACGGGTACAAAAAAATCTACCCATGCTGAAAATTGACTTAATGCATTGATTTTTGTGTTAAACGGTTTGTTTCAAATTTCCTACATCGATGGAGAATCGAAGACATTGCAATATTGCCAGAAATTTACCGACGGTCAGTTTTAGACAAAAATCTCAATTTCTGCGGATTTTGGAGTTAATTTCCGAAGTTATAATTTTTTAAATTTTCATTGTAATTCTGACTTCAGGTCTTTTGGCATATCGGCGGTTTCTCATGAAACATCAAAGTTCGAAGTGACAACACAAGTATTATAAATACGAATTTCGTCCAGGCGGCCATTCATATTATTGCCGTGTGAATCATTGTGTTTTATAAAGGAAAAAAAAACTGGTAAGAATAAAATTCATAGAGACAAATACTTACAGCTCGATGCTTTGAATCGTGGACGTCGAACACATCGATTCGACTTTGACGTGACAATGCTTGTGGCACTTCATCAAGCAATCTCTACACTCGTATCCCTGCTTTCCCAATCTTCGGGCTAAAGTCCTTTTGCACACCTCGCAGACCGTACCTCTGCAATTGCATTGAAACCATTCCATTATTTTTCATTATTTTCCGACATGAAACGAGAGTCAACAAATAAATCGTACCCAGACATGTGTTTCGCAATGAATGTGTGGTCGTTGAATATATGAAGTTTTGTGCCCTTTTTTCGCCACTTGCTCTTCTGTGCGAGAGACAGCGGCACGAGGTAATGTCTGAAATGGAGATAAAAATTAAAAGAAGTCGTAATGATGTAATCTTTTTTTTTAGTGAAAAAGACATCAAACTTACTTTTTTATTCCATTTTCTAAAGTTTCTAACACCAAGGTGGAAGCCTCGTTGATGTATGTCCTAGTTGATGTACCACTTATTGCCGAAGCCTCGCTCAGACTCGATCTCCTAGAGTGCTCTTCCTTTCCTGGTACAGAGAGCAGTGCTGAAACAAATTTTAACATGGAATTTTTAACGTTTCGTGGAAACACTTTAATAGAAAAGCAAATGAATTCAATATCATCCATAAGGCCTGTATAGTTCAAAGCAAGTCTGCGTAAACTAAATCGCAGCCCTTATCATTATACAATGCAAAATATATTTTTGTATTATATAATGTATAATACTGGCCAAAAAAATTGTCCAAATAAGAAATTCAAAGTGTTTACAATTAAAATACAATCTTTTGTCCGTGAATATATCCAATTATAGTTTCATATTAATTGCAATTAAAGAAGCTAACATCTCTACTGCGAAAACTCTAAAATTTTCGATGATCAAACTTACCAATTATGTTGTAGGTGTGTCGTTAGTGAGCGATAATGTGTAGGCACAAAATAGGGTTCGTAGATTGTATGAATATTTTTCCATTAAATTCAAGGTTGAATGGCAGCATTATGAACATTTTTTATCGTGAAATGTCTTACACGAGACACGAAATAAATTCTTGTTCAACAATTGTTAAATGAATGCTCGACTATATTAATGTGTTAATGTCTCGGCGAGAAAGCCGATCATTTCAATTCTCGTTAGCAAAAATTGACCCGTCAATTGCGTAAAACTGCCATTTTACGCAATTTTACGCTTCTCGTGGACAAAACTTCCATTTCCCAACCGGCTGGAGTAAAATTTGGTACGATACTCGTGCGAAAAACTTTTCCTGAACTATTACGATACTAGCGCGATAAAACTGTTTCTACGGCGTGTGAATTTGCAGCACGAGCCGAAAGCGAGTGTTGCAATCACACGAGTTAAGAAAAAGTTTTTCGCACGCGTATCGTACCAAATTTTACTTCACAAGGTGTGGAAGTGGAGGTTTTTCGCACCGAGTTAAGTAATTGTTTGTATAAATGACTTTAAAAAGGTAGCACAAATTTGATTAGGATGAAGCGCTCCAACCTCCTTAAAATCGTGATTGATTCAATTATTAAATTCAAACTTACTGGATCCTGGATCTCGAGCTCTGTCCGCGGATATTGATCTCGAGTGTGTTTCCTCGTGATTCGTGTCACCTTCGGGACCGACCGATCGACTTCTCGTTTTTGATCTTCCAAGGCGCCGCTTTATAGTTCCAAAAAAGTCTCGTCGTTTCCTCCTCGTTCTTCCCCGTTCTATTGACAAACATGACGTCGCATCAAATATAATTCGTCGGTTTAAAAAAATCCATCCAGTTGTAATCTGTTCGTCTGTTGAGTTTTTACCTCTCATACTCTCAGAATTTGAAGAATTGGGAGTGCTCTCCGGACCCGAAGTAGCGCTCGTGTCTCTGTTGCCATGCTGAAAATAAAAGTGTTGGAATATACTACGCAATGTCGATAGCAATTAAAAAATAAATAACTGTTTTAAGATAATATAAATATAAATCTAAATTTATATAAATCAGAACTCTGCCAATTAACGTAAAAACTGAAAATGAAAAAAAAAAAAAAATTAAATAGTTACCTCTGGTGAAATCTCCTGCCAGCTCCCCTTGTCGGATAGGGCTACCTGTTGAATTTAGTAAACACACAAACAGCATTCAAGGAATGTTATTCTCGAAACAGGACCAGGGATAACTCGATTTGATACAACTGATAGTATAACACAAATGTTTTAAGAACTACAAAAAAAAACTTGAGAGTGTACTCTCAGTCATGAAATATTTTTTATGTGAAATTCGAGCGGTATAAGCATATTGGAGCTGTGCCAGCATTAAACACGATCGCGAAGGGTGTAATTGCTATCGCCCAAATTCGTCTCGTTCGCCACGATCGTGCCGGCCGAATTTTGAGCCCCGCCGACTTTGCGATGTAATACATTTTTATGTGAATGCACTTCGTCATGTGACGACGAGGAGACGTAAGTGTGCGAAGTACCGAAGGGAAATGCCGCATTGCAGGCTCGCCGAGGTATCTGGGACATGGCCGTTATCGATATTTGATACGGTTCACATTAAAGGACAATTTTTCTTGCAAATTCGAACTCAACTTCATTTCTCAGCGCAGGTAATTAAAGTATGAGTATTTTTTTTCTATAAAAAAATAATATATTACCTTAACTATTTGCCGCTCCGATTGCTGAAAAAAACGAAAGCGAAGAACAAACTTTAAAGGGGTCTATGTTATTGGGACGAAACATTCGCATCCAAGCATGTTGAAAGAACAAGAAATGCGTAAAAAAACATCATCGAGCATAGCTTACCCTCTGTTGGCTGTGCACAATGAGAGTGCCTTTGTTGCCGTTCGTCTGTCCAGTGCGATAAGGCGATTCGTCAGTATTGCCGTTCGTTAGAAAATCTGCAAAATAAATAAAGCACAATTTTTTGAATAATTCTCACATTCGAAAGAGTCATCAGGTAAACGTCACGAAATTCAAATCTCGAATGTTTCTCTGGTAGTGCGTATTCGATACTAAAATTTTTTACGCAGTTTTTTTGGACTGGGCAGAGTCTTGTATCTTCTCTGGTCAGTTCAAACAAGCATTCTCAATTTTAAACTTCTTCGCTACTTTGCGAGGCATCCAAATTCGACGATTGCGAGACATCCAATTTCGACGTTCCGAGGTCCCATTGCGTTCATAACAAAAATCTTGTTTGAATTTTGCATTTCGAATAATTTTTTTTTTTTGCATCAAAGGGCGCTAGAATTATGAATTAATTTTGCTCAATTTCATGACTGACTGCAAAAAAAAAAAATTTTTGTTGTGCACAATTAGAGTGATGAGCACCGATGAACAAACCCTTAAGAAGTATATTTTTTAACGCAAAATGTTAATGTACTGATGCCAGTAATCTACTTTACAGATGAAGATTTAATATTCGAGATTTGAATTAAGTAGTTTCGACCTCACTGGACTCCCTCGACCTTATGCGCAGGAAAAACGGTAACGAGGTCTCTCTATGGGTTTACCTATAGTGTACAAAAGTGCTCACAGCCAAGGGAAATTTGTACTCCAATAGGCGAGGCGATTTTCGATATCGCAATTTTTTAAATTTCATAAAAAATCGTCAAGCTTTGGGAATGAGATATTTCATGCTGCCAACTAAATTTGCCATCCGAGACAATGTCCGCAGGGATTAATACCAAATACATAATTTAAATACAAAACCGCGAAGTTTCAACTGTGCTAACCGAGAGTTAACGAACAGTCTCGAACGGCAGATTGTAGATTGGGAAGGCTACATGATGCCCGGCCATATGAAAATCAAAGGTCCAAACACGGCAAGTTTGTCATTATCTGTTTCATCTCTTTCGGGTCGATGAATCTCGAATAAAATCTTTTCGTAAATGCTGATTCGCATTAAGAAAAAGCGTCTGTTCAATCCGATACAACGAGGAACGTGCCCTACGAAACTAAAGGTTCACGCAGGGTATAAATACGTTCCAGATAAAAAACAATCGGTAGTTACCGCCGGCAGACTGACTGGTAGAGTCGTACAAGATAAGAGTGCTGTTACCGTTGTTGTAGTTTAGGCTACTATTGCTGAGTAGATTCGTTGGGCTGTATGTACGCGTCGGTGATACCGGCTTTATAGATTCCTTTACTTTGAAAGGTTTCGTGCCGATCTGCGGTACTTCGGCACCTTCGATGAACAAAAACTGAAAAACAAACGACGATTGATTAATCCTTGTGAAAAAAGTTAACCATTTTCTAAAAATAGTTCCATAAATTGAGATGGAAAATAAAATACTTCAATATATTTTTTACGCCTTATCAAACTCGCAGTTGCAGAGTGCTAAAATATTGCATTTACTTAACGCATCATACTATTTACTCGATACACATTCAATTCGTTTAACCTTTATTAAGAAATAAAGTCTGCCTAAAAAAAGTTGTTTTAAATTATAAAATGCAATCAATCTTCACTGTTCCGCAAGGAAAATATCCATTTTATTCTCGGTCGTGAACTAAATTCTAAAATTGAGTTTTACCTCCACTGTGAGAGTTCCAGTGACTTCGTCCGCTTCGTACGGTCGAGCCTGGAGTGGAATAATCTGCCTCTGACTCGGGTTAGCGAGAAGCTCCTCCACGCCGACGATACCGAGACCCAAAAATCTTTGGCTCTTGTTAACGTGATCGTAAATTTCCAGAAGCACCTCCGACGTATTGTGACTGATGTCGCTGAAACACGAAGGTCACATTAATTCGTAGACTTTTTTTGTTCAACAATTACACGGAAAGCATACGCCGATGATCTTCATCGGATGTCTTACAACAGAAAAGCTTCCTCCCAAACAGGATTACAAGTGTCCTTCTTTATCGAAGTTTGATTCTTCTGCGGTGGCTCATCCAGCTCGACGACGCAGTAAGGTTCTCTGCTGCCTTCTTGTCCACCCAGGTCTGCGGCCTTTACGACTTTTACGAGCAATCGTCTTTCGCCGGGGGCGTACTGGTGAATCGTCGACGCTGAGGAATGAACCTGGAGACGTTGATGAGGTTGTTGCATTGAATGTGACTACAAGCAAATTGAACGGGAGGGTCACGATGCGACAGGGAAAAATATATATTTATTTTCTAGAACAAGTCAACTAATATGTTAAAATGTTTCGTGAAATATTGAAAATCATGAGCTCCAAATTTAGACCTTTCGAGCGGGACACCATCAATTTTTTAGACTAAAAGAACGTGACTTATTTTTTGCTCGTAACGGCGTTATGATCTTACATGAAAATTCTCAGGTCAGAATACAACAAATTGTGAGAGTTCCATTTTTTCGATATTGTTATTATTTTTTTTAAATAGTGTCTACCTTCAAAAAATGGAAGTGCTGGTACAATTTTTTTAACCTGGCCCTGGGGATTTTTTCATATTATCAGAGCATCGTTAAGAGTAACCAATCGTGGTCAATTTTCGCCTGCGTCTTGTATTGCCGAGAAGACAGGTTTTTTTTGTCTGAAATCGATGGATGCCACGTTTTAACGCTTATCAAAATAAATATAGTTTATCAAAATATGGAATTAGAAACACGATTTTCGAAATCATCTATCGGGACAATTAATCATTAATTTTTAATCAATCGATTAATTTGGTTTTGAAAAAAGGAAAATAAAAAATGTGCTTTTTGTTTTTAACGAAAGATTTAAATGTAACATTGCTTCATTTTGATCTTCGAATTTAATATATTTGCATCGGTATTGTTTTCGACAAATTGCCTACCATACTGTCGTAATGCAGTGGTAATGAGTGCCCAAGCTGGGGCGGTGGTTCTCGCCATAGTCGTGGACACGTCGGATACTGCGAGAGATTTAGATGAACGTTCGTGCCCCTCAAAGCACCGACGACAATTTCCGTAACAACTTCCTGAAGCTGACTCTCGTCGAGGTCTTTTTTTATCGTTCCCACCGTAGCGAGCGAGATCTTGACCTAGGAAAAAATTAAATAAAAATTAAATTTCATCAACATTGGAAAAGTGAATTTCCGGTTGAGTTGAACATTTTTTATAAAAACGTCGAAATACCTATTAAAAAAAGAATTAAATTTCATCACTCTTCATTAGAAGAATGAACTTCCGGTTGAATTGGAAATAAAAAAAAAATAAAAATATTGACATACCTCTGGCCAACCGTCGCATTTTAAATCGACCAGCAACTTCTCCGTGATGCAGACGACATTGAGTCTGGCCCGGAAACGATTGACGTTTACACGATAGTGGCTGACCTCAACCTTATCACCTTTCTGGCGAAACGCCTTCAACTGCAGAGCCGGAGTCGCCTCGCAGTCGCAAGTTATTGTCTGGAAATTAATTAAATATCGTTGAAGGTGGTCATGGAATCGATAGCAATCAGACAAAGTGCTGCTATTAATCGATGCGCGATTGGTGATTGCAAGTAGGTTGAGAGCGTCTCGTCTGGTACCGGATATCGATTACTCTCCATGCCGGCTGTGTATGGAACCCGCAAAGCAGAAAAATAAGGATTGCTAAAAGGTATTTAAATGATATATTACTAAATCATAATATATAATTTAAATATCTTTTAGCTACTTCCCTACAATTTTCCCTACAATAACATTTTTCGGCGCTTTTCGACCGATAAAAAAATACGATGACTTAAAATTCGATTATAAGTTATTGAAAACAATAACGCATTTAGGCAAATTTAATACATACATATATATATTTGTTCTTTTTGTTATTTAGATAAGCGTGGATGGTGCTCCTTTCTGGTGCGGACCGGCGATATAGATATTGATAAATACGTGTATGACATATATTTTGGAAAGTTTTATTTTTCAATTGCTAGTACGAAATATTTTTGTTTCTGTTATTTTTTCATTGATTTCAATGAGACTCTTTCATTTTTTTTAATTAATTTTTTTTGAATGTTGATATTAAAATACTTAATTACGATCGATACTTACGACATCGTCTTTTGAGTCGCACTCGCAGAAGATGTTGGACAAAACTGGCGGATGTGTTTCCGGCAGGACGCGTACGAACTCCACACCGACCCCATGCTGAAATAAAATACGTTCAATAATTAGTACGGATCTATGAACTCCACGACTCACATTCCCGTCGCAAAATGTCTCTGCCATCTCGTTCAAGTTCTTTTCTTTTTTTTTTGCTCAATGGAAACTGATCAGTTTTGTATGAAATTTGCGGAGTTTTTTTTTCTTATAATTTTTCATTATTCTCAAAGCTTCCTCTTTGAAGCCATAACACGTGAACTGCAATGTTTACCTTTTTTACAATTTATAAGAATTCGAGTGCTGTTCGTATTTACTACGAGCTCACCACTCTAACGTGCTTCATTATTATCGCAATATGCGTTAGGTAAATAATAAGAGGACGGCAGAATGACTCACTTCCGAATTCGTTACAGCTGATAACAGCTCACGTTGTGCTGACCATAGTAAAAATTCAAGGTCACTGATAAGACTCTGGTTGCACAGTCAGCTCGTTCAGTGCAAGGAAGAAGAAAAATATACATCGAGGCACGAATTCTTGGCTGTGAAATTAAACCATGCTCAGCGTCCGACAGACTTCGACAAGGAGCAATCATGATAATTTAATCGAGGATAGACAAGCGTCAATTGGCACCTTGAACTTCAGTCACTTTTATTAGTTTCGACTTCATTAGTTCGTAAATAACGTCGATTCTCGTTTGTATAGTAGACAAATTATGAACAAAAAATTCTACAGTAATTTTTTTTATATTTTGGTACTTTTTTATATTTTATTATAGTAAACTTTTTATATTTTATAGTAGTCGAAATGTTAAAAATGTACTATAGCAAGCGTTTAATATTTAAGCTACAAAATAAACATGATTTTTTTTTTCTTGGAAAAAAGACTCTTCAAAGATTGGATTACTGTCTTTCAGTCTTTCAAGGCGCCCTATTGGGACCCTCAACTTCAGTCACTCTTATTAGTTACGACTTCATCATTTCATCTATAACGACGATTCTTATTGGTATGGTAGATACATTATTTAAGCAATAATTATACTACATTTTTTTATATTTTTGGTACTTTTTATATTTTATTCTAGTAAATTTTTATATTTTGTAGTAGGCAAAATGTTAAAAATTCACTATAATCAACCTTTAATATTTAAGCTATTAAACAAACAAGATTTTTTTTCCCTCAAAACAAAACCGGATCAAAGATCGGATTGTCTTTCAGTATCTGTACGATTGTTGAACATGTGGCAGCAATTTAACGGCGCCGTCCGAATTGGGCATTGCCTCCAGTCGTGGGAATGGTGTCAAGTATAAACCACGGATATTCCAACACATTGCAATTCAGTCTTCGAATGGAGAATGCGAAATGTATGATTCTCTCGCGTGATCGCTTATCGATAATTAGAGCCGTTTCTCATCCGACTACAATTTAATTCTACAATTATTTTAATTATTTTTATACATTTTATGTTTTGTGCTTAACACTTTTTAGAGTTCAATTAATTTTTTTATTCAAATTGTTTTACTACGCACCATTAATCTTTGAAGATTTTATCATTTTTTTTCTTCATCTAATTACTGTTTTGCAGACCCGAAATTCCACGAATTTAGAGCAATTTTATTGTTCTCGGATATTTCGACATTGAAGTTTTGAGATATTTAGCTTCAATTTGTTTATCATTCAATTTATCTTTTATTCCGAATTTTTTACCACTAACCACTGATCTTTATAAATTTTATAATCTTCTTCATCAAATAAAATTTTTCTTGGAGTCCGATATTTCGATATTGAAGTTTTCGGATATTTATCTTGTAATCTTGACATATTTTTAGATAGTTTTTGCTTATATTTTTTTTCTGCGAGATTGTTGGTGTTCTACGAAAGGTAGCAATAGGATTCCGGTCTGATCGGTAAGAGGCAAGAAATGCGGAGGAGCGTGCGGGTCCGCGTGGAACGAGACTTTATTTTTGACAGTATGACGTCAGTTGTGGTACGAAGCAAGGCCGTTGACAGGTTGTGACGAAATATCTCACTCCTCTCTCATTCGTCGACGTAACCGGCGTGACCTCATATTACACCGACTCGCCGTCTCTCTTTCCTTCCGATGAAAACATCGATCTTACTATGAAACGCTAAAAAAAATAATAAAAAAATTCTCCACGGTCGATCGAACCGAGTTAACGAACGATTATTCAACTCTCGTTCGTTCAATTCAATTCCGTGCCAAAAGTCGCTTTTGCCGAGAAAATTTTCCTATAAATACATCGGCCTCTTTTTCCTTCTATATAGCCATAAAACAATGGCTTGTATAAATCGTCCACACAACATGTTTTTAGCGTCCCTCGGACAGTGGAAAGAAATTGAGATTTTTTTTTGCGCGTTTAATTTAGTCACTGTGGATGCGTACGAGTTTTCGTTCCGGAAAGTAGGTTGCACAGACTCCCTCGACAGTCGAACTCGATGCATCTGGCAAAAAAAAAAAAAAAAAAAAAAAAAAAAAAAAAAAAAAAAAAAAAACGATGCATTCCGCCCACTAACGTGAGACGTCAAAGACGAAAGCAGTGCGAATGCGATGTGCAAAGACGATGAAGCTCACGAACAGACCGCGACGCATCGATAATTGAACGATAATTTATGCCTCCATGGAGCAATGTTCACTGTCGATAATTGCTGAAGAATTTTCACGCCACAGATACTTTTCATTGGAATAAAATTCGAGGATACCGGCTAGACGCCGAATTACGTTTTTTAATTTCAGAGAAAAAATGTTCCGTCACAAACTAAAGTGTGAAATCAAATTCAAACTTAAGTATAAAATCAACTTCAAACTTAAGTATAAAATCAACTTCAAACTTAAGTATTGTCGGATACATGAGTATGAGTGTGAGAGCGACAGAGGAGTGGCGGTGAGATGAGTGCGAGCGAGATCACGAGACAAGAAAGGATCGTTGTCATAGACTCAAAAACCAACAGGAGTCAGTCGAGACTCGATCGTCGCCACGAAAGGTTTAAAGAATAAACGTTCCTTTTAACATTTCCAATCCACCATGAGCACTGAATTATTTACCGATTAAATGCTCAACAGTATGAAATTGCATTTAATCTTAAGTATAAAATCAACTTCTAACTTAAGTAAGAAATCGCATTTAAACTTAAATATGAAATGAAATTTAAATTTAAGTATGAAATCGAATTTAAATTTAAGTATGAAATCAAATTTACGCTTAGGTATGAAATCAAATTGAAACTTAAGTTCCAAATCAAATTCAAACTTAAGTATAAAAAAAAAATACAAACTTAAGTATCAGATAAAATTCAAACTTAAGTATTAAATTAAATTTAAACATAAGTATTAAATTTAATTTAAACATAAGTATTAAATTTAATTTAAACATAAGTATTAAATTTAATTTAAACATAAGTATTAAATTTAATTTAAACATAAGTATTAAATTTAATTTAAACATAAGTATAAAATCAGATTTAAACTCAACTATGAAATCAAGTGTAAACTTAAATTTGAAGTCAAGTTTAAATTTATGTTCGTGCTCACGGCCATAAGCGCCTGTAGCTTTGACTTAGAGTCGGAGATGCGCGCACGTGTGTACGATGCGTTTGAAATTGATATCGTTGTGTAAACCCATCCCACAAAGGCAAATTTGCAGCGTTGCATACGAAGCATCTTCGTTCAAGGATGGATGGAAGAGTTCATTATTCATAATGAGATTTTGATATTGGTCACGGTTCGCAGGACTCTCGTGATAAAACGCTCGATGTCATGTATGGAGTGTGTATTTATAGCTGAGCCACCTACACGCTATTGTACTCTTTATATCCTCCCAGCAATAATATATATATATAAGTGTATACGCAGTATATATAAAAATATTTTTTGCGTAATATGACTGTATAGCTTGACGAAAAATATATTGAAAAATCGACTGAGCATTTTACGTCCAACAAGTCAATCGCTCGTCTCGACCGAATACCGTTGTTATTGCCAAAGTCATTTTTCTTTCGGACGACGTTCAACTGACATTGCGCGTACGTATTCAATTCTGTGATGTAAGTCCGGGCACGTATTATAATCTTAGCTTGTTTGACGCGACGGAATTTTGTCCACTGCAAGTCAGTTATTCATATATCCATTAAAATTTGTTTTTCTTTAAAGTATCGATTCTTCAATAATTTAATTGAAAGAACATTTAATTAAATTTCATCGCATTTTATTTATTATTGGATAAAGTAAGTAGCCTGCGATGAAATATTTGCTACGGAGATGCATAAGTGAGATCTTTTTTTAAAGAAAATGAAACTAGGAGCTGTTTCAGCGTTTAAAATTGTATCTGCTGTCTGTTTCGTGGTAACTTTTTTTCATTTTTTTTTTTTTTTTTTTTTTACAAATTCCAAATTTCCGCGATAATTCAATAAATTTTATGATCGAGCGGCTTGCTCCGAAAATATAAATTTCCGAGACTACCATTTATTTTTTCAAAGAAGACGAAAGCAATGGCCTTATCGTTCATTGGGTTATCTACTAGAAGAAACTAACGAACGACATTACAAGCTAAAGATACTGCGAATAAAAAAAAAGTACGAAACGATAGACTCTTCCGCGGCGAGCCGGTTATTTATACTCCCTCGCAATACACAATCCTCCGTTTGTACGCTTTAACCCCTCAATCTAATCTATCCCACACAGAGATCCCGTCAAAAAAAATTACGCATCACGAAACGAAATTATTTTTATAATTCACTAAAAAAAAAATTATAACTGCCCACAAGATTATCGTGATCTGATGCACTCAAGGAACAAAACGCTAAATTTCTCTCCGAATATTACACAGCAACCGTTGCGCAAAAAAAAGAATCACCGACAGCGAAACAATAATAGTAATAAAAAGAACCCAATTTTTCAAGCTCGTCATCCAAAACATTCCCACAGAATTGTATGAATTAATAATAATAACTATTAATTATTTTATTAATCACAATTCCCCCCAGTGAATTTGCAGTATTCGCTCTCTAGCTGATGTATTTGCGTCTTGGGGACAACATGTCCAAATCTGAGCGACAAACAGGTCAGATAGACTGGGCCAGTGCCGAGAAGCTTCTCAAAATCTCAGAAAAAAAAAAATCCTTCCTTCTTCACCTACGTAACGAGCGCTCTCCCCCGAACGATTGTCTTTTCTCCTTACCTCCTCGACGGAGTTGGTGACGAAGTCGTTCAGCGACACGACCCAGGTCGCCAGTAGTTCGTTGAGAATGACGAGATCGGAATGGAGCCAAGCGACGAGCTCGTTAACCCAGCGCACAGCTTCGGCATCAGCTCCGGTCGCCGACGGCAGATGCAAGGATCTCGTGCTCCTTGCCGGACTGATCAGCGGACCGGAAGTTTTTCTCGTAAGTCGTTTGCGTGTCGGTGGGGTCGGCGGCACGTATCCTCCCGGTGAGCTCATCGATGACGACATGAGAATTCCGGCTCCGCTGTTGCCACCCCCGGCGAAGCCACCCCCGGCCCCGCCTCCCCCACCGATGCCCATCGAAGCACTTTTCGCCATCATCACCCTTATGGGTTTTTCGTTGGCCAACAATTTACTGGCCACACTACCGGCACCAACGACACTCTCACCGACGTGAAATCCGTGATCCTTCGTCACCGCTGCGCTGCTCGCGCTCGTCGTCGTCGTCGTTCCACCGCCGGTCGTTTCTCGTGCTCCGGCATCGTTGAATACGAAACGATTGTAAACAAATTTACCGACGCAGAGTACAACGAGACCGAACAGCATCCAGCCGAATATCAGCATCGATAGTGTATCCATCGTCGTGTCACCAGTCGAATCGAAACTGCATATCAGATCGTCCACCCGCTCGGCCAAGTCGGCCATATTGCCCCATCGTTCTGCCAACCAAGTCCAATTGGATTCCCAAAACATTCTTTTCTATTTCCACCGCCCGAGCCGTCTCCCACTTCTGCTCCCTGTACTATTAATACACTTCGAATACACCCTGGCGGTCTCCTGTACCGGCCGTCGACGATAACGGCGGCAACACGAAAGACCCCGGACCTTCCGGTCTTCTTCGATGGATGGAAGCGTTGTTGTGTCTTCGTTTCCTTTTTTTGTATTTTATTTTTTTTTTTTAGCGAGCAAGTCTCGATCGATTTTTAACGAAGACAGCGGTGCTTCGTTTCCTTTGCGGTGGAGATATTTCCTCTGCTGAGACGGCGGAGATATTTATGCGACAGCGAGGAAGCTCATCAACTCGCGCGTTCGCAAAACGAACATTGAAGTGGCGACGACATCCTCGGGCTATCTGAAATCCAAATTAGAGAAAGACTGTGGGTTATTATAAAGGTTGATCGAAATGGAGTGGAACGAACTTGTGTTGTTTTTTGGGCTCGTTAGGTTTTTGTTTTTATATTCCGATGGGTGATTTCTGTGTCGTTTATTTTGGTGGTGTTATAGCAAGTGGTTGGTTTTATCGTTCCGGTGGTAATTTTATCTGCCAAGACGTTCGCTTCGGTGTTCCGTTAACGATCAAACAATTGTTTCTTCTCGTTCGAAATTTGTTGTGGACTATGGAGATAACTCGCACACACCATTTTAAAACAAATGCCTGGATAAAACATTTTTTTAAAGTTCTCCGTCGTGGATTTTTGATAAAAATGGTAAAAAACGCGAAAACTCGAATTGAAATTTTTTTGAGCCTTGAGCAAATGCTTGGATGCATAGATTGATTCATATGCGCGGCGATACAATTTTTCGTTAAAGAAAAAAAAATTCATTCAGAAAAACAGTTTTTTAATTTAATTGTTTTTACTTCAATTTGTTTTGAAAATTGAAATGTAAGCTTGAAAAAAAACGCGAACTGACAATTTTGTTACCACTGACGCAAAAAAAATGTATTGAAAAATTGTTCATATTTGTCGAAAAGTCGATACAAACAATTTTTTTTTTTCGAATGCTTTGAACACTGATCGAAGACTAAATCCAAAATTTTATGCCAAAAAACGTGTACTTTATCCGCCTAATGAATTTAAAAAATTGCAAACAGTTTCGTTTCGATAAAAAAAAAACGATGTGTGTCTCCGTGTTACACTATACGTGTAAAGCTTTAAAGGTCTCACGTCTGCCCCAGTCCCGCTAAGCCGCTCCTCATGGAAATTCGTAACTTTTTTTTCTTTCACATCAGCATAACGATTACGTGTCGCAGCTAATGTCACTGGCACATGGCATTAGGAATTCCGTATAGAAACGCAGCGTACCAGATCCGGCGCGCCAAATCCGTGAGTCTCGCTCACCGACACGTGCGTCGAGCGTCGTTCCTCAAGGTTTTGACGTCCGGCGTTATTGTTGCCTGCGAACACGAATCATAAAAAAAATATTATCACTCGGTAAAAATAAAAAATAATATAATTTTTTTCTACATTTTCTCTTCGACCTCGAGTCACTGTGACGGTTCGACGATCCTCGTAAGCCGACGACTCGTCCGACAATGCCTTCTCACACACAAGGAAGAGATTAGCAAAAGTGCTCCGAAAGTGACCCGATTAGTCGTATGAGTTTGCAAATTTATTCCGCATGGCACAATCTTAAAGAATTCTACGAAAACTGTCGAATACACTTTTCACGAAGTCAACGAATTACCAATATCAATTACCGTTACCGGATTTATCTGGCAATGGTGTTATTTTTATTTCGTTTATTTATAGACGAAATAATAATAATGCAATGTTGAATTTTCCACATCACACAGTTATCTCGTTAGGGACAAGTTAAATCAGAATCCTTTGACAAATTTTTCATTGGTGAAAAATTTGTCAACAGGTTCTGACAAATCAGACGAGACACATATTTTCTTTAGTTATACAAACAAATCCATAGATTTAAATAAAAAAATCAAATTCTCATGAGTTTCAAAGTTTAAGGTGTGCCGTTTTTGCACTGCAAGTCGCTCGTTTCTAAAGGCTAATAATGACTCATTAATTTTCGAACGAGTGACCTTGGATCATTTTTTTCTCATAATCTTTATAAATTATACTCTTCGCGCGTTCATCCATGAAAATTATTGTAATTCCGAGCGCAATCATCTCTATTTCGTGCAACTCTAAAGTTCCAAGATTAACATGTTCTCCGGTTGTAAAAAAATAATAATAAAAAAAAATACATATCCTTAGGCACAAAAATCAAGTCGAATTAAAAGCGTCGAAGTTGACGCCTGAAAGGTTTTTAAAGTGAGGTTTTGAGTCGCATGCTTCAAATGCTTGCTCCAATAATATTTAATTAGCCATTTTTTTAATACCTCGACGAATTAGATGAAAACGAATCGCACTAATGAAAGAAAATTATTATTAGTCCAAAAAAAATAGAAGCTTCAAAAACTCACAAATTTTGTTGAGCGAATTTTCTTCGAGCCTCGATGGATGAAGGCCGCAGGACGCATAAACAATACGACAGTGGGTCCCTCTCCTATCTCAGATCCGTCAGGCTTGAATAAATTATCGTGACCCGATATGATTTTTAGCCTGCGTAACTCATCGTCGCCGACGCACAAAACACCTCTCAATTCTGGAACGTTAAATTATCACGCAATTAATACGCCAGCTGCGTTCTGAAACGAGCCAAATTAGGAGACTTCGGAAAACTTCACCTTCTTTTTTTTATTATAGTCCGCAGAGCAGAGTGGGAAAATATCTGCAACAAATGCGGATTGGTTTATGGAGTAAAATTTAATGTGGCAGTTTTGGAAAATTCCTGATTAATCCTCACGTTGTATCGTAAGGGGTGAAATTTAAAAAAAATTAGAAATTAGGATTTAGAACGTCCATGTGCCGCAGTCCGCGGGGCTCTGAGGTTTCGATTAAAGCACCAAGCATAATGCCGCCACGCCGGCGACGTGTAGTCCGAGTCCCCCTTCTATACACCCCCGTCACTCCTTTCACGCAGTGTTCCCCACTCTCGTTCTCTCTCTCACCGTGGATATCCTCTTTGAGCGGTACCGCTGCGCGAGATCTCGTAGAAGTCCGCATGCCCGAGCGGGCGCCCCGTCGTCGACTCTTATCGATCCGATGCGCACCCGCTACTCCACTCTCGTTTCGCCTAGCGGCTCGTTAACCGGGAACGAGAAACGCTGGAAATAGTTGGAAGAAAACAAACAAACCCATCTTACCCTTGTCTTGCGTACATTAATTTTTTTTCTTTTTGTTTTTTAAAAAATTAATATTACTGTTGCTTATTTTTATTTTAATCGAGCCTTTTTTTGTTGCCTGAAACGTTATTGGATTGTTATTAAAGTTATACCGATCTTACCGTTGTCTTGCATAAGTTTTTTAAAAATATATATAATATGACGATTACTGTAGCTTATTTTTATTTTAATCGACATATTTTTGTCTGAAACGTTATTGGATTGCTATTAAAGTTATGTCGTTCCTGAGCGTAACAAAGAAACAAAATTGTCTTTTGATATCGAAAGTGATTTTTCAGTAAAGAAATTTCATTTTTTTTTTTTTTTACCGCTAACACATTGTTTATGAAGATTTTAATTAGGTTTTTGCAAGTTTCGAATAAAATTTTGTTTTGGCTTTAGACCGCCGATAGGATCGGTTGAATATTCTACAATTAATGAAATTCCTGGAGACCCGACCTCCAACGAGAATGACCAGCACTTAGAATTTCTCAACATCTTTTTTTTACAAAAAAATTTTCAAATCATATTGACTATTTTGTAAATCGGAAAAGTTGCAAAAATGGAAAAAAAATTGACCGCATTACTAAAGTTGTAAAGCGCCCAAAATTATCCGTCGGGCTAAATTATGCGAAATATTCGACTTGTCTTTACTTATAACTCCAGTCTGCTGCAGAATATGAAGCCTGCTTACCTCATTGCTTATCCGTGTAATCGCTATAGTTTTTTTTCTCTCTTTTTTTTCATTCGCAAAGGTTGCTAAGGATCTATTTATAGAAGTGATTCGCTGGAGCCGGCACTGCCGTGACACAAGTCCAGAAGTCGCGCGGCACCTTATATTCTAGAGGGGAATGCATTTATCAATCAGAACACATAGCCGAGGTAGAGAAGCTTCGGTACGCTCGAGAACATTTTTTCAAGCCCAAGAAATCGATGGGAGAAAATTAAAAGGATTTTCGATAAAAATGATTGATTAAATATTCCATAGAAATATCCTGTAGAAGGGAATGCATTTGTCAATCAGAACACAGAGAAACATTTTTTTATTTCAAGCGCAAAAAAAAATAAATAAAAATGATTTTCGATAAAAATCAATAATAAGATATTCCATAGAAATGTGTACAGATACACATGATACTTTTTTATTTTTTTGTCATTCATTTACATACAAATATTTTCAAGATACGTTTATGAAATGAACTAGTCGTATTATCCCGCAACGTCCTTGTCGTTCTTTTTTTTCTTCTTCTTTATCATCTATTTCGTTTATATTCATAATTTAAAACGTATCGATACAAAGTACTTTTACATTACTTATCGTCTAGGTTTTTTTTTTGTTTTTTTTTTATTTATTTATTTTTATGTTTTTTTTCAAATACTATGTGGCGTTGTCAAATCACTTCTCCAATCTCAATCATATTTATAGGTATGTACGTGTTTTACTGACTTATTTACCAGTTCATTTTTTTCATCTTCTTTCTCTTTAGTTACAAAAAAACGATCCCTTATTATAATCCAACACGAATCAACAATATTACTCGGTAAATTGTTCTTCCTTCATCGCTTTAACGTATTTATTGCGGGCGAAAATATATGGAACATGAAAAATCAGGCCTCGGGTGTTATGAATACTAAAGAAAAAAAAAAAAAAATCCCAACGATCGACAACCCAAATGGCTCGTGGTCATGATATTTTTTTCAACGCACTCTCTTACACACACACACACACACGTGCATGCACTCGTTTCTTTTCTCTTAAATGAAAGAAAACAATTGACGTGACATTCAGCGGTGAGGAAAAAAAATTATACGAACCAAAAATCTACCTTGCGTAATACTATGAGAGATTCTAATTGATATTTTTTTGTTTTGTTTTGGTTTGTTTAAATCGATTCACAGAATTATATTAGCTGTAATAGTTTAGGTGTTGGAATCGCTTTTCGTTTTTTTTCTTTCTCGCTGACAAGAATGCAGTCGCAGATTTTATTTCGAAAAAGTTTCAATACAGATCCTTCGTTGAGACGGGCATCTACGAGTCATCGTTTGCCGATTTTACTTCTTTTTAATAAAAAAAATATTTATTTTTTATTTTTTTAAATTAACTGCGTGAAGTTTGAACTGCGAAACTCATAAGTGTTAAATCATGCTACGAATTCGATCACAGCCTTTATCGGCGACCCCGTGTCCAATGCCTGATATTTTAAGAATTATGAGCAGCCACAGCAGATAGAATCGAGTTTTTAACTTCTCGCCATTGGGATATCGCAAATCACTAAAGCCGATGAGTTTCGTTGAATCAATGAGTACAAAAATACAAAATTACCCTACGACGCACACACGAAATTTTACAATCAACGCTAATTGGTTTATCCGGTGAATTCAATTTCTTTTTTCTTCTAGCAATACAAAGCACACGAGAAACAAATTTTCATCCTCATAAATTGTGTCAAATAACTTTGAATTAATGGAGTCCCAAAATACTGAGAAAAAAAACTGAAAAAATGTGAGACTCGTGTGTGAAAATTCGTGTAAAATATACAAAGTCTTCGTGCATAATTTTTTACCATATTGTTTTTAGCTCCCACTCTTATATCAAATGTAATGTGCCCTGGTTGTGCAGCAAAATGTAATATATTCGTACATTAAGAGAGCGAACTGGTTGCATTTTAATAACCGGTATTCGATCGGCTCGTATCACCCGTCTCTGCATATAATCTATACATTTAAAAAACCGTAGCCTGACCATTCGATCGTTCAGTCGATGACAATCTCATTTTTTTTTCTCTTCGAGGATTATAAAATATTTCATAATATTTGTTTGTTTCTTTAAACATTGCTTTCGCAACCGTCAACAGGAGTCCATTCGAAGTTTCTTCCATCGACAAGATCGGAATTATCATTATTATTTTTATTAATCTTTTGTCGAACTTTGCAGATCGAAGAAAAGACTCGTGTCGCCGGTTGAGAAATTGGATAATTCATTGTTACAGTACAAGATATTATAATGGCCTCGGTTACTATATATCTCCAGCATTATTACACACTTAAGTGTCATGCGATGTGACGGCGGGTTTATGCATCGTGTCAACTTTATGCTATACACGCGTCGAGTAGTTCTCCCTTAATGAATTTAATTTTAACGAACACACCTAGCGATCGTTCTAAGTTTCTAGTTTTATTCTTTTTATTTTTTTAAATTTGTTTGTGTGTCTGTTTTCTGATTAAATTATAAGTGACAAAGTTTAAATGCGTTCTTAGAGTAAAATCTTTCACATGGTCCGGCATTGATTCGCTTGCGAATCGACGATTTATTTACTAATCTCTTGCAAATTAATACGAAAGGAAAGGCCCGCGAGCCGAAATAAAGAGATCATCAAAGCTTCACGTATTGACATTAAATTTGATTCGATTCTCGGATAACTTGGCGGTTTCGGTAGTTTCTTTTCGAAATCTCAATATTTTGTTCCTGGATCTTTTTTTTTTATCTCATTTGTAATGTTAAAAGTGGAATTCGTGCCAAATAAAAATTGTGCACGTGTGAAAAAAATGGGTTAATACTGAAGTGTTCTCAATTACTCCAAAAAGTATGAAAAAAGCAAAAATCAATGCGGAACAAAAAAAAACTAGCAGAATGTATTTCGTTCGAGAAAATATAACTCGTATCACGGTCATGATTGATTTATATCGAGTGAATTCTAAAAAATACCTAAATATATATGTTAAAAAAATCTAAGTGAATCAGCAGTCAATTTAGCAGTAAATATGTCTACAGCGATAAAATACATTAAAAGAGGAGATAAAGGGCTTTTCACGGACCTTCAAAAATGATTATGACAATTTGCGCCTTCTTCGTATCGTTTTATAAATGCGAAAAATGCTTCGTACGAAATGAATGTCTTGTGCATTGTAGAAAAATGAAAAATAAATATATTATACTGGAAGATATAAGAATTATATTTACAAAAGGGGCGTATAAAATACATTTAAAAAACGAGGGGTTCCGAGTTCAAGTGTGCGAAAACTCGCCTGTATGACACTGAACTTAAACTGCGTTCTGTTCTGTTTTCTTTTTTTTGCTCTTCGCGAATTACGATAGATTGTTTTTGTTTTAATTTTTTTATACGCAGTCTTTCTTTTTGCATATAGGAGAAATTCTAATTCGTGAGCTCTTTTGATATCAGAACGAAAGTGTGTGTATATATATATAATATATACATACAAATATACCATTCTGATAAAGCTCCTAGGTCGATAGCAATAGATTGAAGAAGAGTATTTGTTTATCTTCTTTAAAAGCCCTGACCCGCTGGGTAAACTTTGTCGTTTCGCATCTAAATCCATTTAGTATGATAGCCGTATCACGACAATTTTTCCCGTGGAGATAAAAATATTTATCTGCCGAAGTGGGCAACTATTATTCGGTGATAGTTAACATTTTTATTTTATTTTCATATAATTTAAATTGAGTATTTAAATTATGTGAATGATTTGAGAATTCCGAAACCTAATTTTTGCACTTAATTAGCGCTTAATTAGCTTCTCACTTCAGACACCATCGAACAAAAATTCGACAAGTTGTTAAATCGAAGAACACTATTCTCTCCGTTTATTACGGATTCGTATCAGTAATATCTGTTTTAAATCGAAAGTCAAAGTCGCGCACTGTGTTTTTTTTTTAAATGTCTCAAATCATTAATAATATGATTCTCTTGTCAAAGGTAACAATTTCACCTTTGGAGGATTTTCGCGGATACGAAACGAAGCTATTTTTATTTTGTCTAAAATCATTAATAATATGACTCTCTTGTCGAAGGTAACAGTTTCACCTCTAAAGGCTTTTCGCATCACCTTAAATCGCACGTAAAAAGATCTATACATGCAGTTTTGGGTTGTTTTCGAAAAAAAAAGATTGATACGAAACGTCAAAGATTACGGAGATCACGTATGCGGCGCATTGAGTCATGTTAAAGTTTACGATCAGCCTTTGAAAATGTTGTACGTCGGCAACGACACCGATGAATGGAGTTTTTCTTTTTACTTACGGATTACAATAAGTTTTATTTCCACTAACTCCTGATTGTATAATCAATGGTACTTCCCTCATTATTGTTTTCTGTGCGATTTAAATAGCGCGCTTCGATCGACAGAACGATGACTTTTTTTTATAAATTCTAACTACGGGATTCGTGAAGCAAATAATTATCTTTTTTTTGGTTTAATTATTGTTTTTTTTTCGTTAATATAGATCGCGAGACGAACGTGTAGACAGCGAATGAAACTATGAACTCTAATTCTATAACAATCGAGTCGACTGAAATTAGTTGCGCATTGTTTAGCACGCTTGTATTGAACGGTATTTTAGTTTTAACTCGGCGAGTCATCATTAATCGTCGCATATCGGCGTTGTCCGCTCGTCTGTACCTTCTATTTTATTATCGTTCTCTTCGCGATTTCACAAATGAGAATTATAAGTAGCGTACGTATATTACGTACATTTTTTCAAGTTGTCGAGTGTATAAAAAATCACAATTTTTTTTATTTACTTTTCTTTAGAAGCTAAAATGTTATTTAGAGATCATCGCTTATCGAGTAAGTCTGGTTTAAGCCCTCCGTTTAAAGACTGATCAAAAATAATTTTTTTTTAGTTCGCCACGTTATTATAAAAATAAAAAAAATTGAAAAATCCGACATATTTGATTGATTCGACTTTACAATTTTGTGATGTGGAAAAAAAATCTCCGAATACCCTTGACCAACATCGTGATAACTCAATCATAATTTTGTTTTGTTACTCGAAACTGGATAAAAAATAGCGCAACAGGACACCGAGTATGATCGACCGAATAGTCGTAGATATTATTTAAATGCAAAAATGCCCGGAATTAGTTATCAGTACAAGAGCTTGGGCGTCAACTCGTTATTCATTGGAATGATTGCGATATGTGAAAGTTGTAAACGCGTCCTATATTTTTGGTTGTTTTTGTTTTTACTTTCAACTGTTCGAGTTGCCACGGTGTCGGAAAAGTCTAACGCGACATGGAGTAGAACATTTTTCCACAAACTGAAAATTACTTTTTTTTGTTCTTTAACCGAAGGGACGAACTGTTCCCAAAATTCTCGCACGACCGACCGACGACCGATTCAGGAGCGTAGGATCAATTGAGTTGAAATAAATTCAAACGTTTCTTCCCCAATCTCCTATAATACTTCGAAGATATTTTTTTTAAATAAGATATTTGGCTCGCTCTTAGATTTTTGTTCGTAAAAATTTGTCCGTTTGACTTAGATAAATTAATTAAATATTAAATGCATCATCGATGCTTTGTGCGTTCGGAGTTTGTGAGAAATGAAGGACTTCCGCGATGTTACAAAATTGTGCGCCGACGTATGTAAAAAGAAGAAAAAAAAACACCCTGAATGTTGATGAAGTTTGCTCTCAATTGATCCTCAGCGGTGGCTCGAAGGTTAACGGATAATAATAATAATAATAATAATAATATGCAGTAGGCAACGGAGGGGTTAAGCTTACTTAAAATACTAAACTAGACTGACGGACTTACACACAAATGCCTGATATACACGAATATTTTTTTTACTACAATTGTATTCGCAAATATGTAATAAAAACCTGTATGTGGCTGTCGATGATGCTGCGGTTGAGCTATCTAGTCAAATCTCTCTTTTCGCTGATCTTTTTTTTAATCCTCTTTCATCACTTATCAGTGTAGTTTTATACTCGTCTTCACCCATTTTTCAGTTCTCCTTTCAAGGCTGAAAGCGAAATAAGTAAAAGAAAATGAATTTTCGTTTCGCACAAGATAAATGAAGTGCGTAGAGAAATGGTTTTGTAACAAACAAAAAAAAAATAATAATAATTACCGTCAACTAATTCCAGCTTCATCTTCTGAAACTCTTTCCGGACTTCCTTTATTATTTCAGCTTTGAAGGCCTCCATCTCTTGAGCAGAAAATGATGATCCGTCACCGACACCGTTAACTTTGAGAAGTGTGTCCTCCGAGGCGGAGCCGAACCTCTTGCGAGCCGATTTTGGTGATTCGGCACCATTCGAAAACTTATTGTTCGACGAATTGCTTTTATCCCACTTCTTGTCTGGCGAACTTTCCGGTTCCTACGGCAAATATAATCACATTTATAATCGATCTATAAAGAATACGAAAAATTACGCATTTTTGCAATATTGACTATAAAAATTCCCGACAAACTTTTTTCGTTAGTCGTAGCTCCGGGACTATCTTTAATGTATTTTTCCACGCTGATCACGAATCCACCACTTATTTTATTCATAAATTAATATTTTATACCGAAAATTGCGTTTAAAATAAAGATCTAATTTTTCGCGAAATTAAAAAAAAAATTCATGACGTCAAATTTTAACGGTTCGATCGATTCTCTTCAATAGGGATACAATAAAAATCCTCGGACGATCATACTCCATCTCTGTACAACTTTGTGCCCGATAAGCGATAACTAAGAAATTGTAAGAGCTAGAGTGCGCACAGACATTTTCGAAGAAATTAAAAATCGTGTACAAAAAAAAACAACTGAACATCTTTTAATAAAATGTTAAAGAAACGTTAACCACACCCACTGTGGGTGAAATTTCAGCTTCATCGATGAGGCATCCTCGAGTTATAGCTGTTTCAATTTTTTGCGACTGAGTCACATATACACACATATATACATACATTCGGACATTTTTTCTAAATGCGATTTTTCGATATTTTCGAACATTCTGACCACATTTTCATTACAATCTAGATTTTTTTTTTCACTATATCAAAACTTCCTCTACGAGGAAGCAAAATATTCAAAAACCTGTGCGGTGTTCTACACTGTAAAATTAAAATGTAAATTTAATGTACTGTACATTACTTACATTAATTGAACATTAATGTACTTCTTTTTTAAAATAAAAATACCAGATATGAAAATTACAAATCTTTTGCCTGAAGTTTGCAACATTTTTTTTTATTAAAAATACGAATTTTACTGTAAAATTGCAACGCGCATGTATTTGAAATTTCAGAAACATTTTATGTAAACAGCTTCCATTACCGTTCATTAAATTTCCATCAACATTTTTTTTACAGTTTAGTGGTTAGCATGCTCGCCTCTGCACCTAAGCATCGGGAGGTCGACGATTCCATTCCCGGTTTTCGTAGTTTCGCCGAGAATAAAAATATGGGCAGGACGAAGCTCCACATATATATACATCGGCGACTTACATTTCGTAATTATAAATGTAAGTGTCGGATGTATATGGGGCATTTCCACGTCCAATCGAACGGCCCAAAACCCTGATCTTCTTAGATCAAGCTGAAAGTTCGTGATGTTGTAGTATTTTATAGGGCGAATATCTGGATTTTTCTTCAGATTTTTATCGGCTCCCTTTTTCGAGTTAGCAGACAAGCGTGTTAATATTAAAAAGTATTATATCTCTGATATTTTGGGGCGTACAAAAAATCGTCATGTATAAAAAATATGCTATTTTTGATTATGAACTAACTTCATATGTTTTTTTTACAAATATTCAACGTACTTGAAAAAAAGAAATAAATAAAAACAGATATTTCTTTTTTTTTTAAATATTCAACGAGTATGATTCTGTACAGTTTTTAAAAAAATGCACAGATGGTTCTTTTATTAGTGTGCAACAACATGCGCAAATTTCAGAATGGGTTGGAATTACGTTCAATATCCGCAGGCGTCTAACCATTTTAAAAAATATGAATTATATGTATATATCCTGTGAAAAAAATGATGGGACGCTTGCGGAGATTGAACGCAAGCCCAACAAATTGTGAAATATGTATATGTTGTTTCACATTAATAAAAGAACATCGTGTGCAATTTTAAGTAAAATGCACAGTCATACTTACTGAAAAAAAATATTAACTGGGAATTTTCTGTATTTTATTTTAAGTTTCTCGTGCTTGGCAAATTTTAAAAAAATTTACGAAAATAGTTAAACAAAAAAGGATCTTTTTCGTAGACGACATTTTTTTGTACGATCAAAAGTTTCTAAGATATAATAATCTTTAATATTAACATTCCTATGCGCTAATTCGAAAACGAGAGTCGGTAAAAATCTGAAACAAAATTCCAGATACTCACACTATATAATACACCGCGGTCGGTAATAAAAACTGTAATCAACTTTTTTCAAAATATACATTTTGAAACAAGCTCAAATTTGTGGGGAAATAAAAAATTCAGGGACATTCCACGACTTTATCAAGGACAGTACCAGGACTTCAAGGACTTCGAGGACCGCTGGACATCATGAAAAACCCGAAGAAAGTATACGGTGAGAAACAGAACTGGTTCCTCTATAATATAAAAAAAAAAAAATACTCGAAAAATGTACATAAAATATATAAATAAATATAGAAAAACATTTTTTATATATATAAAAAATACTCGAAAATTAGTTTCGAAATCTAATGGCAATAACTATGTAGATAATAAATATATATACCGGTGGTTGTTCGGGCTGTTTCTTTTCGACGGCGGCGCGTCGTCGTGCCAATGTCTTGGCCATTTCGTCCATCATCGACGCCATACCGCCGCCACCGCCACGTCCCAATGTTCCATAATTGCCGCCACCCCCGCCACTTCCACTGCTGCTCGTACTGGATCCACTGTTCTCCACCGGTTGCGATTGCTGTCATGCGATCAATCAAACAAACAAAACAATTTCAATCCGCCCTTCCATCGATTCGAAAACTCTTATAATCAACCCTTAGTGTGCATTAGGCGTCATTTTGACGCCAACTTTTTCGCCTAATGTCAACTTTAAGCACATTTTTGGACCGGTAAAAAAAGTTTTGTTTTAGAAATTTGACGGCACGAGCTTAAAGTTTGATCAACTCACTGCAAAAAGTGTCTCAACCATTTTTTCCGAAAGTTGCATAGTTACCGGGATGTTCAAGATATTCGAGTCCGAAAATTAACGATAAATTAAATGAATACTGAATTAACAAATTAATAAAAAAAAAGATTAACCCTTAGTTTTGTGCACACCTATGCAGGTGCGCCCAGTAAGGGTCAATCTTTTTTTCAATTAATTCATTAATTTAATTATCATAATTAATTTATTAAAACGCGATAGAAAGTTGACGTCAGATGCACACCTACGGAGTTATGCACCCTACGGGTTAATTTATTTGTTTTTCAACCGAAAAACTATCAACCTGTTTCTTCTTCAATCTCGCAGCCTGTAGAGCGGCCGCCAATGAATTCATATCTGGTGGATTGTCCGCGGCGCTAAGCATCCCCGGACCCATTATCGGGGCGTTGGGTATGGCGCTGTTGTTGTTAGCGTTGGGAGCGGGCGGGGGTGGAGGTGGAGGTGGAGCAGCGGGACCACCCGGTGGTCCCATCGGGGGTGGTGGGGGGCCACTGCTGCTGATGGGATTGTAAGCATTAGCATTGGCCGCGGTGCCGACTGTGCCATATTGATTAACCGTGTTCGACGGGCTGCCGTAAGGGTTCACGGAATTGTTAACATTGTTCTGAACATTGCTGCCGTATTGGCCCTGTTGAGGCTGTCCCGGGACACCGTACTGGGATTGACCCTGAGCGTACTGATTAATCGAACCGCTACTACCGTACTGACTACCGCCGTACTGCGAGCTGTTGCTCGCGTACTGACTATTCTGACTTGTCTGACTAACTAGCACCGACTGACTGTAGGCACTGCTCTGACCGTTCATACCGTAAATACTGTTATGATTATTACCGCCGGCATATTGAAGAACCTGACTCGAATTGGCGGGATACTGATTAGCCTGAACGGGATTCGGCGCGTACGCGTTTGCCTGATTGGTACCGTAAATGGGCTGGGATTGCGACTGATTTGGGATACTCGATTGGGATGTCGTTTGTTGTGCGTACTGAGTTATCATTGGGGGTGGCACGGGAGTGTTGAAATTCATCATCGACGGCGGGCACGGCGGTGCCGGCGGCGCTGCCGGAGGTTGCGGAGGCGGCACCGGTGGACCGACTACCGACATTTGCGGAGCAGCTGGTATTATCATCGCACCGGGCTGCATCGGGGGCGGCTGGGGCTGCGGTGCCGGAGGCGCTGAGGACGTTCTGTGATGGCCCGACGATTGCTGCGACGCAGATGCTGCGCCCGACGCCGGCGGACAGCTCGGGGATATTGCGCTCGGACCGTTCGTAGCTGAGGAGGATAAAGAAGACTTTAGATACAGTTTTTAAATCCCAAAAATACCATTCATGTCCATTTCAGTTGGACATTTTTCATGAGCGATGTTACGAATTATATTTTTTTGAGAAATTCGAAGGAAAATCTAGAACCGAGGTATTGATTCTATGAGGATATCAGACAAATTTCGTGACAACTTGCCGAGCAGTTAATACAGTTAATCTGAACTTGACGAAAAAGATGGGACCGTTCGTAGTCGAGGAGGATAAAGGAGACTTTAGATACATTTTTTAGTTTGATATTTTTTTCGAGCAATGTTATTAATGGTATTTTTTTTAGAAATTGGGAAAAATATCTAGAACCACAGTATTAAGGTTTCTTTGAGGATATCAGCAGTTTAAAAAACAATGTATTAAGGTAAACGGCCCAGTTTCCGCCATCTTTAATTGTTAAATGGAACATTTTATTTAAAAAAATATACGTATTGCAGCATTAATCAAGAGGAAAATCGGCTCTTCAACATGCCTTCGATTTCTTGTGTATTAAACAAAAACTGTGTTTCTTATTAGTATAAATTGCATTCGATGGCGGTAACTGGGACATCGGCGGAAACTGGCCCGTTTACCTTAGGTACAATTACTCAGGACTTGACGAAAAAGATGGGGCCTTCGATTCGACTAGAAAAAAAACTGCAAGGTCACCTTTGTCATGCTTTCTTTTTTATTTTCCCATTGGCATGAACCGGCACAAAAAAGCCTTTACTGACTACACCGAGTACCAAATATGCACTCATATTGCGTATTTTTATCCCTAGAACCCTGTCAGTTTGAACAATAAAAAAAGAACTTCTTGTAAATTTTTGCTGCTAACAACTATTGTCTTACCTTGGTTTTGCTGTGACATCCTGCGCTCCTGAATTATCGCCACGTCTTCTCTGGTCATGGTCCTACAAAGAATTGATAAATGTTTGAATTTCATCGACATACGCGTTTTTCAATTTGTGTGGACATAGGTCATTTTTTTTATCGATAATGCAAAGCAGGATTAGTCAGCCAGCTAGACTAACGTATTAAAGTAAAATGTGTGTTATACCTCTAGGAACCAGCTACCTATAAAGGATGATGAAATTTCGTGTGAACCACCTTAGCGATTGGTATCTTGAACGAACAATTCATGTTCGAACTTTGACTGTCGCATTGAGAATGAAAAAAAAATCCAATATCGATGCCTCGGAAATTTTATTATGTATAATTCGCCGAAATTCGAGGGATGATTTTCTATTCGCATTCCACTGACAAAAAAACTTTGCTAAGTCTGCGTTGCATACAGAGACGAGATGTTACATTGGCACATTTACATCTCTACCACTCACAACTCTACCAGAAAACATCTCTACCGTATTACAGCTCTACTAAAGCTCGACAAGAATGTAAAAAAAAACCCTACCGGAATCAAAATAAAACTCTACCGAACTTGAGATAAAACTTTACTGGAATGGAAATAAAACTCTACCGGAATACAAGGGTAGACGGTAGCCTTGTATTCCGATAGTTTTATTTCCATTCCGGTAGAGTTTTATTTCCATTCCGGTAGAGTTTTAGTTCAATTTCGGTAGAGTTTTATTTTTATTTCGGTAGAATTTTATTTCAAGTCCGGTAGAACTTTTTTACTTTCTGGTAGAGATTTTGGCAGAGTTATAATACGGTAGAGTTGTTAGAGTTTTCTTTTTTGGCAGAGTTTGTATTAAGTAGAGTTGTTACCTGGTAGAGTAACGGTTATGAGTGGTACAGATGTAAATGTGCCGTTACATTGCCTCAGGTAGGGATGTTATACTTACCCTCGATCACGTAAAGCGGCTATCGCTAAGGTGGTTACGCATTAGTATAAATCACGTTTTTTTTACGATTAACGATACTATAATTTACTGCACTATTCTGCAGTACGCGTACGATCACGCGATATTTCGTATGTTACAGTGTATAAAGTACGCTCGATAAACATCGCGATTTTTCGCAGACCAGAACATAAGCACCGAAGGCGTGTGAATAAGCTTTTTTTTCTTCTTCTCTAAAATACGTTTTTTTCTTTTGCTCGCACCAACTCTGCTCTTTTTTTCGCTCAACCATCTGTTTCAAGAGTTCCGGCCGAGATTATTCTTCGCAGCAATGACGAAACGTTACGAAGCCGACAATACAAACTCTTCGCTTCTCGACTTTTCACAGAAGTGGCTTTTGAAAGTTTTTTGTTTTTTCAATGAAAAGGTATAATTAATTATTTTTTTAATGAGCTTAAAGGGGGTCAGTCATAATAATAATGAGACTTTTGCACTCTCGAATGGTCTGTGACAATGTTAACGAAAATAATTCGATGGTTTGGTACATTTTTTTACATGAAACACCTTTTCAAAGTAAAATAACATTTCTTCGTAAAATAGCTGGTGCAATCAAAATAAATGAAAATAAATCTCGGCATATTACTTTAGGTAAGTACGACAAGGTACTTTAACGACGCAGTAGAGACGCGCTGCTCTACTTTTTATGAACTGCGTATGCTTCTCATGAACTTAAAGAGGATCATTCATAATAATAATAATAATAAGATTGTTACTGTCGAATGAACTGTAACAATATTGACGAATAAATTTCGATGGTTTGATCCTTTGAAGCATGCCTTTCTTTCTTGCGAAGACGTTATAGAAGTTGAGTAATGTTTCATCGATACATTTGAACGACAAAGCACTTTAACGCCGCAGCAGAGAAGCACGGCTGTGTTTAATATGATCTTAAACAGCGTTCGTCATTATAATAATAATAAGACTGTTACTGTCGAATGAACTGTAACGATATTGACAAACAAATTTCGATAGTTTGATCCTTCGAAGCAATAACGTTGCATCGATACATTTAAACGACAAGGCACTTTAACGACGCAGTAGAGAAGCACTGCTGAGTTTATTACGATCTTAAAGAGGGTTCGTCATCATAATAATAATAATAAGATTGTTACTGTCGAATTGACTATAACAATATTGATGAAGAAATTTTGATAGTTTGATCTTTCGAAGCAAGCCATTTTTTAAACATGAAATACCTTCTCAAAGTAGAAAACACAATTTTTCTCGATAAAACAGCCAGTGAAGTAAAAAAAATCTCGGTCTAGGATGTCAGCTTCCACGAAAATGTCATACAAATTTAGGAAGGTTTCATCGATAAATTCAAACTATAAGGTACTTTAACGACGCAGTAGAGTAGCGCCGCTGTGCTTCAAACCATGTGTATATCAGCCGTATATGTACAAGTATAAACGATAAGATATGACTACGATATGACCCTTCCGGCATGAAACCAACTTTTTTCCCGCTAGTATTTATCGCGATTACATGTGAAAGGTACACAAATCTTCACGCGGGAAACTTCTGTGAATAGTCGCGATAGCGGAGTTTCGTAAAAGTAAATCAACCCCCAGTGCCGTAAATCCAAATACAGCGAGACTGGACAACTTTTTAAATCTCGCTTCTCGCGCCTCGACGAAAATTCTAATCTATAAAAATTCGACATCGAACGCCATGCATCGCGAGGTATTTTGCATACCAGGTTTTTTTTTTGTTAATCAAAGCTCTCGTTCTCACGCCACCGTTAGAATTAAGGAAAAAAAATGAATAAAAAAAAATAAATAAAAGAAAAGACAATGACAACGCTTGTAAAATCGCGGCCATCATCATTGTTTTTTTTTTTTTTTATATTAGAGATCGAGAAGTCACCTCATAGGGGTATCAGCCGGTGAACCGCGCGTACAGGGTGTGCAGCCCACCTGTATGACGGTGGTGGTACCGTTACTAATAGATGGGTGGTTGTGGTTGGGGCTTGGGGTCGGGGGCACGGAGGAGGGTGCAGACCCTCTCGCAGTTAGACGGCCAAGCGACAACGAGACCCGCGATATAGCTCCCATCGTGCTAATGTCTTGGACCTGAGCCTGACCTTGACTGGAACGATCCACGAGGCAAATTCAATCAACCGGTATCAAGTGCAGAACCGACGACGCGAATGGCTCGCAAACCCCGAATCCGATAACGTTAATTTCAACGGAGATGATTCTTGTGATTTCTTTTTTCATATGCAAAAAAAATAAAATAAAAAATACCAAGAAGAATGACATTACGGGAGAACACATGTCACGACGGATACGTCACGTGCACCCAGGTGTACGGATTCAGCGATGCTTCGAGCTACTTACACTGGACACCCCGAATCCGACAACGTTAATTTCAGCGGAGATGATTCTTGTGATTTTTTTCATATGCAAAAAAAAAAAACAACAATACCAAGAAGAATGAAATTATGGGAGAACACATGTCACGATGAATACGTCACGTGCACCCAAGTGTACAGATTCAGCGATCCTTCGAGCTACTTACACTGGACACCCCGACTCCGATAACGTTAATTTCAACGGAGATGATTCTTGTAAATTTTTTTCTTCATATGCAAAAAAAAAAATACCAAGAAGAATGATATTACGGGAGAACACATGTCACGATGAATACGTCACGTGCACCCAGGTGTACGGATTTAACGATCCTTCGAGCTACTTACACTGGACGATCATACGAATTCTTCTGGTCGTCGGAGCGCGATTAAAAAAGAACAAAAATTACAAGACTCTCTACGACAAGCTCGATGAGAAAGGGGTGTTGAATTTATTTCTCTCTCGTAAGAGCGTGCGCCCTCGGTCCGGAGATTCAAAGTTTGCAGAGAAACGAAAGAAAATTATAATGTGCACAATTTACCGGTAAATTGAAGATTCGAGCGAATAATTTTTTTTACCGGGTGTTCTCGGACCCACTTTGGTAACGGGACGTTAATGTTGCGCGTGTTAAATTGGTTTTTCTTTTCGCAGCGATTTTTATCCCCGGTTGTTTGTTTGTTTCTTTTTATTTTTTTAGTATTTTTTTATTTTTTGTTGCGAATCGTGACCCACCTGTATCCCATATCCTCGTCGTACTGCGGGTTCATTTGAGGAGGTTGTTGCAACGGCGGTTGTTGCGACTGCTGTTGCGGCTGCTGCTGAGGATAAGCGGGTTGCTGTTGCGTTGCTGGTGTGACCGACGGACCCAGACTGCGTGATATGTTGCTTCCATTGCTCAGCACCTACACGAGGGTAACCCAAACGGTTAATTAACGATGACGGAGACCAATTAGAGTGAATTCGCAGCTAAACTATAGTGGTATCTTTTTTTTTTACAACATTCAGTCCTTCGGAACTTTTAGAACTGGCACGGACGTAACGGACGATTAATTTACGAGTGTTGAAAAAAAAGGTAATTTGTACAATTGAGTGAGTTATCGGTGGGAGGGGAAGCTATCGGGCATGTTTGAGCTATTCGCCCAAAAAGTTGTGCACAAAGGAACTGTTATCGATCGATGATCCACGCTTAATTTGGCGAGGATTGATTGAACCGTTTAAATTGTATGTGATTTCGAATTTTTGTGCTTCTTACGAAAAATTAATATAATTTCTTTCCGATGCGAGTTTCCGTCAATATTCGGTAGTATTGAGCTAAGAGTTAAATAAGTGGCGAATTCGTGATCAGTGGGAAAAAATACATGAGACATCGCCCCAAAACGACAAATAACTACTGTATTTTTAATAGGTAATCTTTGTAGTGAATATTTCCAAAATTAGTGATTTTTTTGTATTTTCGTATAGCCATACGTTTGCTTATATTTTTCTTTTACCGATGTAGCTTCCTTTACGAGAAAGCCAAATAATCACAGGACAGTTCATTACGACACTAGTGCGATAAAACTTTTTTCCTAACGCATACACATAAAATCCCGCTTTCCGTGCGGAAAAATACCGCACACGCGTACAAACGCAATATATTTTTTCTCGCACTAGTTCGAGAAAAGTGCCTTTCTAAGCACACTTCACAGGAACGGAAAGCGTGATTTTCGCGAATTTGTTAGAAAAAATTATGTGAATGGCATGGGCATATAAAAGAGAGTTCTGACTCGTGTGAATGCCGCACTCGCCTTCGGCTTGTGCGGCATTTTCACACTCGTCAAGAACTCCCTTCCTATGACCTTCGCATACAAATAACTATTCTTACGAGTGTGTGTTTGCAGGATGAGCCGAAGGCGAGTGTTGCAATCACACGAGTTAAGAAAAAGTTTTTCGCACGAGTATTGAATTTATTCTCTCTCGTAACAGCGTGCACCCTCGGTTCGGACATTCATAGTTTGAAGAGAAACGAATGAAAATAAAAATGTGGGCAAATTTATCGGTAATTGAAGATTCGAGTGAATCATTATTTTTCCTGGTATTGTACAAAAAGTAGAATGATTTCCCATAGGCTCTTTTTACACACAAAAGTAAAAAATCTACACACAAAAGTAGGAAATCTCGATTTTCACGAACGTAACGAGCAATTAATTTTCGAGTGTTGAAAATAAAGGGTAATTTGTACGATTGACTTACCAGTGGGGAGGAAAAATAATAAAATAAAAGTTAAACTCACGTCGAGAGCCTGCAGCATCGACCTGGCGAAAGCGTCGGCGTCGTCCTTACTCGAAAAATTGAGGCCGTACACCTGTTTGTTGTCCCGCCATTGATGGAATGTCCCCGTGGCCTGATTGTACTTTAGTCCCTTTAGAATCGCACAATTAATCACAATCTCGTGATCCTGCAATTTTCTTCCTACTACGCGGTAAGTGTTGTTGACGAGGTGATGGTACAGTTGGACCTTGGAGAGACCCGACGATGTGCCGCTCGGTATCCATTTCTTGTTCACGTCGTCGTAGACCATCACCGACGCGCGGGCTGATGATACGCTCACTTCGCTGTTCAACAAACAAAAAATTAAATATATGGGTTAAATTATTTAGTGAAGAAAATAAATATGTAAGTATGCACGAAGCCACGAAGATTGCGTCTTGAAATTTAGTTTCTTTTTTAGATGGCGATTTATTCAGTGAGATTTATTGAAAAACAAAAAATTTGTAAATCGAGCTTTGCAGACTAGTGGAATGAAAAACTAAAATATATTAAAATTCATTTACGAGTTTCGACACTGAGAAAAATAAATGGTTGGATTAAGCCAAGACGTTCGAAGATCTTACTTGGTTGGTTTACAACAAAAATGATTGAATCGACAAATTTTGAATCGCTTGAAGTAAATCATCGCTTAGCACAACAACGATTTGTTTGGACGAAACAATAATTCGTTAATCCAATAATTTTTTTTCTCAATGTTCCAAAATAAAGGACACAAATTCCAGCTACATTTTTGAACGATTCTTTTTTTTTTGCGCTGTGTCTTCCACACAGCAAAATTAACAACGGGAATAAAATTTGTTTTTAAATGGAAAATCTAATCGTTACTCCATCGATCACCTTTCAACAAACTTTCATAATAATTTTCATTGCTACTTTGCGGAAAAAGTAGCAATGAAAATTCGATTGTTATAATTTAAAAAGAAAAAGTTTTATATCCGCATTACAGTCACGCGCCAAATTATTTATTGGCCGATCTGTTGGCTCGCTAAGTTTAATGGATCTTGCAAACTGGGAATGTCGGGAATGCTTTCTGTAATGAGATAATGACGCTTGTTTCGTAGAAATTTATAAACGTCTTCTGTAATTTTCGTTCATAATTGGACTGATTCATCGTAGAGCTTGTTTGCGGCATCTATAAAAATTATTTTCACATATTTTCAGTCATTTTACGACTCCAATCGTTGATGCGAATAAACTACAGTCGTCGCAAATTACGCGAACAGAGCGGCGGTCAGATTATTACGATGGCCGTCGATCGAGAACGTACCCACGCTAGTGCGGCTACCTAACGCGCGCGAAAGCTCCGAGATAAATTGGACTTAACGATAATCTGAACTTCCAGTCCAACAAGCCGTCCCGGTATGTGTGACAATGAGATAATGTTTCGTACAGCGATATAGAAACAGGATGAAAAACTTTACGATCCCGTGTCACCGAACGGTCCAATTATCTCGTGCACGATTGTAGGGACAGTTAAATTGAACCTTAATTACTTTAATTATCGAACTTTACTTGGAAACTCGTTTAAAAACAATATAAAAATAAAAAAATCGCTTAATTTTCAAAGCCTTGTTTTCTCGTAAATCTTCATAAAAACCATTCTTTCGAAACGGTCGAAGTAGGACTGAAATTCGATGTTTCGATAACAAGCTTAGATTGATAAAGATATGACAAGATATAGAACGATTATAATATGGTAAAACTCGCGATTTAGAATGGTGGAAAAAATGCACGTTTTTTTAATTCTTCAGAGCTCATTAATCTTAAAAATTAATTAGGAGTCACCTTTTTCGGGCATTATCAGGTGTATTGTCAGGAATTTTTTTTTTTTTAGAAAATTGTTGTGCTTATTGCAATGAATCTGAGTCAATATTTGTATTGATATTGTAATGCAGGCATTTTTTTTCACACAATATTCGATCCTTAAGATAATGCAAGCTGCGCTGTAGGTCTGCTTTTTGCAACTTAGCTTATCGAAATATCTCAGCAACCAATGAACAGATGGACTTCAAATTTAGGGGACCTATTAAGAGCACATCTCGCTATAGTCCGGACTACGGGCAACTTTTATATTTGAAAATTACGATTTGTTGGGAAATCGTAAGTTTTACAAAAAAAAAATATATATATATATATAAATATATTTTTATTATAAATAATTTTATATATATATATATATATATATATAAAATTTGTCGAAATTTTACCACCATTGAGAAAAAAAAAAAACGTTCGTAGTTCGGCCGATAGAAACCAGTCTTTTGATTACAAGATGCCTGGATTTTCTTTATCAGATAATTAAAACAATCGCAATCGTGGTCCAGATTATAAAGCAGTAGTCATATAGCACAGCTTGCACCACCTTAAGAATTCTGCGACAAAAAAATTCTTGCATTATGTAATACCATCAATAAAAATATTAACTCAGTTTCATTGCAATAAACACAACAATTTTCGTTAAAAAAATGCCTGACATTGCAACTGAAAAAAGCTGAAAATTGAAATTTTCATATCGCTTCTTCATAAAAGTTGAAAATTGAAATTCGCGAAGATTCTTCTATGAGGAAGCATTGTCTGTATTTTTGGCTTCCTCATAGAGGAAGCTTGGCGAATTTCAATTTTCAACTTTTATGAAGAAGCGATATGAAAATTTCAATTTTCAGCTTTTATGAGGAAGCGATATGAAAATTTCCATTTTGAACTTTTTTCAACGTCAACGTCTTAGACTTTTATGCAAAACGGCTGACCGATTCAGGTTCAGTACGTAAAAAAATATAACATCGTCACGTTTCAATTTGTCGAATCTGCGTTTGGCGCGAAAAAATACATGGAAGTATGGGCTCCTGAATTTTTTTCTGCCGTTTCGATTTTTATTCCAAAATTCCTAGTGATACCTCTTTATCTAGCTTTTTAATCCCGTCATATCCATCGTCTTGTGTATGTCTTGCTGTAGACCACGATAGGCACATGGGTTTTCCCGCGATGCCATCGGAATGCAAAGAAATCGTTGTTTACAAATACCTAAAATCACTCATTTTTGCAATTTTGGCTATAAAAATGCCTGGTAAACTTTTTGGTTAGTTGTCGCTCCGGGACTGTAATTCCATGTATTTTTCCGCGCTGATCACGAATCTGACACGTATTTTATTCGCAGAGAAAAATTTGATCCGAAAAAATGCGTCTTACAAAAAAAAAAAAAAAAAATCATGAAATTCGAAAAATTCAAAATGACATAAAATTTAAACGGTTCGACCGATTCTTGCCAAATTTAATAGGGAATACGAGTCCATAATAGCTTATTTATGTACAAATTTGTAGGCAAATATCTCGAAAATTGTAAAAGTTGGAGTGAAATAGATATTTTTTGAAAAATCGAAAATTTCACAAAACCGAAACCCCTCGACCGTTTCGTACCAAATTCAATAGCGAAAATTGTTTGATGTTGGCTTACTTCTGTAGAAAGTTTCAGCCCACAATCTCCAAATTTGCGAAAGCTAGAGCGCGAACACACTTTTTTAAAAAATGTCAATATCTCATAAAATCTGAACGAATGTTTCAATTAGTGCATAAATTGTAACAAACAGAGGCACTGAACTGCTCTACGTGTGAGCCAAATTTCAACCCGATTGATAAAACCGTTCTTGAGTTATAGACGATTGAATTTTGGAGGCCTGGCACACACACACACACACACACACACATATCCATCCAGACATTTTTTCTAAATGTGATTTTTCGATGTTTTGGAACATTCTGAACACGTTTACATTAAAATCTCGAAATTTTTTTTTTTTTCACCAAAACAAAGCTTCCTCTATGAGGAAGCAAAAAAAGGGGACTCTGCCCTTAAGGAGTGAACTTTAAGGACTGGTAAGCAAATTATTTTTAATAGGTGTAACACCGGTTTTTTAATAAGCGCTGCATAACAAAAAAAAAGAACAAATTTAAAGGATTGATAATATTCACGCTCTGTGCCAATTACCGTACAACTTCCGCGATCAACCCACCGAACGGACTCTAAAAAGTAATTAACTCCCCGCGAATAGATTCCGCTTCGATCGACGTAGGATGTGGCGCGATATCGTAACTTCCGCACGCTGGCATTCGAGAAATTGGAGCAACTGATAAGAAGTACAGCGGAACTTTACCGCCCAGAATTGCTGCGCATAAACAAAAAATATTATTGTCTCGACTAAAAAAGGATCACTTTCAGGTGAATCCTATCTGAATTTCAGTCAACAACGGATAATTTGTAGAGCATTTTTTAAAAAGTAGCAATTTAACAAAACGCCGAATCGTTAATAAACGTCATCTAAATCAATCATCGTTAATAAAAAATCAATGATAAATTTAAAAACTGTCCATTTTTATATAATTTTTTACACGAATTTCTTTCCTTTTCGAAAAACGCATCGAGTGCTTCCAAACACAGCCAAATTATCATTCTCTCTCCCGTAAAAACTTGTAAACCGCATTTTACTATTCTTAGCATTTTTATTCCTCATTCGAGTACTTTGTACTACTAATTTGTTTGTTTTTTATTTTCAAACAAAATATTCATCGTCATATTAAAAAACCCTTTCGCAAAACAAAAAGAAAAAAAAAGCATAACTCGCCATCGTCGCTGGACATAAAAGTGAAACCACGAGTTTAGACGTAGAGGCGGAAAAAAAAGAAAGAAAAAAAACCCGGAGCAGAATTAATAAAGCGACCGTCTGAAAGTCATAAAGGAAAACATAGTGTATATAAACATAAGCATATATGCAGCGAATGTCGACAAATGCCGAGATGAACGTTAGAAAAGCCCTGTGTTTGCGAGGGTCGATGGGCAGAAGAGGGGGAGGTTGGAGGGGGGGGAGGGGGAGGGGGGGGGGGGAACCCGCGAAACTAGGCGTCCTGTGCAAAGGCAAGGCCTCACCAGCGTTCGTTGGAGCGTATGTGTCCCAGGTCACCTTATACGAGGCTCGGCCTGAAGATGTATTCGGTTACCTTTTCCGAGAGCTACATTTCGCTATGCGCACTATATACGCCCGGAGTCGCCTTAGCACGAAAGCCTTTTTTTTTTTTTTTTTTTTTTGTATACTTGTATAGAACATTCGTAATAATTTGAATGAAGCTACAATTCCCCGGGACTCCGAATATCTTGACACACTTTTTAAAAACTTTTTTATCTATAAATTTTGTTTATGTAAAACATTCGATGCAAAAAGATATAATTAAAATGCTGTTGTTTCCTCATAGAGGAAGCTTTGTATTCATGAAAAAAACTAATTTCGAGATTTCAATGAAAAAGCGTTCAGAATGTACCAAAACATCGAAAAATCATATTTAGAAAAATGTGTGTGTGGGCGCGGGCGCTCGCACGCATCAAGCTGGAAGCTGAAATTTCTAAGGTAGGTAGAGAGTTCAATCAATATTCGGTTAAATTTAGCAACATGCTTTCAGTCATAAACAAGTTATGCGGTATTGAACTTTGCTAAAAAAGTGTGTTAGCACTAGCTCTTACCGTTTTTGGGCTAAAAAGTTGTATACAAAGGGACAATTACCGATTGACGATCCCTATTTTTTTTTTTAAACACATGCAGGATAGGGGAAAAACTTCGAGTATCCGTGATCGGTTTGGTGCCGCCTGTTAATTTCGTATGGCTTTACCTTGAGTCATCCGATATTATTGCATGCTGCAGGAGCATATGGTTAATTGAGTGGGGTGGTAAGCTGACCCGGGCACACCGAAAGTCTTCACCCCTGTCCGTCTTCAACTTTTTTTTTTTTTTTTTTGCAACGCCTGCTCACGACAACCCGTATATATAAGGGGCATTCCCTACCGATTCGACCTGGGTCTAACCCTTCATATCTTCGATTAGGCCCACAATTTTTTATATGACTGAACTAATTCTCAAATACACGCGGATTTTTTATTAGATTTTTAAAAATTGTTTATAATTATGTATCATTAAAAGATTGAACTTATTGATGGCCACAAATAATTTTTTTTAAGGGAAAATCTTGCATAATATATACATTTTTTAAAGATTTAAGCCGAGGTGGGCCGGCGTAAACTTCTATTTTTTTATCCAATTTTTATCTCGAAAGAAACAGTGAAAAAAATTAGAAGAAAAATCAGCCGATCGTGGGTTATCGCTTAACCATTTTTATATGCAACAACTGCATTTTTTGGTATGTTTTTTTAGACTTTTCCGACGAGTAATTTTTATTTTAACTTAAAAAAATAAAAACTCTTCGGGAAAATCTGAAAAAATTCCGGGAGAAATCAAACGTCGGAGAAAAAAGTATAGGAAATTTCTATCATTAATAAAACCCGAGGGTCGTCTGAATTTAATTGTCCTGCGATAATGGGATTCAATCTTGGATACAGTTTATCTACTTTTCGGATGCCGGTTGAAGGAATTAATTATCGCTCGATTAATTACGTGATAGTCTATTGGATCGATATGGAAATCTGCAATGATTTATTATTATATTGCTTTATAGGCAATTATTTAATTTTATCTGTGGTTGTTTATTCTATATTCTATATGCACGTTTAATTTTAAAAAATAATAATTAAAAAATGTCGGATTAGTGCCATAATTAACGATTAATCTTCATCGTAATCGTTTTGCTAATTGACACGATCGAACTGCAACAAGTTTACGCTCGATCGGCTAAAAAAAATTATTGAAAATGCATTAAAACTTTGATGCATATAATTCCTAATCTCTTCTATTCAGTATACATTCGTTGCATGTATCTACAATGTCTCGTGTCAACTTTATTTGCCCGCCTTTCATAATCCTATTCCATCAAGAGTTAATTAAAAAATTCTTATCGATCGTGTTCTTATAATTTATACGGCGTGACTAAAATAAATGGCATAAAAGTGACCGAGTCACGCGATGTGACAATAATTAAATATTACCATATTTCACAATTAATCGACCACAAATAACCAGAGAAATTTATTTTTTAATAACAATCTGGAAATTTTTTTCCTGTCGATAAATGATAATTCTAGCGCAGCTGAGACTCCGTGTGCTGTAAAACAGAATTATCTGAAAATTAATTAATGGAATCGGAAGCTTTTGTTACCCAAACTGTTTCTGAAATTTCGAACATAAGTTCGTTGCAATTTTACAGTAAAATTTGGATCTATAATGAAAATGTTTGTAAATTTCAGGCAAAAGATTTGTAATTGTAATGCCTGGTATTTCATTTTTACAAGTAATGGACTTTCAATAATGTAAATAATTAGTACTTTAAATAATGTAAGTAATTTATAAGTAATGTAAGTATGTAAGTAAGTTAACGTAAGTAATGTAAGCAAATTCGAAGTTCAAGTACATTCAATTTACAATTTATTTTTATAGTGTCCACGAATGTTACTTTTTTATTTTTCCTGAATACCAGCGTAGACATTTGACAAAGTGAAATGCCGTGTGTCGCTGAATAAGAATTGCAGAAAACTCGTCGCAGGCGTCGCACGTATCTCAACGCTCTGAGCGACAGTAACGGGCAGGTGTTCAAAGCGATCGCGAGACGTTTATCAGGACTACTCATCGCAGACCTTGTTCAGGGCCTGCGGTAAGACTTTGTCTCGTGCAGCATGTGGAAATCTAGGAATACACGCGATGCTGCACGAAAATCGATGACTTTGCTTCGCACGCTTCGGTATTAGAAATAAAATTTAAAAATTTAAAAAAATAATAATTTTACAGAAAAAAGAATTGTTTCTCTCATGAGTCACGTTCGTGGAAATTCCGTGTGCTAAAATGACACGTTACCGTTGCGTTAATGACAAATGAATCCGGAGAATCGTGGCTAAGCGTTCGGCCGACGATTATCGGAGGATAGATTACGAGCGCGCGCTGTCTGGCAAAGCGTGCGCCATATAACGTGTTTGATATCGTTTTCACTTGGTCCGCGATATGGATATGGTGAAAGTGGTCTGTAAATAACTTTAGCGATTTTTTTATTTTTATTTTTATTTTTATTTTTATGATTTATTACGAGACTGAAATTATGGACCGATATACTTTGATCGAGGGTTTTATATTGTTGGAGGGGTTATTCAATTTTATAAGAGTTCAGAAGACGAAAACAAAAAATTTCACCCCGAATGTCATACTTTCGCCAAAACTGTTTTTTTTTTTTTTTTTTGCATAAAGTTGAAACAAGGATAAACTATATTTTGACGTTCTGTTTCGTGAATAAAAATTGACCACCCTGTAACAATAAATATTGGGCAACAAATTACAAGCTCCTATTCGTTTGTCCAATATTTTTAAACTGTCGTGTAAATCATCTGAAAATTGAAGTAAAGGGTTAAACGCTATAATTTATTATATTTTTTTTTATATTAAATTTGCGTCAAGTTTTCTTCAAATATGTATTTGTGTGTCTGTCATTCACCCATCGTAACAGTTATAGGTAAATCCTACACTGTATATTCTCTTAAGAAACCGTAAAATCCCGGAGCAAGATTAGTGTATCGCAGTCTGCGGCGAGTTTCTATTTTTAACGAAAAACAGTTCGTGGAATTTTTACTCATGCAGCAAGTAGAACGAAGTTTCGGGCAGCTTAAGGAGGTTGGAGCGTTCCACGCTAGTCAAACGAGTGCTACATTTTTAAACTCATTTACACAAACTTTGACGCATCTATTGATTACAGTGGATGGTTATTTGCATTACAGCAGATGTCCTTAACCAGCAGATGAAAAACATTGATTGCAATGGATTTGCAAAAATATTAACTGGTTTGTGCTAATTTTCGAAAACATATTCGATCAGATTTTTCAAATAATCATCTGCAATTTTCACTCGATTTTGATGTACTATGGCTCATTCTCCTCGTTGAAAGAGGATCTACGAATTCACCGTCTAGATATTCGATAGTATTTTCCGTGTAAAAATTATAGCTGTTTTTTTGCGAAGGAATTTTTCCGATGGATAAACAAAAGGCTGCCATCTTTAAACGGAAAATACTATCGAATTTCTAGACGGTGAATTCGTAGCGGATCTTCCGAGGAACAGAATGAATCATTAATACATGAAAATCGAGCGAAAATTACGGATTATTCTTTGAAAAAACTAAACGAAAATGTAGATTTTCGAAGATTAGCACAAACCAGTCAATACCTTTGCAAATCCATTGCAACTAATAGTTTTCTACGTTAAGGACATCTGCCGTAATACAAATAACCATCCGCTATAATCAATCGATGCGTAAAAGTTTCTCTGAACGACTTTAAGAATATAGCACTCGTTTGACTAGTGTGAAGCGCTTCAACCTCCTTAAACATTTGAAGCACGGTGTATCACAGGATACACCTCTTTGAAAAAAAATGCATTAATGACCAACCGATCAATTTGAAACCTCCTAATTTACTTCTTTACATGTACAGAAGTAAATTTAAAAAATAATTAAAGTATTATTCAAAGGTTTTATTTAGTCCTTTCGTTATACCTGACGCCGCCTAAGCTTGAAAGAGGATTAAGAGAGAATTATAATTATAAATTATACACTTGCCGATCGGATAAAAATCTTTTAAAAATCAAGCATATGGAAGGTACTGAAAAGATTGTTTGTGCATAATAATAATTCCAAAATTGTATTAACCAATTACTCAAATAAAAAATTATTTGCCGGGTAGTTTGTTGCGCAATTTCTATTTTTCAGTAATTTGTTAACAACATTTTGGAATTAGCATTATACAAAAACAATCTTTTCAGCACCTTCCATATGCTCGATTTATTTGAGATTTTTATTGCATCGAGTGTTGCAATCTCTCTCATTCCTCTCTCGAACTTAGGTGGCGTCAGACATAACGAAAGGACTACCTTAAGGTAGACATTTTTTGTTTACATGGGAAAAATGTGTAGAAAGTCACAACATTCAAAGTGAGTTTAGAATTCTGAAAAAATTCATACGCATTCAGAAAAATAAACGAATCATTTTCATAAAAAAAAAAGTTAGGTTTCCGGGAGATTTGTTGAATAACTCAATTTTCCATCAATTTGTCAATAACATTTTGGAATTATTATTATGCAAAATTAATCTTTTCAGCACCTTTAATATGCTTGATTTTTTAAAGATTTTTATACCATCGAGAAGTGTTTGCAATTCCCTCTCATTTCTCTGAAACTTATGCCAAGTGAACACCATTCGCAAGGACTACCTTAACCGGCTATTTCGTTCCGTCGTCATGAATACGTAAACAAATGCTACTCTCCCGTGATAAAATAATTTAACGCTATTCTTCATAAATTTTCAAGTCCCGTTGGTGCACAAACGGACATTAAAAAAAAATGCTCTGCCGAGCCGTTGCAATATCGAGCGAAGATCTACTCTAGGGCGTGAGCGTCTAGTTGCACCACATTCACCCTCGATACCGGGTGTATAAGCGTGTGACTGCGCGTGGAGCACTCGGGGTATTTTAAGAGGTGGGGTGAGGGGGGGGGGGGATTAGGGGCCGAACAGTCAAGGAATAAAAGTATGAATCCCCACGGACCCCCAGAGCGACGATTGCCGTCCTCCCGGCGCGGATAGCAAATTTCACTTGGCCAACACGCTCCCGACTTATCCTCGTCCGATGACAAATCCTTATCGACGTAAACCGCACGAGATAATATTTTGCAAAAAACAAAAAAAAAAAAGAAGTTTAATTTTTTCGTCCGGAAGCGAGGGTAGGCCACTCGACCGATTCACGCGCGAGATAAAATCATGCGCACTTCTCGGCTCTCGACAAATTGACATTTACCTTGAGTGGCTGTAAATTTTTGTAACAATCAAAGTAAGCCAGATTTTCCTTCGCCACTGCGACGTTTCGCACGAACGAAAACAAAGGATCGGCGGTGGAGAATTCTCTCGAAGACTCTCGTCGCGAACAAACGAGAGGGATCGACAATAATACGAGAGCTTTTTTTTAATACTCGTCTGCGAAAGGCAACGAAATCGAAGACACCTTAAAAAAAACAGCGAAGTTTCACGGTTGCACGAGTGACAATCGAAGGAGCGTGAAAAAACGCTCTATCGCGAAATGTACGTAGAACACTGCCGAAAAAGTAATCGAGGAGATTTGCAAACAATGGGACAATCCCGGGACGAAAGAATGTTTCACCGAAGGTGTAACGGGAATCGGGTAGGTTCGCAGGACGCAATCGAGGCCGAGTAATAATTTTGTAAAAAAAAAAAAAAAATCATTACCCAGCCATGCCTCGTTGCGATACTCTCCGAGTCAATTCCCGAGAAAAACGCCTTCCCGCCCCCCTGCCGACTGTGTTAACAATCCGCGACCCCTGCCCATTATTTCACGCCGAACAATCAGTCGAATTATATTGACAAAGGCACGAGAGAGTTCGTGCCGGGATAATGCCTCGTCGCGACGCTCTCGCCGTCAGTATAAACAATGATCGATGTTGGGAAAAGCGAAGAGACGATAAAAAAAAAAGAAAAAAAACGTACGAAGAAAAATCCTTCGAGTAACGAAGCCGTGTTACTGACGAGGGAGGAAGTGGTTTTTTTTTTTTTTTTTTTTGGGTACACTTACCTCATGTTTGCTGGGCTGGGGGGTGAGTGCTATGCCCTCATGCAAACCGAATTTCTGCTCCTGCACAGTATCTCACTGAGCCCATGAAAACACGCGAGGTTCGGACAGGACTTGCGATAATTCGACATAAATAATAACGGCACTAACACCACTGTGACACCACCCTACTGCTGCACATCTGGCCGGCCATATTGCCGACTCGGAATTTCTACTCCTGCTCCGCGGCCGTGGTTGGACGAAACTACGAAGACGCGAAACTGCGGGCCGCGAGGGCAGGGGTGCGACCGCAGCGCTCGCGACGGCTGTCTCGCGAAGCTTTGGCGCGAGTTTCAAACTCTTCGTATCTGTAAGTTTCAGAGATACGAAGTTCTGTGAGTTTTATCTGCAACTTTATCTGTGACTTTATCTGTAACTTTATCTGTAACTTTATCTGTGACTTTATCTGTAACTTTATCTGTAACTTTATCTGTAACTTTATCTGTAACTTTATCTGTAACTTTATCTGTAACTTTATCTGTAACTTTATCTGTAACTTTATCTGTAACTTTATCGGTAACTTTGTCTGTAAGTTTTAAAAATACGCACGCATCTCTAACTATATTGCGTCGATTGTATGTGTGTATTGATAATTTATCAATGAGAAGAAAAAAATACGCACTCATTTTTGTGTAAAATTAACGCAACATGATATTTAGGCAATTTAGTATAAGAAAAAATAATCTGTAACTATATTGCGTCAATATGATATGTGCATATCGATAACTTATCAACGCGAAAAATAAAAAAACAACTGCGATCCAACATCGATAATTCCATCGGAATGTAATTCGGTTGTACAACATTTATCATTGTTACGAAACATGATAAGAATAATTAATGTTTAATTAACAATGTCCATATATACACGCTCAACGCCGCAGTGCATACGCACAAAAACCGGCGCGTCAGTTACAGAGACTTAACCGAGTACACATGTAATTCGCCGGAGTATATCTGTATATATGCGTACGCATGTGCGTATTGGCTCTCAATCCGATAACGTTCTCCGCAACCACAAATTTCTCTCGATCCGGCTGATAAGCGCACGACTCCCGAGACACAAAAAATGCATCCAAACGCACCGAACCGCCAGAGACACAATTGTCACGCCTTTGATTCACAAAAAAAAAAAGTTTAATAAAATTAAAAAAAAAAACTTCATCCCAATCTTTCTTCATTATCGATGGGGCAAGAGCAAGGAGACGTTCAATTAGTCACCGATGTGCGGAGTCAGTAAAGCAATGACCGAGAAACGCGAGACGCCGTGTGCGTGCGACATATATGTGTGGATTGGTAAAAAAAATGTGTGAATCTCGATGTTTACCCGATATAAAAAAAGGCCTCGAGTCAAAACTTAGAAGCAAATCACCGTCGACGAGCCTTGCGAGCCGTGCCTCGGACAGCAAAAAGAGTTGGTCCCGTGTTTGTGCGATCGCGGTGTGTGTTTTTTTCTTTTTTTTTCACGTTCCATTCGATAAACGTCTCTGATTCGTTTTCGTTGCAACGCCATTTTGTGACCACGCACAGGGGGGCAAGAGAGAAGTAAACATCGTGAAAAACTTTCTAATCGGGTTTATCAGTGGCGCGTACGAGACGTTACGGACGAGCGTCGTCGTCCGTTCGACGAGAGAAAATTCGACGAACGCCTCGTCGTCCGTTCCGTGGCTCGCTCGACGCTCGCGGGCTTATCGGAGCGATTAATTTTTCGCGCCAATTCGTTCGATGCACCTGGTACATCTGCTTACCCCCGATAAACAGCTGTCCGGCCACCGTTAATGCAGGATTTTCTTATCAGTTGTGTGTTGTCAATGTTAACGGCGAATCACGGCTGAAATATGTGAGGTAGAACGAATTTTCGCAACTTATTTACGACGATCAACCGCTCGACGTGCCTCGATGTCGTTCGGTTGTTCGTAGAATCTTGTGGCTCGACGTCGAGCAACTGCGACGCTCGTTTGAAATTTTTGTTAACCTGGCTATTAACATGGAATCTCCGCAGCTCCGCCGCTACTTTGGGTGTCCTCTTGGCGGTGTTTTCTCTGCGCGTAACGAAACAAACTCAACGGAAGAAATTTTTGCAACATTCATTTTTAGTGCGGTTAGTTTTTTTTTTTTTTTTTTGCAGCTCAGACGACTGCGTTAATTTGTCGATGCAGTTGGACCGATCGGCAGGTCTGATTGTAAATAACGCGACAATGGCACGCTCCTCTGGCCGGACTCCGGTCCAGTTTTGGTTGAAGGTGCTTCGCATCGCATTCCACTTTATGGAGCGCCAGGCGCAATGTCTGAGCCAGTTTCACTGTATTCGCTCCGGGTGTCCTCTTGACGGTGTTTTCTCTGCGCGTTACGAAAGAAACTAAAGACTAGAAATTTTTATTTTTAGTGTGGTTTTTTTTTGTAACTTAAACGACAGTGGTAATTTGTCGATGCAGTCGGACCGACCGGCAGGTGATTTGGATGTAAATAAGGCAACGATGGCATGCTACTCTGGCCCAACTCCGGTCCGACTCCGATCCAGTATTGGTCTGTGCTTCGCATCGCATTCCACTTTCTGGAGCGTCGGGCGCAATGCCTGAGAGCCAGTTTCATTGTATTTGCTCTGGATGTCCTCTCGGCGGTGTTTCATTGCGCATTGCGAACAAACTCTCTCATCGGATCGCCGATGAATTTTTGCGACATTTTCGGTGCGGCTAGTTCTTTTGAAACTCCGACGACTGTTAATTTGTCAATGCAATTGGACCGATCGACAGGTGATTGCAAATCGGGCTCCTCTGCCCCGACTCTGGTCCAATTTTGGTCAAAGGTGCTTTGCATCGTAATCTACTTTGTAGAGCGCTGGGCGCAACGGCGCCGCAAAGCCAGATGTATCGAAAACAAGAAGATTTTTTTTTTAGAAATTTGGCGATGAGTTGGAACTTATGGGAATTCTTGTTTAAACTATTGGAAACTGAGCGAGGAATTTATTGAGAAGCGCATAAAGTTTCGGTAAATGGTTTGCGATGCCAATAACATATTTTTCATGTATTCGCTCGTGCAGAGAAAAATTATCCCATTGCGCGGAGATGTATTGTGTAGTATGAGCATTAACATTTTCGCAAGCTCAGCGATGCTTCGGGGCATCGGTTGAAATCCGATAGTTTTTTACATTCACTTTCCAACTTCGATTAAAACTGAGTAAGGCGGTTTTCCGTGCTTGGAAATACTTTGGAGCATTGATTTCCAATCCACAAAATGTGATTCATTTTTGTATGTAAAAAAGCTCAAATAAATTTTTATTTAATTTTAATTGCATTAATTTTGTTTTGCAGGATGAGGAAAAATTGTACTCCAAAAGGTTCGAAATAGGTGGAACCTACGGATAGGAAAAATCCCAAGGAATGTTTATAAGCTCGAACGACGTGGATGTCTGACAAGCGGAAAAATGTCCGGTGATTCGGGATGGAATGCCGTTGTCCATCATCCATCGGAATTAGAGCTCCAAAATTGGAATTGGGACGAGAACGATGAGGAGCCCGAGAGAGAATTACCTTCGACCGTTGATATGGATGCGATAAAGGGCGGGGGTAGCTGGGATCCGGCGACTGGTCGAAATGGTAATAATATAGCGATTCCTGTCGCATTTGTCCTAACGTTGACCCTTCACGTACGCGAGCCTCGCGTCGTTATTTCGAATAACAATAGCAAACCATATATCGACGATAAAAATATTATTTTAGACAAATATAATATCAGAGAATATCTCGATATCGTCAATATTTTTTGAGATTTAGCGATTTTTATACCGCGCGATGTAAGTACTCGCTGAGCGAGGATCGCGGTCGAATCCCGTACGTGAAGGATTAACAGGAGATAAAAAATTGCACGTTCCAATAATTATTCTAAACGTCAGATACCGATTCAGTCGATTCCGAGGAAGATTCCGACTCCGATGAGGACAGTTCCGGTGGAACCGAGGGCAGCTGCTCCTACTCCGATTCAGAATCCGACAATGAGAGCAGCGCCGAGGACGAGTGTGCAGAGACAGGATCGAATACCGACTGTTCTTCGGAACACAGCGAGCAAACCTTCTCAATAAGGGAAACTAATTTCGAGCAGGTTCGTTCTATAGTATTTTATATCGAAATAATGCATTTATAATTAATTAATTAATTAATTTGTATATTCACGGGAATATCCCATTTACAGGGCGATATTAATATATCGGCCAAACATAATATTGGCAGTAGGAAGAGATCGTATTACAGCAGCTCGCACCTTCTACACTAGTACAAAATTTTTATATAAAAAAAAAAATTATTAGTAATAATTAGTCATCAGTGTTTCAAGAAAAGGCATTAAAAAAAATGTTCCTCCCACCTTTTTAAAGTACAGATTTCGATCTCAAATTACACCTCGCGAAAGATGGGCTCAAGCAAAAGATCGTAAGAGGTGCCGCATTCAACGTTTGTACCGAAAAAATTTGACTTCTTTCTTTTTGGGTATAAACGACAAATGCGGCATCTTTTAAGGTTTTTTGCTTAAGCCTGCCGTTCGCGACGTTCAATTTCAGATTAAAATCTATACTTGTGGAGGGTGGAAGTAATTTTGTTCGACAAATTCACCCTACTGGAAATGTTTTGAGTTTTCTATATAAAAATAAAAGAACATCATTAACGAATATGTATTTTGGGTTCACTACAAAAAATTATAAAAAGTTTATCTCCCACCCCGTAGAAGCATATATTATTTCGAGTAGAAACGTCGGATGCAGCACTTCTTAGAATTTTTTTGCTAGGGACCGGCTTTCATGAGGTTCAATGTGAGATCGAAATCTATACTTTAAAAGGTTGCGAGGAAAATTTAAAAAAAATGTATTTTTTGAAAATCATCCTATTATTAATATTGTGCCAGAAACCTTAGCTTGTTCGAGAGACGACATCGAACGAGTTTCAAAATCGTCGTTAGAAATTTAAATTAATTAGTAACTAATATATGTTTCCATGAATCTCTTCTCGTCCAATTCAGGGTTCGCTGAAGCTAAAAATCAGTATGAAGGCTCAGAAGAAAGAGGAAATCGACAAGTCGAAGAGCGAGAAGCCTCGGAGAGTCGGGACGAGAAAATCGAAGGCGGCGAACAGTAGCGCGAAGGTGAAAGATTCGTAAAATTCGTACCGACCTCCCGATCGGTAATCCATTCGTAATCTTCGACGAAATCCATATTTTGAACATATTTTTTTCTAGAGCGGAGAATATACCACTGACGATTCGGATTCATCGGCAGGGCCGAGTGTTCCGAATTCTCAAGAGGCTTCCGTGCAGCCCGCTCCTGTTCCACCTCCGGCGTCGGCTCCTCCGGCGGCGCCACCGTCGCAGCAACAACCGCTGCAGGAGATAAACCAAGAGGATCTAGCGGCGATATTGCCGGATCAGGAGCACGAGGATGCTCCGTTCGACGGTTTCGAGGATTCCGAGAGTGGCCGTTTGGTCTCAAAAGCGATCGAGCGAATGTCCCTGGGCGCCGACTCAGACTCCAGCGAGACGGCCGATCAGAATCCCGTGCCAGTTTACAGCTCGACGCTGCTGCAGCAATTCGTCGAAAAGACGGCCCTGCTATCGGAACCCCGTAAGCGGCGTAGCAAGTTGGTTAAAAAAGCTACAGATCCGGAGTACGCTTGTTTATCGAACGTATCGCCCGATTCAGGCATCCAATCGGTGGACAACAGCCCTCTGCACTTGGCGATAAGTCCGGCGAGTCCTCCGGTGGCTTCGCAATCGCCGCTGCAAACGGTCGCCCCAAAGCCAGCGGTGAACGTCGATCGGGTTTTGTATCCACCGAAGCGAAAGCCCGGCAGACCCGCGAAGATGGTTTCCACACAGCCGCGAGGTCCGGGCAGGCCCCGACTCAGGCCCGAGGTCGTCGAGAAGATCGAGAAGATCGAGCGAAACGACACGCCAAATCCAAAATCTCGAAAGAGCGAGACCGACGCGAAACCATCGAAAAACAGCAACCTAGAATCCAAAACTACCGTTCAGAGCAGCAACAAGAGCGCAATCGCGAGTAAGAACAAAAAAACCAAGAACAAAAAATCTACACAGAGCATGAATCTCGAGACTCCCGATGAACCCGAAGAAAAACCATGTGAACTTCGCAAGAGTCCGGAGAGACAGGAGAACTCTTCGAGCAAGCCGTCCTCGAAGAAGTCGTTTACGAAGGAGACGAAGCCGATCGCCGAACAGATAGTCAAGAAATCTCGACCCGAGAAGCTCGCCCCAGCCAACAAGACCGCCTCGCCGAGCGTGCAAAAGTCCGCTCGTCGCGAGCAACCGGCTCACGAGGAGAGGAGCAGCAGCAGCGGCAGGAAAAGCTCGAAGGAGAACAGACTGGAGTCCGCCTCGGTGCCGAGCAAGAAGTCCACGGGTGGAAAGAAATGCCCGCCGCCGGTCGGACCTAGGCGTGTGCTGAAGGAAAACAAGAGCAGCAAAAAGGCCGCGAGCGAATCGGAGACGAACGGCGTCGGTGTGCAAACCGTGATTTCCCTGCCGGTCGTTAGTCCGATGAAGTCTGAGAGCATAGACGTGGAGTCCTACAAGTACGAGAAGTCCGTTCAGCCCTCGAGCAATCATCGTCACAAGCATCACCATCACAAGCACCGTCGACGAGTCGTAATTCCGCCGAAGGAGCCGATAAAGATAAATCCGAGCGTCACGGAGGAGCTTGAGAAGTTGATCGACGAGTTCTCGCGCTCGTGCAGCCTCGGTCGCAACAACGCGAGCGTCGCTCATCCGGAGTTGCCGCAGATATTTCGCGTGAAGAAGATGATAAAGAAGCGCAAGGGCGGCGACATGAGCGCGAGCGAGGATCAGAAGCTGAAGAGGCGCTTGAAGAAGGAGAAGGTTCCTGCGAACGGCGACACGAAGAGCAGTCTGAACAACAGCAGCAACTCGAACTCCAACGAGCAGAGGCTACCGCTGAAGAAGCGACACTACCACGTCTCGAGTCCGCACAGCTCGCAGAGCTCGAGCGCGAGCGGAAACGAGGTGAACGCCAACGAATCAAATTCCACCGAGAATCACATAGAGGAGGCTATCGAGGCGACGATAACGAGATACACCGAGAGTCAGTGTAACACGAGCCAGAAGGAAATCGTTCCGGTTACGCCGAAGAAACGGCACAGGGACGCCGAGATCGCCGCTATCGAGACACCGGCGAGCGAGAGCTGCGACTCCGCCGACGAGAAACCTCCGAACAGACTCGAAATTCAACCGAGGCGAAAGAAGAAGATCGTCAAGGATCTTCGCGTTACCGTGACGAAGCTCGCCTCGGAGAGTCACAGCCTCGGCGACAAGAGCGAAAAGTCCGACAACAACGCCGGCGAGAAGAGTCCAAAGGTGCACGCGGAGAAGTCGATAAAGTCGGACAGAGCGCTCGCCGAGAGAACGGAGAAGGTGAAGATCGACAAAACGGCCGCTGACAATACGGAAAAATCGGACGCCAGCGATACTCCGAAGATCGAGGGAGAGAACGACAAATCGAACGTCGATCTCTGCGACACGAAGCCACCGTTAACGAAGATCAGCGCGCCGGAGAAAAAGGAGAAGAGAGCAGACGTTATACTGAACGTACCGAATCCGGTTAATCAACTGGCAGCTTCGATTCTCACGAAGAAGAAGATACGTCGCAGAAAGCCGATAAACCGCACCGGTTTTCCTACGTTGAAGAAGAAAAAGAAGAAAAAATCGGAGATTCCGAGCAACAACGAGGACTCCGTGGAATTGAAGCTGATAAGAAGAGCGGAGATTGTGGAACGCTCGAGCGTCGTGGACGTTGAAATTTCGTACGAGGAAAAATCGATACTGCTGGACAGTGAGATACAGGAGGTACTTCCGATAGTAAAGGAACCGACGATGAAGGAGAGCGACGACGAGAAAGTTGAAAACGCGATCGTTTACAAGGATTTCGAGGATTGCGGCTTGATCGAGCACGTCGAGGCTGGTCAGAGCTATTGCGGCGACGTGTCGCACGCTTGCAGCGGAAAATTGAGGGTGCGAAAGGACCTCGTGGAGTGCGACGGAAGTCGACCCTGCGACAAATTGTGTCCGGTAAAGTTCGAGAAGATTCAGGACTCGAGGATGTACGACGAGAACGCGACGCTGGAGGAGTCCCTGGAGCGTTACAATCAGAGTCAGAGAATCGGCGAGCTGAGCGTGGAGAACGTGAAAAAATTGGACAGGGCGAGCTCGGACGCGAGCGTCAAGCTCGAGATTTCCGGTTGTCTGAACAACAATCACAAGCGAAGGAGAGGCTCGACGAGCCCGTGCAATCTCACGCTGAGGAATATAAAGAGATTGAGAAACGCTGGATACGACACGGAGAGCGACGCTCTGCCGAGCAGCGACGTCGCGAGCGACGAGCCCGAGATCGGCAAACCGTTGGGCTCGGCGGGAAAGAGGAAACAGCCGAGATGGAAGAAGCGTTATCTTCAAGCCGGTTTGTTCTCGGATTATTACAAGGAGGACGAGCCCAGAAAGGTCTCGAGCTCCGACAGCGCCTCGGGGAAGAGCAAGATGATCTACGATCCTTCGGAGCATCCGCACGGATTGCTACCTCCACCCTATCATTGCGGAAAATTTTTGAGACAGAGGAAGATTCACTTTCAGCTGCCTTACGATCTCTGGTGGCTCCACACGCACTCGAGACTGCCCGGAAGGGATTTGGTGCCGTCGTGGAATTATAGGTACGGCGGGATTGTTTTTAAATTTATTTTCAGCTTCTTATTCGTTTTCATTTTTGTAACTAATTAGCTAAGTACAAAAGTACTTACACACATTTGTTTTGCCCCCAGAAGCTTTTAAGCTCGTTCGCGGATATCATATATGAGGCATTCTTTATAAACTGGGCCACTTTTTTCGGGCGACCTCTCAGATGTTTTTTTTTATTTGTCAGTTTGTAGTACTACCTGGGAGATGCTTCTGTGATTTTTTAAAAAATTTTAGCGTGCGTCCTTCAGGATTTACTCAAAAAATATTGGTCACTCAAAAAATTCGTAGGAACATTACATTTTTTTTTCATCAACTTTCGAATGACGGTAGAGTCACAATTTTCCCGATACGGGAAAGTCCACGTTTCGTGAACAAAAAAAAATTTCTACTAAAAACACACCTTCGATTCAAATTTTAAAAAACATCCGAGAGGTCAACCAAAAAAGTGGCCCGGTTGATAAAGTATGCCTCATATACATTTTTATATTTTTACTTGTTTATTTATTTATTTTATTAATATCGGGCTGGGCCTAATTGCAAGAGTGAGATGGAAACCCATCGCCCAATTAACAGTATGAGAGAGATCCATCGCATTAACAATGATTGCACAACATAATCGAATAGATATGAAATACATATGAAATAATTGAACGTAAATTAATTAACTCTTTCATAAATTTGCGGTACAAATATCACAGGGTCGATTGAGTGTCACTCCATGCAATATAATATCTTAAAGAGTAACGTTCCATACAATTCAGTCCACGCATTAAGGCGTTCCATACATCAATTTATTCTATGCATTTACGATATATTCATGAAAGAAAATTGCATTATATTCGCTTCCGTAGCTTCTCATAACCATTTCATTGCTATTTTTTTAGGCTGCTTATTGTACCCCTGTCTACGAGTTTTCTGTTTCAATTTTGTTTCAATAATTATTTATCTTTTTATTACAATAATGTACGTATCGCGTGTTTCAGAAAAATCCGAACGAACATCTACTTCGACGTGAAGCCGACAACGCTTTACGAGGCGCAGGCCTGCGAGTGCAAGCCGGAAAGTGGATGCGGGGATGATTGCATAAATCGCATGGTCTTCAGCGAATGTTCGCCGCAATTTTGTCCGTGCGGTGAAAAGTGTGAGAATCAGAAGATACAGAGACACGAGTGGTCGCCGGGCCTGCAGCGATTCATGACCGACTGCAAGGGATGGGGTGTGAGAACCAAGGATTCCATTAAAATTGGCGATTTCATTCTCGAATACGTCGGCGAAGTCGTTTCGGAACGCGAGTTCAAAGCGCGAATGGCTACGAGGTATCTTGGCAATTTCAGATTCAGATTTAATGCATGAAAATTATAATAGACCCTAATTTTCTTTGAGAGAATCTTGGTAAATAACTTAACTGAATATTTGATACGGAAACTTGCGTCGTAATGAAATTACTAACTTTCCGTAAAAATCAAAGTTCCAAACTGCGTAAAATTTTTATGACAGAAAGCGTTTTGTTAAAAATTTAACCAAACGTTGAGGCTTTACCGCTCGAACTACTTTAGGCATTGTAAGCTGTTCTCAAGTTATACGAGTTCCAATTTTCGGGTCTAAGACACACATAGCAGACATGTTTTCCAAATATGATGGAATCTTGGTAAATAACTTAACTGAATATTTGATACGGAAACTTGCGTCGTAATGAAATTACTAACTTTCCATAAAAATCAAAGTTCCAAACTGCGTAAAATTTTTATGACTGAAAGCGTTTTGTTAAAAATTTAACCAAACATTGAGGCTTTACTGCTCGAACTACTTTAGGCATTGTAAGCGGTTCTCAAGTTATACGAGTTTCAATTTTCGGGTCTAAGACACACATAGCAGACATATTTTCCAAATATGATGGCATCGCTTGCGATGTTACGTGAAAAGCTCAAGCTTTTGTATTATTTCTTTAACGCTTTTTTGCACTTTATTTTATCATACATTTTTTTTTATTAGAAAGTAAACTTTTTTTGAAATTTTTGTTAACTTAGTCGAAATTGCGTGTTCTCAGGTACGCCAACGATACGCATCACTACTGTCTTCATCTCGACGGCGGTTTGGTAATCGACGGGCATCGCATGGGCGGTGACGGACGTTTCGTAAATCACTCCTGCGAGCCAAATTGCGAGATGCAGAAGTGGAGCGTTCACGGTTTGCCGCGAATGGCACTCTTCGCGTCGAGGAATATCAAGCCCGGAGAAGAGTTGACGTACGATTACAACTTCGCTCTGTTCAATCCATCCGAGGGTCAGCAGTGCAGATGCGGCAGCGAAGGTTGCAGGGGCGTTATCGGTACGTTGATTACCTAACTATTTCGTACTGCCCCATATGATCCGCTTTGCAGGTATTTTTAAAATTAACTCCAATTCAGGATTACTAAAATAGTCCTGAAATAATTATTCACTAAAAATTGTTCAGTTCAGGACTTTTGCCACGATTTTTTAACGTTTGGCAGGTACAAAACAAGTGTAAATAGCGTCCGCATGTTGGACTTTTTGATCTCGTAAAATTTATCTATGTTATCGGTCGATGAAAATTGATCGATTATTTAATTTATCTCGTACTATTTCGTACTACGCGTCTAACTATTTCCTAGAACTCTATACGATCCACTTTGCACGTCTTTCTAAGACGAAATCCAGTTCAGGATGACTAAAATAGTCCATTACTCAAATAAGATTACTGAAATAATCCTCGACTAAAACTTGCACAGTTGAGGATTCTTTCCACTGTTTTTTTAACGTTTTTAATGTGCAAAACAAGTGTAAATAGAGTCAACTGAACTCCCCGATCTCGTAAAAATTGTCGGTATGACTGGTCGATGAAAATTTATCGATTAATTAATTTATCTCGATGTAATTAGGTGGAAAGAGCCAGAGGGTGGCTAAATCATTGGCGATAACGCCGTCGCAAGTGGAAAATCCTGAAAGAAGATCGGTCGGTCGTCCGCGCAAGAACGTTCGGAAATCTAACATCGTCCAATCGTCGAACACGAAAGGATTGTGCAAAACGCGCAAGATCGGCGATTCCACAATGGTTCACACTCCGTCGATAAAACCGATGTCCCACCAGCAGCGTTGCTTCGCTCAGCAGCATCACTGTTTCCTGTTGAGAAATTTGGAAAAAGTTCGACGTCTAAAATCTCTCGTCAGCAACCATGTGCAAACGAATGCAGGAAAAAACAAAGAGAAGACTGTGCAAGCGATCAAGGAAAAAACGATCGGAGATTCGAAGACACAGTCGGATGCATTTTATTCGCAGCTTACGGCACTGAACAACGTTACTTGCCGTACCGTGCGTACTCGAAGACTCGCTCAGGCTCAAGACGATCCAGAAGTTAATAAGACTGCAAAGCTGGCTAAAGTGAGGATTTTTTTAAATAACGCTATATAAGTTAACCGAGTTTAAAGGTTCGTGTAATTCCGAGGTCGGTAACAAAACAGCTTCCCTATTTTCTCAGAGACTCTTGAGGAGAGGCGAAATACGTATGAGCCGGGAGAGACGAAGTTAACATTTTGAATCCATTTTTCTTCGAATGGATTCTATAAAATGAGAAACGAATTGCGGAGCTCAGTGGGTTAATCAAATACACATTGAGCCCCGCAATTCGTTTTTTTTTCTTTATAAAACCGTTTCAGAGGAAAATGTATTCAAAATATTTTGTGGTCATGTTGCACTTTAGCTCCACCTTAATATTTTGGGCAAAAGTAAATTTGGTTTTCATGCTTCTGTCTATGGACTACGAAAACCGAATTTGGTTTCGACGCAATTTCGTCAAAATTTCACTCCCCTTGGAAAAAATTGAGAGAACAATTGGTTTACTATCTCTTAATGTTCATTTCACATTGCCTTAAGTTAAAGCAAGTTAGATAAAGGAAAACTAAGTAATTTCTAGTCAATTTAATTTGGATCAAGTTACAAACTCTTTCTCCTTACAATTAAGTGAAAGCAAAAGTGATCCCAATTAATGAGAAATTAATAACTTGATTAATTCGCAATTGGACGTAACATTTAATGTGCGAATAGAAGTGTTTCATCTTTGTTAACGTTGCAAATTTCTCTTTTTTTACAGGTGCTGAAGGATTTGTACAGTGTAGTAGCTACTGCTAACGATGAGAATCATCAATTGCTCTGCACGCCCTTCATCGCTTTACCCCCGAAGCGAAAGCTACCGGAGTATTATGAGAAAGTTTTGGATCCGATAGATCTGACGATGATAGATCAGGCTGTCGGCACGGGGCATTACAAGTCAGCGGAGCAATTCGATCAGGATATGATAAAGCTTTTCGACAACAACGTCAAGTTCTTCGGTAGAACTTCCGAAATTGGAATAGCCGCAGCGCGACTGAGAAAGCTTTATCTGGGCAGCAAGGCAGATTTCATCGAAGCCATTACGGAGGCGACGGGCTCACCGCCGGCTCAGGGTTTCTTGCCGCCTCAGGGTTTGACCGCCGGCGAGGAAGACGTCATTCGATGCATTTGTGGACTTCACAGGTAATCGGATTTTTTTTCTCACAACAGTGTAATATGTTAGCAAAAAAATTAACTCGCGTTTATCATCGTAATTTTCAGGGACGAAGGACTGATGATCCAGTGCGAGCGTTGTCTCGTTTGGCAGCACTGCGACTGCGTAAAAGCTGACACGACTGCGGAATCCTATCTCTGCGAGAGATGTCAGCCACGGGAGGTCGATTTGGAAATTCCTCTCGAGGGCGAGGAGGAGGAAGAAGGGAAGAAACAGTTCGTTACACTGTTGCGCGGCGAATTGCAGCTGCGACAGGGTGACACCGTTTACGTTCTTCGCGATACACCGGAGAAACATACATACAAGACTATACAAAAGCCGGATTACGAGGAAATGGATATATTTAGAATCGAACGACTTTGGAAGAATTCGGAGTAAGATTTTGATGTTTTTTTTTCTTAAATCACACTTTTTAAGATTTTAGAAAGAATGTTTACTCAACGATTTGATTATTGCAGGGGCGAACGGTTCGTATTTGGTCATCATTATCTCCGGCCGCACGAAACATATCACGAGCCAACAAGGAAATTTTACGAGAACGAGGTCGTCTGCGCACCCCTTTACGAGGCTGTTCCTTGCGATCTTGTGGCCGAACGGTGCTGGGTCCTCGATCCAAATACCTACTGCAAAGGCAGGCGACATTTTTATCGTCACTAATCAAAGACATCACTAATGGCTTTCAGTGAAGACTTCTTAGTTAAATGAAAGCCAAATTAAAAAAACTGTTTCATAAACTCTATTCAATCAAGTTTTCTAGACAAATCAGCTTTTCGATACTGATTTGTCTAGAAAACAGAGCTGGGCAGTACATGAAGTATACAAGCACTTTTTAATATTTCAAGTACTTTTTTTACGATTTTAAATACCAAGTACAAGTACTGTTTGAGTACACGCTCGCATTACGGATACCCGATGAGTACCATGATATCCTGTTTTCATTAATATATAATGAGCTTTCCAATCTTTTCAGTAAGCATAATTTTAACGAGAATTTGTTTTCAAACATTTATTTTAAAAAGCCATACAAAAATTTCATTAAAAGAAACGACAAGGGATCCTTTTCTTGTTTTTTAATACATTTTTTTAATGGAAAAAAGTGAAGAATGGGTTACAAATTGCCTCAAAACGACGAATTAGCAACATTTCAAGTAGCGATTTTTTATAATGACTAAGCCGTGTGCAAGTTACATTGTACCTGTTTTTAAGTCTAGACAACGCTTATCATTACGAGCGTAACTGTGAACAATTGAAATACAAAAAGTACTTCATACTTACTTCAAGTACTCGTGATACTTTTTACTTTGTATGCAAAGTATTCTCTGCTAGAAAGTAATGATGAAGTAGGCATTGCACAGATCACATTTTTAATTAAAACAAAATTCATTTGTTAACGCAGGTCGTCCGGTCGGTTCAACGCCGGAGCACACCTACGTTTGCGAGTACCGAGTAGACAGGGCCGCGAGGCTCTTCACCAAAGTGGCTCGTGCTCGCCATCAGGTCTGCGTCAAGCCCTACGCCTTCGAAGTATTTCCCGAGCGGATCAAACACTACCGGACTTATTTGGTAAACTATCCGACATATTGAAACAGAACGACAAAAATGCCGTTAACTCCATTCCTTTAACGCCATTCCTTTAACTCCATTCCTTTAACTCCATTCCTTTAACTCCATTCCTTTAACTCCATTCCTTCAACTCCATTCCTTTAACTCCATTCCTTTAGCTCCATTCCTTTAACTCCATTCCTTTAACTCCATTCCTTCAACTCCATTCCTTCAACTCCATTCCTTTAACTCCATTTCTTTAACTCCATTCCTTCAACTCCACTCCTTTAACTCCATCCCTTTAACTTCATCCCTTTAACTCCATTCTGTTAACTTTATTGTGTTAACTCTTTTTCTATATTTTCCAAATGCGTTTTACTCCATACAGCCACACAGTCTGGAGGGTATTGAAAGTGGCAGCACCAAAGTGACCAAGGATAAGAAAAAAGTAACGCATCAAGAGCCCGAAGCTAATCCCCAGACCGACGGAACCGAAACGACCAAAGTAAATGGCAAGGAGCAGACAAAAACGTTCAGCAACAGAACGCGTCGTAGATCGTGCGACAACCCCGTCGTCTCGACGTTTGCCGTGTCCTGCGCACAGGTCAATGTAAAGAATAAAAACGATTTTTTTAAGTTAAAAAAAATGTTATATAAAGAGCAATTCGGCTAACAAATTGATTATAATTTTACAGAAGGACGATCAGCGCAAGAGGCTGAACAACATTCTCGTAAATTTGCTTCAGAGAATGCCGAACAAGAAGGATCCTCTCGATCTCTCGTTCCTTCTCGATCGTAATCGAAGAAATCGCAAGAGGATAGGCGCCCAAAATCCGTGACAGTGGATAACGCGTCGTCGGTGACATTGCACCGCGTACTAAACGCACGCCTTCCACGTAATTTTTGCAATGAACATTCGAGATCGATAATCTCGGTCGTACAACGAATGATCAAGACACGACTGTGCCCTTTGTCACTCGGACGATTTTTTTTAGTATCGCGTTGAATCGAGTGAAAAAAAACAAAGAAAAACTAAGAAAAAAAAACAAAAAAACATAAAAATCAACGGGCTTTCGGACTTCTCAGATGTAAATAGTGCCCGTGTTCGGTGATGAGCCTTTGTCACAAAAAATAATGACTCCCACACGTTTTCTTCCCTACAATAACAAGCTGCGTTTGAGGAATGTTGCAGCCGCACACAGGTGTGTTTATATATATCCTTTAAGAATCACGGCCTGATCAGAGTCTACATGATTAGCACCAGTTGTTGAAAATTTCGCTGTCGTTGTCCACTCTCCGTACATTCGTGAAATGTACGCGCGAGAGGGCAAACACTCGCGGAATTTCTGTTTTTTTTTTTTTTGGTGGTCAGTATCATTACGTTTTATGATAAATTATATTAATTTTAAGTGCGTTAGTTGTGTACGTAACATGTCAAGTGACTGAAGGCTAAAGGGCGTATTCTCTGTGTATGAGCATAGGGAAACGGAAATGACCCACGACTCGTTGACAGAGATATGTGGAAGCATCGAATGAAAGTTGAAAATTAAGCGGTGTTTTCCGTTCGATAATGTATTCAACCCTTTCACGAGACTTATCGGTGTGAAAAAAAGTGTGCCGCGCGCATGTCTGACTGACGTAGGTGACTGGCGTGCATCGCCGAGTGTGCAACACATGCGCACAATGCCTCGAAGTGGGTAGATCGTTAGGATCGCGAAAGGTTTAAACACTCTATTTTAATGAAATTAAATTTCAACGGTCATTCGATGCTCGCACATCTCTGATCTTCACAACGAAATCAGCCATTTTTTACTTCTAAAAAATCCTATTAATTGATATAATATCGACGAATCGACGGCGCTACAAGGGCATGTCGACTGTGTACAAACATGGATGATGAAAATACACCGTCATTTTTATAAAAATAATTATACATATAAATCAATTTTTAGGATAAATGAAGAAAAAAAATAGTTAATTTCGATGCGACGAACCGTGGCCGTCTCTGCGGAGAAGCATAAGCCATTATCATCGGCCTTTAGCTTTTAGTTACGCGATATGATAACTAGGTTTTTCCAAACATCCCGTCCATTCAGCTTATAGCTTTTACCAGATGTTTATAGACACGATACTTTCTCGGGGCGGGTTAAAATGTAATTTTAGCGCGATTAAACAAAGTCGATGCTTTAATTAAGGCCGCAAGGGCATACCAGTTGTATTATAAAGATAGACGATACGTTCTTCGAACCTTGGACTATCCTCGTCGACAGAAAAAAAAAATCGATTTTAAAAAAAGCGCGACACGCTTCGAACTATTGCGTAAAGTGTTCAATCGTTCCACGTCCCGAGAAAACATCGCGCCTCCCTCATACAATTAGTTAATGGAAAAAAAATAATAATAGTTCTGTCCGAACATCAGTTTTGACACGCGGCTAAAGATAAAATCAAATTCATACCTCGAGACTCGTTGATGGAACAAAAAAGATGAAAAAAAAGAAGATATTTTCGGAATTCGGCCGCGAAGCACGGCCCCTCCATTTCGTTAAATAATTAACTGTAAACGTGTACAGAGTTGTTTGTAAATTATTTCTTAATTTTTATCAGACCAAAACGTTGTTGTGTGTCCAGAAAGTTGATTGTACAAATTATAAATTATCTCGCGAGTCGTCGCGATTAGAGCTTTGTTGCACAAAGGGAATATTATATTTTTAATAACCTTCCCCTCGCCCCACCCAATGCCCCCGGTGTTATATTGGTATACCGTAAGTGTAAAGTAGCATACTAAACAAAAAAAATCATCAGCGAACTTTATTCAGATAATATTTAAATTATTATGATTATTATTCTTTTATATTAACAACCATGTACGGTGTTCTAACTGAAAAAAAGGACAAACAAAAAATTACAATTTTTAACTGTAAATACGAGTAAGCCCAGATATGCATATTTATTAATTAATATTATACGTAAACGCGCCGGGCACTCATTGAGATTGTTTTGTTTCATGCGTTCGGCACTTTGCCTCGTTGAGGGATTAATGAATATACTTTTTAATTACTCCATTATATTTATTAGAAGTTTCGTGACATTGAGAAAGCAGCACTTGTATCATAGCTCCCCTCGACTTAGATTTTGAAATTTTTTGTTTGTTTTTTTTTATTCATTTTTTTTCTTTTCTTTGTAAGTAGGATACGATTTTGTTTTTTCGTACGGATACGTTTACACTGTGGTTATTCTATTTAGAATACACAAAATCAGCATCCCTGAGTTGGAATATTTTATTCCTGGCACCGTTGATCGGCTTTTCTTGTCTTTTTTTTTTTTTATTAAAAACGGAAAATAAGCGTATAAAAAAAATATGCTCTAAGTATCGCGTTTAAGTGGTAGTCATATCCACTCTGCTTAGTTGTATACCTGAAATATTAATTTATTATATGTAACTTTTTGCCATTTATAATTCCTTATCTGTATTAGCGTTACGATCGCGAAGATATACAAAGATAACTCTCACATATACACATACAAACACACACACGCTACAATGAATTTTTATGTTTGGCGCTTTGTATTGAAAAGTCACCAGTCAGTTGTAACGCTGAGACCAACATAGAAATCCAAGCTTTTACGTAGCTTTCCGCCATTGCAACAAAAAACTTTAAACCCGATTTTACGGATTTTTCGTTTTATCAGTCGATGAAAAAGAAGAAGAAAAAAATTACTAATTTTAGTGATGAATTATATACAAATTATACTGTATTAATTTCTAATGAACATAAATATACGTTACAGACTACAATCACTCATCGAGTTTTATATTTCGGCATTGAAAACCTTTCATATGCGTGAGAAGCGTGATCGAGAGACGCGGCAGCGTCTCGCCAACAATTATTTAAAAAACAATTTTTTTTAAAGCGATTCGCTGCCAATAAGTTACAGTTTTAATTACCGATCGTGGTATTGCACATGCTCTTAAGGTGATGTGAAATACCGCCGCCGGTAACAAAAACTGTACTGCATGCCGTTTTGAGACCGCAGACCGTCGAGAAAAAAGAAAATTGCCTTTCCCTAGAGAATCGACAGACGCAGGGGAAGACAATTTTCGTTTTCCTCGTCGATCTGAGATCTCAAAATGGCATGCAGTACAGTTTTTGATACCAACTGGGCGCGATCTTAGAAATCCCGGAGCTATACGGAATTTCTAAGATCGGATTGCCTGCAGAATTTGGGTTGCCTGCAGAATCTTCGAGCGAACACCAATCAACGAATTCAGTTTGCGCTCTCGACGACGCCAGAGAAATTGTTCGAGCTGATATGTTCGCCATTCGATATCTGAGCTGTAGAAAATCGCGACAATATAATTTTATGTTCCATCATTAATTACAGGGGGAACGAACGAACGGATGAGACCACCGGAGGCTGTAGAGAACTAAAAAAATACCAGCCCGATCTCGCGAATTCGGCTATCTGACGATTGCATAAATAGCGTAAATGTGGACACAAGTTCGCCGATGTTGGCGGGTCAAAAAGACTCTACGATGAAGAGGAATGTAGTCGACTCAACATCGTACGATTGCAGTTCTGTAAGAATAAGGAATAACAATACAATAACCTTCGTTTCAGTAGATAATTGACTGTTTTTATATTTGGTACATTATAATTATGGATCCTTATAATTACTATACAAAAATGGAAGACTAGACATTTTTTATGTATATAGAAAAGTTTACTTTATTAAATCTTTGTGTTCGTATTTGAATAATATTATATTATTAAATAAAATACTATTGAATAAAATTATACTTTTTTCATTAAATCTAATAGACTATATTTCATTTTATTTATTTTATTTGTAAAAGGTTCCCTTGTTTTCAGTAGATCATTCACTTTTTCGTAGCCTTATTCATCGTTTATAATTACCATAAAAAATTAGAAGATTTGACATTTTTTTTAACATAAAAAAAGTTGAAATAAATAAATATCGCGTAACCCATAAATAAATAAATAAACATTGAGAAATTCTTCTTTCGTATAATAAAATATAAAAAACAGTCGAGTTAATATTAATAACACCTCCTTTCGTGCCCAAAGTTCGATATGTTAATTTACTTGAACTACGTTATCATTAATTAAATTAAACGTTTTGTTTTGCCTGCGTCGAACAATCTGTTAGATTGTCTGTGACACGTAAAACTAAACGTTCAGCAAATCCAAGCGTTAAGGAAAACACAGATTCTCGGCTTCGTAACTTCGTGATGTTCTCAGCAGCGACCAATAAAACGAGGATCACTACGAGAATTTAGTAGAATTTAGTACTTTGCAAAGAAAATATAGTCTATTAGATTTAATGTAAATAGTATAGTATAATTTAATTCCAAAGAGACTTTTTAATGTATTAAACCCGCCCAGCGCGTATAGCACACCACAGATCATAATTTTCATATTACATATACAAATAAGAGAAGTACTACTTTGTTTATATATAAGAAACTGTGACGTTCACCCTAGGGTAGGCCCCTCGCTAGAGCCGAGCCTGGGCGCTAGAATAAGTAGGGCACCCGAAGGACCCCCACTTGACACGCCGATGGTAGATCGTTCTAGAACGTTCGAGAGCGTCGCCCCACGCGAGCGCTCGCGGCGCGCGCTGAGAGGACCCCGCCGTGGGGGAGCCCGTTAGTGGGGACTCGCGCTCGGTAGGGAGAGCGAGCGTGCCGTGCGCCGGCGGCGGGTATATAAGCCGGTGCACAGCACCGGGAAGGCAATTATAATTTCTCGACGGCGACGAAGAGAAGGTAATTCAGACCCCCTTTCCTACTGGTCCTGGTAGCTTGTGGCGACGTAAGCATAGCCAGTGTACCATCCGAGAGGCTAGGAGTAACCGGTGGTGACGTCGGCCATCCTAGCTTTCTCATCCCCGTAGCTCAGGAGTAGGGAGGTAACCCGACGGGATGGACCCGGAAGCGAGTACCGGTGAGGGTGGCGGTGACGCCACGGACCACGCAGCTCTCGTGGAAGCAGAAATCTTGGCCGAGGACCCGACCTTGGGCATGCATGGAGGAGTAGGGAGAGGATTCTTCCTACGCCTCACCGTACATGCAGGCACTAGGATCCGGTAGACAAGGGGAAACGGGAGGACGACCGAACAACAGGTCAGGTGAAGAGACCAAGAATAATTAGCCGCCCTTTCATAATTCATTTAGTAAAACCAACAATTTCTTTCGTTTCAAAGTTCCACTGTTAGCAGATGCGCCATCATAGGAAAAGAACTCTAAGAAATTCCTTCATCATCAACGATAAGAATAATTTCTTGTTTATCCGGCAATACGCCACAATGCAAGTAAAGACTAAGAGTTAGCATAAGCAATAGTTCGGTTTGATCTCGCGATCAGATCAATCAGACAGTCATCAACAGAAGAAGATCAACTGCAAAGGAAGAAATTGAAGGTATCATAATTTTTAATAAACCATTTCAATAAGCAATCAAATTTTCTGGTAACCGATTGCCTACAAATATTTCTCGCTCGTCCCAAACGCAACGTCCATCGGTCTCCTCGCAAATAAAGCTAGGCCAAAAAGTGGAACGTTATAAAACGTCCTCTAACTTTGTATCGTAATTATAAATGATGAATCTAAGTAACGTTACTCAATAAAGTTAACATATATCGAACTTTTGGCACGACAGGAGATGTTATCGAAATTAACGCAATGATTTTGCAAACGCGACTGGTTTTTATATTAGAATTTTTTTTGATACTAAAGTTACTTCTGGATTTGTTTCTGTTTGGTGTTTTTACGGTAACTACTCGGTATCTTATAATTTTCGTAACAAAGGGCTGCTCCGCCTTCTCCATGTGACGTACTTTAAGCACGTTACTCCAATTGTGTTTCGATGGATTCTTCTTCACCGCTTTTTTAATCGATCTCAGGATCGTGAGGACAATATGAGGAGTCATCGTCGATTCCGACACGTTTGCGAGCGTCGCTGCCGATCCAGCGGTGTTCGTATTCTCGCATTCGTCGAAAGACTCGTTCTCGAAGTCAAGCCGTTTCTTAACGGTTCGTACAGTGACGTTCCTCATAGTATCGCAAGGCTCGACAAAATTATCGTTCGAATCGTAGCTGCATGTGCGGGCGAGAGCTCGCCCGAGATTCCTGTTACTATTTATCAATGCCTGAGCAGCCTCGGCAGCCGGGACTTCCTCCAAGAAAACGTCGTCGTTGCGGGACGATTTCGGCGGGCAGGATTCTTTAGCGGCGAACTCCTCGGATTTATTGGCTTTTGCATTCAGCGAAATTTCGTTTGCCGACGAGGCTCGAATACTCGTTCTGTTCGTCGGTTCTTTACGAGCCTTGTCCTTTCCGTGACTCGTTAGCACTTGGCGCGAAAATGTGAAAACCGGAGTGCCCGAACAAGATGTGGTTCGCACGTCGAGAACTTGAGTGACCTGACGATCAACGAAATCGGCAACTTCGCTCGATGATTTGTCCTCGAGATTCGATTCCTCGGTACTTTCGTCCTTCGAAGATGAACGCGGACAGAAATCTGACGATGAATTCCGATTGGTTACCGGCGCCGACGATGCTTGACTCAATCGCACAACGGCCGTTTGCCACTCCAATCGACCCTTCATTATTTGCGTCCATTCCGCGCCGTTCGGCGAAGCGCCTGCGATTCGACCGAACATGCGGATTTCGATGGCGCCGCTTGGAACTGTGAATGCGTAATTGGGCGGGGCAAATGATTTGGTCAAGAGCCTCTTTGCTCCCTTCGGATTAGCTGGCTGTGTTTTTTTGGTGAATCTGTCGCTGAAGGGAGGTTAATAGATCTTGTGATGTACGATTCCAACTTTGAAAATTGGTTTCTTTTTTTGTTCTTCCATCTTCTTTTTCAGTCTTTGCTCCTCCTTCCATTTGCGAAGCCTCGCACGTGTATCGGCCCGTCGGCTGGACAGATCTTCTGTGAAAGAGAAAAAGTTAAGTTAAATTGGATACAGAACAGCATTTCGTTCGGAGGGGGGTGCTGGTGGCGTTCAAGGGTAGAGGTTTTCTACGATAGAGTTTTGGTAGAGGCTCGTTTTTTATTACAGTTATGATTGTGAAAGCAATAAAGTCTGATTGAATTAAATACAGTACATGTGTATTTGCTGCTCCTTGTAACCAATATCAGTGGAGGAGGCTGAGTGCGTACAAGAGTAGAGCTTTTATCTGAGAGAGGTTGATTACATTAAATACAGAAAAGCATTTCTATTTGCTGCTCTTTGCAACTGATATCGGAGAGAAATTTTGACTGTGTACAAGAGTAAAGCTTTTATCTGAGAGAGTTTGATTACGTTAAATACAAAAAACCATTTTGATTTGCTGCTCTTTGCAACTGATATCGGAGGGAAATGCTGACTGTACAAGAGTAGAGCTTTTATCTGAGAGAGTTTGATTGTGTTAAATACACAAAAGCATTTCTATTTGCTGCTCTTTGAATTAATATTGAAGCGAAATGCGGAGTGTGTGAGAGCTTTTATCTGAGAGAGTTTGATTACGTTAAATACAGAAAAGCCTTTCTATTTGCTGCTCTTTGCAACTGATATTAGAGACAAATGTTGACTGCTTAAAAAAGTAAAGCTTTTATGTGAGAGTTCGATTGCGTTCAATACAGAACAGCATTTCTATTCGTTGCAACTTCTTACAACTGATATCGGATGGGGATGTTGAATAGAGCTTTTATCCCATAGAGTTTTGACAGCATTTTTTCTTATTGTAGTGACGATTTGTCAACGATTTGAGATATCCGGCAAAGAGGTGAGTATAGAGGACGATCATACCGAACCGTAGGAATACATACCTCTTTCGGCATTCCCGGCAAATGCGCGATGTCTCGCGACATTTTCCGCCCGGTTCAGTCTTCTTTCCTCCTCGTGTCGTCTGGCACGTGCAAGGCGATTGTCGTTCGCGTTTCTGAAACCCACGGATCTTCTTTTATAGTGTTCGCGATGATTCATTTTTCGTCGATCTTCTTCTTAATTATTTTACGTTCGGATCTGTGCCCCCAGGCAAGGTTCCGTATTTTTCGGGAATATCGAGTAATCTTTTATTTTCGTGTGAACTCTGACAACGGATAGGATTTCGAAATAATGCACGACGGGTAAACCGTTAAAAGGTGGTGGTAAGAACTACCTCATTGGCTCGGAAGAGACGGGTAACATTTAGGTGGCCGAAAGCGGAACCTATATTATGTTATGTTATGTTATGATTATGAATTATGAATTATGACCAACCTCACCGGCAGTATATCAGGTGGACAGAGAAAAAGTCGACACGAAGAGAACTTGACACGAAGACTGTACACCCTGAACGTGGGCACGCAAACATATGACCACGAATAGGCTGTACACCGAGTCAACCCTATACCGAAGAGAGTGAAGACCCTACCAATTTTTCTTCTTCTTCTTCACTTTAATTGGACCCTCTCCACCACCAGAGACACTACCAATTGAACACTCGACAACTGCACACAAATGACCGCATACTTCAGGGGAGCTATTCTTGAATGATATCCTTGAATGATATTCTTAATGATTGCCAGGATTGATCCCCAGGCAATACTACCCTTGAGAAGAATCTATACCTAAAGTGTCATGATTCATGATAATGATTATGCTCGAATTATGCAGTCTTGGTATTGCGTTGCGACCTAGTGCCTCTTATATTGTCACAATAAAACATGAACATTTGACTCAGTGGCCCGAAGTCGTCTGAACTTGTGTTGAGTTGTCGAGTGTTCAGTTGTTGGGGTGTTCAGTTGGTAGTGTGTACACTCTCTCGGTGCATATTTGTCTCGGTGTACAGCCTATTCGTGTTCATATGTTTGCGTGCCCACATTCACGGTGTACAGCTTTTGTGTCGAGTTGTCTTCGTGTCGACAGTTTCTGTGTTCACCTGATATACTGCCAACCTCACCCAACGACATCCTCAGAGTCGAATGTATATTAGAGTCTAAAAATAAAATAGTATGATGTTTATTGACAATAACCCTAGTAACTTCAGTAACCGCCCTAGCAGCTTCAGCAACCGTAAAAATAACCGAAAAACAGCCGTTATTTCAGGTCACTTTTTACACAGTTAAAATAACCGCAAAAATAACCATACTTGAGGGAGCTCACGCTGCCTGTGCTTGTGAACGGTTTTTTTTTTTTAAATACCCTCAAAAATAACCGCAGAAGTACCCGCAAATAAGCTTCCAGAGCGGTTATTATCGACGACAAGTAACCGTAAAAATAACTTTCAAAATAACCGCAGGACAGAGGTCCGACAGTTATTTTCCGCTAAAATAACCGAAAAAATAACCGCATCAATAACCACAAATGAGTCTGAGGAGCGGTTATTGTTCACGACAGGTAACCATAAAAATAACCGCAGGAAAGTCACTCAAATTTCTATTTACGATGGTTAGTACGTACCCAAAAAAGGTTTGGTAATATTGGAAAATTATTGGTTCGTATTGACATCGTGAATTATATTGATTTAGGAAACAATACTAAGTATATTACGCATTTCGGAGAAAGAAATATACCTAACGACGTAAAGTTGGGCTCGAACCCGGGACCTTTCGCATGCTAACCTGGAACCTTAACGCTACGCTACAGCCTATCATTTGACTTTTTCTCATTCCTAGCAAGATTTGAACTAAGCAAAAGTTTTTCTTATCTGAAGTCAATAGACAATGAATATTTTATTATTTATTTATTTATTTGTTTACTGAAATTATTACTGAAAAGAAAAGGTATTATATGAGTCCTATGTAAAGTTTATTTTTATTAGCATTTATTTTTACATGTAATTTATATAAATAAATGCTAAGAAAAATAAACTGTACATAGGATTCATATAAAGTACCTTTTCTTTTCAGTAATACTTTTAGTAAATAAAGAAATAAAGTATCATTGTCCATTCACTTCAGATAAGAAAACTTTTATTACATTGAAATCTCGCTAGGAATGAGAACAATTCAAGCGATAGGCGGTAGCGTAGCGTTAAGGTTCCAGGTTAGCATGCGAAAGGTCCCGGGTTCGGCCCAACTTTAGGTCGTTAGGTTTATTTATTTCTCCAAAATGCGTAATATACTTAGTATTGTTTCCTAAATCAATATAATTCACGATGTCAATACGAACCAATAATTTTCCAATATTACCAAACCTTTTTTGGATACGTACTAACCATCGTAAATAGAAATTTGAGTGACTTTCCTGCGGTTATTTTTATGGTTACCTGTCGTGAACAATAACCGCTCCTCAGACTCATTTGTGGTTATTGATGCGGTTATTTTTTCGGTTATTTTAGCGGAAAATAACTGTCGGACCTCTTTCCTGCGGTTATTTTGAAAGTTATTTTTACGATTACTCGTCGTCGATAATAACCGCTCTGCAAGCTTATTTGCGGTTACTTCTGCGGTTAGTTTTGAGGTTATTTAAAGAAAAAAATAACCGTTCACAAACACAGGCAGCGTGAGCTCCCTCAAGTATGGTTATTTTTGCGGTTATTTTAACGGTATAAAAAGTGACCTGAAATAACGGTTGTTTTTGCGGTTATTTTTACGGTTGCTGAAGCTGCTAGGGAATACATAAAACCCGACAGATAAACGTTCTACAGTCACCATATAGTAACCCGTCGTGACTGAGTGGTATAACAATCTTTGAATCGCTCGCCAAGGAGCCGACATGAATCCAATGGGATTTCAAACGATACTAACCCAAATGTTGGGGTAATTTGCCCACGCTCGAAAGTACGAGCGGTCAGCAATACATATATCTGCTTGTCACAAAGGTACAGATTTTCCCCGAAAGATGCCGCTAAGTATGAACGCTGCAACGATCTTGCCGCGATCGAACCGTGCAACACGCGACATTGAAGTGCGTGGAACGTGAATATATATCGAGTCCCCTTGTCAGTTTTTTCACATTTCTTTTTATTCGGAAAAAGAAAATGTTAAGAAAAAAATTGTACCATCACCATTTTCTCGGCGAAATTTTTCTTACAATTTTTTCGACGAAAATGGCTTTTTTCAAAAAAATGTTTAGAATTTTTTTCTTTAATGAAATCCGTTGGGAAATATAACACTTGAAAACAATGGCGGAGGTTTTAATTCGATATCACGAAATTTTTTGAAAAAAGTCCCGTTTCGCAAAACTTAACATAGGATTTCCGATCCTAAAAATAGCCATTTTTGAAAATTTCGAAAAAGGTTCCCGTTTTACGTATTTTGTGTGAAAATGGGTCACCTGAAGCGAATGGCGGTGGCGGTGAAAATTATATCGAAGGAAGAGACGTGACCACTCTCCTAGTGTACAAAATTTCAACCCGCTATCTCAAGCCGTTTCCGAGTTATAGTCGTTCTAAGCGATGCACGCTGACGCACGCACGCACGCGTTTTGGAAAATTTCTAGTACGTTGACATTAAAATCTTGAAAACATTTTTGTTCATGAAAACATACCTTCCTCTATGAGGAAGCAAAAATGTATAGAAAGTCACAAAATTCAAAGTGAATTTAAAAATCACTTTCAATTAAAAGACCGTTCAGTTTCCGGGAGATTTGTTAAAAAATTATATTTTTCATAAATTTGTTAATAACATTTTGGAATTATAATTAGGCATTATTCATCTTGTCATCTCTTAATATGTTTGATTTTTTCAGATTTTTTTCCATCGGAAAGTGTTTGCAATTCCCTCTCATTTCTCCGAAACTTATGCGAAATCAACGCTATTCGCAAGGACTACCTTAAAAATATGTTTTGAAATTTAATATATACGGTTATTTCATTTATATATGTCTTATTTATATACATATTATAATTTGCCTTTCGATTATCCGAAGTAGATGCGGTTCCGACGGGTTCGGATAACTGAGGTTCTATGTATCCCAACAGGATGCGATCCAAAAATAATGAAAAAACTTACACAAATTTCTTCCAAATAATTATTAATTGTGATGAAGTTTCAATTTTTTCAAAAACAGTCGACTTTCTGACAGTTTGATTCGGAGTGGGATAACTTATATAGAGGCAGCTGCAAACATAAGGAAACGGTTTTATCCCAGATATACACGGGCCGCGAAACGGAGGCAATTATATTTGTGATATGGGCTATGCGTGTCGCAAATATCGCTCCAACTATACGTCTGTTTCGTGGCGCTTGTCAATATGGGATTCTACGGGGAACATGTATATCTACAGCGGCCGTCATAATCATACGGAAATACTTTTTTTTTAGATTGGTGGCCTTGAATGATAAAATTGTATTAGTCAGCCCAACGCCGAGGCACTTAAATTTGGCATTGGACGTTGTTACAAGAAACTGGTTCTTTCATTTGTCACTTGTACAGTACAGTACAGTACAGTACAGTAGAACCCCGATTAACCGGGGTCGGATTAACCGCGTGTATCTTCCGAGGTTTCTTTTTTTAGACTAGCTTACGTACTATTAATGAAAAAAGTATCTAAAGCTTTAATTCACACTATTTAACAATTAAGCAAGTTGTACCAATGGTCATTGTAACTAGTCAAAAAAAAGTTGCATTGATTTATATAGGGGAGACCGGGGCAAGATGGGCCCCTTAAGCAAATAACGTAGCTACAACGCTGCTGAAAGCATGATATATTGTTTTTCACCCAAAAATGATATCGTCACAGGTTTTATAACCCGTTCGAAAAAAAAAATTGTCTGGGGCAAGACGGGCTAGCCTTAATTTTTTTTTTTTTTTTTTTTTTAATCCCCGCCTGGATTATCCATCACAAGTTTCCCTACTTCTACCGAACATCGATAAAGGTTTTAATTGTGCGTTTATGTTTTTAAACACGAATTCGTGTCACTACGACTGGCTGCCATATCTGTGCGCCGACGCGTCTTCTTCCTCTATTTGTGGTTGGCTCTGGTGTCTCCACCTAGCGGACGATTTTTACTATACGGCCGTGTTCAAAATTTGAGTGTCGCGCGCCGACGCGTAGCTCAATTCGTAGTTGTGCGCATGAACCGGTAATCCGCCGTCGCAGTACCGTTGTAATTTAAATTCGAATTTGCCACTCCGTTGCGGTCGCGATATTATTCAAACGGCGACAAATAGTTTGAGTTTTGTTGTGTTTTTTCACTCTGTAGATACCGTGTGCATAGGCGTATACCATAGTGGTGTATAGTGATCCCTTGTCCACTGAAAGCGATGTGAGTAATTCCCCACAATCATTAAACGCGGTGTTAATTATTAACGTAATATCTCGATGATGAACCTCAAATTTTATAGCGACGTGATGGTTCGACATCATAAGCGGAAATCTAACCGTCAGGCATGGAATGAAGTCGCGATGGCTAAAGCCATACAAGCGATCATCAACGGAGAAGCGGGCTACAAAATAATATCGGAGACGTACAATGTCCCCAGAACGACACTGCAACGACGGGTTAAGTTGTATCGCTCTAATCCGGACATGGAACTGGCCACTATAAAAGGTAACATTTATTTTTAACAAAACTAATTTTTTGTACCATCCCGTGTCTATTGACTCTTAAAATGTTTTTGATTTTATTGATTCTCGTAGGGGAGACCGGGGGAAAATGGCACAGCGGGGCAAAACGGGACAGTGAGGGCAAAACTCAATTTTCCAATAGTGTTTGGATGCCCCATTTCGTCCTAACGATACATCCGGATTGTCAAACCCGTTTTGACACACGGTCTACCATCGCTACCATCCAAAAGTTATTGGAAAATTGTGTTTTGCCTCATTATCCCGTTTTGCCCCGCTCTTCCCTACGCACTTCAATTGTTTTTCTATTAGTTGTCCGAAGTATGCAAATTCTTACTCGTCGACTTGCTCATTATTCCACGATAATAAAAAGATAATAAAATTAACAGCAATATTATATTTCCAGGATTGGGAGGAGTCGACACAGACTTCAGCCCAGCTCAAGAACAGCAATTGATTAGCTACCTCCAAAATATGGAAACTCGTCTCCATGGCTTGTCGAGTTCCGAGTTAAGAATATTGGCATGGCAACTTGCCGAACGAAATAACATTTCGCACCCGTTCAGCAAGGGAATAGCTGGCGAAGACTGGATGCGCGGATTTTTGGAGAGGAATCCCATCCTATCTTTGCGCAAGCCAGAAGCCACGTCTGCAGCTCGAGCCTTGGGGTTCAACAAGGTCGTCGTCAATAATTTTCAGGACTTGCTACAGCAGACCATAGAGAAGTACGATCTTACGCCAGATCGCCTCTACAACGTCGACGAAATGGGCTCCCTGCTTAGAAAATCCTATAGATACTGCTTGAAACTGATTGTAACCCATAGGATTTCTATCGGAATGAATAGTCTTAATCGGAGAGCAATTTGCGCTCCCATTGGAAATGAATAGGTATCAGTAGGATTGAATTGGCACGTGATATCAATCGGAACGTATCGTTATTATCCGATAAAATTGGCTTCCCGATAGGAAATATTATTTTTCGACGACGTATTGGTTTGAATGAGTTTTTTTTTTTTTTTTTTTCCAATTCCACCGTATACCCTGTCGGGTTTTTACGGAACCCCATCCCGATTCCCCCCCTAGCACTCCCTACCCGCACTCAGCTAAGCTACCTAACTTCCATTGCGTCCGTAGCCGACTTAGCTACACTGTACCGCATTTGCCAGGGACACGGGGAAACTACGGAAAACCCGTGCCGGTACAGACGGCCATATTCTACTGATCCACCGGTATTTTTGCACTTGAGTAAAGTGCAGAAACACCAAAGTCTCAGAAGAAATCGCCTTCCGCTCAACGGTCGATGCGCCAGCTAGCGCACGGCTAAGCGGTCACCCATCCAAGTACTGACCGTGAACGAATCAGCTTGAATTGGGGGACCACCAGAGCCGTGCGCCAACCGCGCATCCACCGCTGTCGGTGTTTGAATGAGTTTTTTGTCCTGGTAATATCCCATAGAATGTTCACTTTCCCATTGAAATAACGAATCGGATTGAATAGAAAATTCCCCCATTTTAGTTTTATACAAGATTTAATCGGAAAGTACCGTTGAAAAGTGGCTCTATATCGAGCTTATGGGATTGAAATGGGTTGTAATGTTTGATCATATATCGGGATCTATCGGTAAGTATAATGTTTCTATAGGAATGTCTTGTCCTGTCAAACAACCGGATTCAATGTGTTTCTTTCCGATAAACTGTCAACTGGAATGAATCAGGTATCGTTTAATCGGAATGAATCGGCAAGAGTTGATCAATTTCGTCATCGTTTCTTTCGGAATGAATAAGAAACGGCAACTTACAGTTGAGCTAGAACGCAATAGGTATCAATCTGCCTATGATCACAATACTTAACTACAGACTTTGAATAGGAATGAATAGGGGTTGATGAATCATTCTTTAATTAGAATCAATCGGAATTTGCATACATTGCATGTGCACATGAGCAACGAATCTATCGGTATACATCGGTATTGATCTATTTGACTAACAGCGATTTGAATTATGCAACAAGAAGCAATCGGTGAAATCCTTGTTGGGCTCAATACTTCTATGGGAATGCATCGTCCGGCCGAACAATCGGATTCAATGTATTTTTGTAGGTAAACTGTCTACTGGATCAGCCAATGTTGACGGTCCTCTGCGGCTGAATCTTTATAGCTATTAATAGGAAATGGCGTATTGCACTCAAGTCGCGATCAATCGGAATGAATCGGCGAGAGATTGTCAATTTCGTTATCACGAATTAATAAGAAACGGCAACTTATAGTTGAGCTAGAACGCAATAGGTATCAATCTGCCTATCATCATAATGCTCAGCTACAGAGTTTGAATAGGAACGAACAGGAGTTGATGAATCATTCTTCAATTAGAATCAATCGGAATTTGCATACATTATATATATTGATTGCATATACATATATATGAGAAACAAATAAATCGGTGTACATTGATATTGACCTATTTGACTTACAACGATTTGAATTTTACAACAATATATGGGAATACATTGCCCGGTCGAACAATCGGAATCAAATGTTTTTTTTTTTTGCGATCTGTCAATAGGAATAAATGAGCAAACGTTGACCGATCGCGTCAACGGAATTGCACTGTCAGTGTATATGAAAAACAATAAAAAAAAATATATGTGTATCAAAATGTTTAAAAAAATCGAAAAAAATCAAATCAAACCAGCCAAGTAGTATTACAAAAATCAAAAAAAAAAAAATACAAGATGTAAAAAATCTTGAACAAAAAAAACTTGGCGTGCCAGTTTTTTTTCCAATCACTGTTGTACGTAGTTCATTCAAAAATTATATTAAAAAAACTGGCACGCCAAGTTTTTTTTGTTCAAGATTTTTTACATCTTGTATTTTTTTTTTTAGATTTTTGTAATACTACTTAGCTGGTTTGATTTGATTTTTTTACATTTTGATACACATATATTTTTTTTATTGTTCGGATAAACATCTGTTTTGGTAGAATTTTTAATTTTTAAGAGGTTTTTCCATAAACATATTTTCTGAACGTTTTAAGTACTTGGCGTACCATTTTTACTTTTTTGAAAAAAAGTATTTTGTGGTTGATTTCACGTATTTTTTCCTGCAAATGCGATTTTCTTCTTAGTCTTAATCTCGAGGAGGAAAGCATTTTTTTCACCGAAACATTTTTCCATTGCTGCAATAACAATATTGACCAAACTTAGTGTCAATCAGTTTATATTTGATATAAAAATACTCCCCAGGTCCATCGTGAAGATTTCCGAAGAATCCGAAGAATTTTTGCGTATAGCACGTATCACCTCACACCCGTATTTCAGGTTCACCTCATCATATCTCGGGAACCGCTGGACGATTATGATCGTAATTAGGCCCATTGGAAAGCTTGGGTCCGAATTATATGAAAAAAGTGTTCTTAAAAATTCGATCCGATATTTCGTTGCCGATGTACTTGATCACCTCACACCCGTATTCAGGTTCACGCACAATCGAAAAATTTTGGATCGATTCCTGATCGCGATCATCGTACACAAGAATCCAAGGAACGAATGTGATCGGAATTAAGCAAACTGGAAAGCTTGGATAGACATTCTATAGTAACATTTTAATATCATTTCGATCCGATGATTTATTTGTGAGGTAACGTAGTGCAAACAAATACTTCCGGCATTTTGGAGTATAACTACTTGGTAGCGTCCTTCGCACACTTAAAAAATTTCCTCTAAGTACTTGGCGTCGAGACGCTACCGCGTCTCTTGATTGTGTATTTCTCCCAATTCGTATTAATCGGAAATGACCGGGAAACGGCAAATTAAATAAAAACTACAATCAATATTTTTATTACTCGTCACAATACAAACAAGTTTGTATCGGAAGAAATAGGAAGTAATAGATTGTCCTTTAATCGGAATTAATGTAAATTGGTGTTTATAGAATATAATGAGGCATTCTATCTCAATTCGAACGGTCAAAAACTTGACCACTTCCAAAAAATCGTAATTTTACCACAATTCGTAATTATTAAAAGAAATGTTTGTAATTTTTTCAGAATTTTTAGATCATTTTTTTTAGGATATGCCAAACTGGTAATTTTTTTTGTTAAGACCGCTGTATCTTTGAAAGTTTTAGGCATACAAAAAAAAATGTTCAAGGATTAAAACATGGAGTTTTGAATGAACTTTCCGAATGTGTTTATTATTGGAAAAGGTGCTTTTAGATGGAAAATAGACTAAAATATTCGATGCTCTAGAACTTCACAGGTACTGCGTCAGCACCAAAAGATGTCTTTATCCATCATGCGAGAGAAATAAGTTTTTGTTCAGCTACACATGATGAAAACCACCTCCTGGTCCTAACGCAGTTGCCTTCGAAGAACCAGAGCATCAAGAGCAGGTACTCAAGATGTCGAAGGTGCCTTTCGTCAGCATAAAATGTTACACGAATATATTTTGCCGGATGATGATTCTGTTTATTCACTGTATGTTGGTAATAATCAACCAAACTACATGACTGGATGTCAAAAATAGGTGAAATGAAAGCAAAAAATACTTTTTTGAAAAAAAGGTAAAAAGGTACGCCAAGTACTTAAAAATTGTATTCTCGTTCAGAAAATGTTTATCAAAAAAACCTCTTAAAAATAATTTTTTTTCCAAAACAGATGTTTATCAAAACATCTGTTTGTCTCTTAACAAAAAAATTCTTCCAAAAAGACGTTCATCAAAGTAATTTAAAAAAAAATATGTGTATCGAAATCTAAAAAAAAAAAATCGAAAAAATCAAATCAAAGTAGCCAAGCAGTAGTACATACAAAAAATTCTTCAAAAAATATGTTTATCAAAACAATCTAAAAAAAAACAAGATTGCAAAAAATCTTGACAAAAAAAAACTTGGCGTGCCAGTTTTTTTTCACAATTACAGTTACTGCAGTTATTGCAGTTACTTTCCCTCTCCCTTGATTATTTGAATGAACCATGTACGACAGCTATTGTAAAAAAAAACTGGCACGCCAAGTTTTTTTTTGTCAAGATTTTTGCATCTTGTTTTTTTCTTCGATTGTTTTGATAAACATATTTTTTGAAGAATTTTTTGTATGTACTACTGCTTGGCTACTTTGATTTGATTTTTTCGATTTTTTTTGTTGAGATTTCGATACACATTTTTTTTTTTAATTTTAAATATTGCTACTGATAAGATCCGATTGACGTGAACGGCTGAATATTCCCATTGATACCGATTCATGGGTTACGATAGGTTACTGTAAATTCCCATTGCACGGGATTGTCATCTATGGGAAAATATTCGTATGATTCCGATTTAAATTTAGCGCAGACAATTCCCATTCAGAGCAATAGACTTCACCAGTTTCTTCTTGTAGGTTCCTATTAAATATTGCTACTGATACCGGTTGGCGCCGGTAAGATCCGATTGACGTAAATGGCTGAATATTCCCATTGATACCAATTCAAGAATTTACCATACCATTAATATAATTTCCGATTGAACTTCATTACTTCCGATTAAATACCAATAGGATAAGTCCATGTAAAACCGAATACGGAGCAGCAGTCTACAGTCGATTCATTCGTCCAGGTACGTAGTATTACCTATTTATTCCCATTCAGTACAAGAATGGTTATGAATTGGAAATACCCTTGACAAAAAACTCATTCATACCGATTCACTTTTTTTTATTGGTTTTAATAGGATTTTCTAAGCACGGCTGCTCGACTGTTGCGAAGCACGTGTCCAAAATCATTGCAACGAAGGGAAGAAGACAAGTCGGCATCGTAACCGCCGGAGAGCGAGGTCAGAATGTTACCGTCGAGCTCTGTGTATCGGCCTCCGGAGATTATTTGCCGCCCATGTTTATCTTTCCACGAGTCCGAATGGATCCGAGTATGATGACTGGAGCACCTGAGGGTAGCTGGGGTGTGTGCCATCCGAGCGGCTGGATGCAATCCGATATTTTTTAAAATGGTTTTAGTGGTTTGTAGAGGTCGTTAAACCCTCGAAAGAGAAACCGGTAGTATTATTATTGGATGGGCACACTCCCACACGGGGAACCTTGAGGTTATTCAACATGCTCGGAAAAATCACGTTGTCATGCTCTGCTTTCCACCCCATTGCACGCACAAACTACAGCCATTGGACGTAAGCTGTATGCGGCCGATATCCGTTTATTATTCCGCTGGAGTGAAAGAATGGATGCGCTTAAATGCAGGTCGCGTGGTGAAACCGGCCCAAATTCCGGCGCTGTTGGGTAGAGCATTCGAGAAGGCAGCCACACCAGACAACGCTAAAAATGGCTACCGAAAAACGGGCATATGGCCATTTAATCGAAATGTCTTCTCCGAGGATGATTTTATGCCGGCCGAGGTGATGAACCGTCCACAGGAATGTGCATATGTGCACACGACACCCGCTGACGAAATCACTCCTGCTGCGGAAACTGACAGCCGTCAAGGGGATTCATCGTTGGAGGCCGTAAACAACGTAGTCTCGTTCCAAGAAACTAATCGAGCAGTGGTGACCGTAACGAACGAGATCATGCCCTTGGAGGAAACCGAGTCATTGTTAGATGACGATATCGTGCCCTCCGAAGTTCACGACACAAAGACATCGAGAGCGTCTTCTAATGAGGAACTTTTTTCCGCTACGGATACCTTTCGGACTTCGACAATTTCACCACCGGAAAAAATTTCGAACTATGAAATGTGTGCCATTCATTCGCCGATGACGTCTTCCTGCGACGAGTTTTTTTCCGCTGCAGACACGTTTCAGTCTCCGACAATTACAGCACCGGAAAAAATGTCTCACGACGAAATGTGTGCCATTCATTCGCCGATGACGTCTTCCTGCGACGAGTTTTTTTCCGCTGTAGACACGTTTCAGTCTCCGACAATTACTCCAACGGAAAAAATTCCGCACGATGAAATGCCCGCCATTCATTCGCCGAGCCCTGCAAATGAATATGTTCAGGACGATGCTCATGAGGTGCTAAGTTTGTCGCCGAGTGCTAAAGTTTCTGATCAGTTGAGTCAGTCGTTCAGCCAAGTTTCGATTCAGGAGGAAAGCGAACAGATAAGCCAACCACAGCCACATTGTTCGACTAGCTTGCCTGGTAAAAGACCTCGACGAAACTTTGTCTTCCTTCCGACGATATTTTCGAGCTCTGACGATGAGGACACACCTGTTGAGACTGCTAAAAAAACAAAACTCAACCGTACGTTTCATTCATTGTATAAAATTACATCCTGTTTTTTACAATTTGATAATTTTTTTTTCTTTTCAAATTGGCACACGGACAGACGATCGGTAAAAAGCATTTTTGGAATATCTCCATACGATATTCAACCGCTACCGGCTGCACATGAGATGACGCCTCGCAGAGATCAAGTTCGCGGCAAGACAGCCGTTTTGACCGACTCGCCATATTACAACGAGTTGTTAGGACAACGCGAGACCCGCGACACTAAGGCCACGAGAAAGTCGTCAAGAAAACGGCAGAATCGTAAGCCTTCACCAAAACTGATGATGGAAGATCCTTCGATAAAAGATGGGTCGGCCGAAGACGCGTCTTGTCTTTTTTGCGAAGGCTTATATTCCGAATCGATAGAAGGGTGGATACAGTGCCAATCCTGTAAAAATTGGTCACACGAATCGTGCGCCGGTATTGGTCCACAAGAATTAGTGCAATACGAGTGCGATTTGTGTAAGCCTTAAATAAATGTTGTAATGGCTTCTATGGCCTATTAAATATCCATTGGCCTACCAATAAATGCCAATATCGCGAAAGATTTTTTATTTTTTTCCTAATCGTGACAGCTAGACTGTTCTGATAGGGAGTCTCCTGAGCGGGAGTCTATCCTGATAGGAAGTCTATCCTGATGGGGAGATTATCCTGACAGGAAAACAGTGGGACAGTCGCACATGCCTAATATTAAGGCCATCCAATAATTTTTTGGGTACTCCATTTTGCCCCGTTTCCCGATTTTGCAAATTCCCTGATTCGGTAATTGCCCACGAAAGGTTTTTTTCCTTCCAGGCTTTTCATTTATTTATTTACTTTTAATAATTTTGGGGTGGCCCATTATGCCCCGCGTCGTTCTCATTTTTGACTAGCCCATCTTGCCCCAGGGGCCCATCTTGTCCCGGTCTCCCCTACTTTCGCTGTCTACTTCGAATTAACCAGGATTTCAATTATCCGGGAACTCTTCGGTCCCGAGTATCCCGGTTAATCGGGTTTCTACTGTATAAATAAATGAATGAATTCATTTCTTTACAAATCTTTTACGAGTTTTTGAAATACGAAAAATAAGAAGAAAAAAAAACCAGCATGATTGAGAGCGCTATCTGAAATTGCGGCGAAAACCGATTGGCGGGGTGAGAAAAACCATAATCTTCGCATAGAGAAGCAAATTTATAGCAGTTTCGGCTATTCCTGGCGGGCGAGAAATTCGAATCGCATTAGGATTCGGTCGATCCACCAAGGCGGCGACTATACAACATATTTTTAAAAGCCAACGCTTGACCATCTTTCAAGGGCGTCCGAAGATGATAAGTCACTGGTAAAGCCAGATTGTCTGTCGACAATGAAGTTTTGTAAAAAAAAAATCTTATAAATTATTAATGACACAAATAAATGCAAAAAAAAGAAATTAACATGATAACTTCACCATCCGGGCCGAATTGTTATTGAAGTTCCATAACTTTTGAACATTCCCGTAACTTTCTTAGTTTATATTTTGATGATCGAGAGATTATCGTCCACGGAAACGAACAACCGAAATTTTAGGAGACTTTAATTAAAATTTATAGGCGAGGAAGTGTATAGATAACGCATACATTTTTCGAAATACAAGTGTTTAGAGAATAAAATCATTTATTTTTGAGCACAGTAATTTCCCGAGATTTACCGTTGCGGACCATGCCGTATTCGTTTCTGAAAAAATAAACAACAGTTCGATTATCATAAAGCGAATTCTGTCATTCGATCCAACAACACGTTATCGCTCGAAACAAGTTCAGCACTCTCTCGTCCTTCCGGCGACTAAGATCTCACCATGAAATCCAATTATTTACGTCCTGCTGTATCTTTCAACGGATATGGAATTTCAGGCGCAAGATTTTATTGGACATGGAGGCGGGTAGTAGCCGGGTCTATGGACACGGTAGTTGAAGTGGGTTCCTAGTCGTGCTCGGTTCGTAGGGTACGTTTACCATCGTCTTGCTCACGCAAAAGCTATTTATGCAGTGCTGAAAATATTTGATCGATTAAGATCAGATAAAACTTCCCCCATAAATAAAATAAAATTCTCCCCCGAAGATCCCTAGCAAGGTCGGCCACCGTGAAAACCTTCGGTGGTTACCACCAAGAACACCACAGTGGTTTATTGTCAAAACGTAACCGCACAAACTACTGTGAACATCAGAGGCCCAGCGGGCCTAAAAGTTTGGAGGAGAACTTGCAGTGTGGTGGCTTTTAAAATAACGACCTTCCAGACCACCGTACAAACTTCCGTCAGATTACATTCGATGAAGCTTGTGACGCGGTGGTTTTTGTCGAAAAAACTACCTCTTAAACCACCGTTCGAGTAGACTCGAGTGAGCCTGCAACACGGTTGTTTTATCGTAGAAACTACCGTTCAAATCACCGTCCAAGGAAACTGAAGAGAGCTTGCGGGATGATTGTTTTACTGTCGAAATTACCGTAAAACCACTATTCCGATGATCTCAAAGTATGGCTTCGAACGGATGAGGTCAAAGTTGGCTTCACTTTGAAACCACTGTTGAATTTTTCATTGGGGACGCCGTGGAAATCGTAATCGGATTTGGACTATTTCCTGCAACTTGAAATTTCCGATGCAAAATGTTAGAAGACAAAGCCATTTTCACGTGGTTGTGACTCTTATCATTTCGGATCGGGCATTTCAAGCCCGGCTCGTCTTAAGAGGTAACAAAATGATCCACCATAAAGTTTTGAAGACAATACCACCGTGTTGAAACCTCACTCCAGTTTATTAAGAGTGATTCGTACGATGATTTCGGACGTAGTTTTGATGACAATAGCACTGTGTTCCAACCTTGCAAGAGTTTATTCGAACGGTGGTTTGTACGGTGGTTCTTTAAAAACCCACACCACATCGTAAGCTTCCCTCAGAACGTTTGGGCCCGCTGTGGCCGTAATTTTTACAATGCCTTGGTCGGTTACGTTTTGACAATAAATCACTGTGATTTTTTTTAGTAAGTTTGGTCGGTGGCTGAGTCCGTTAGGGTATCGTACGAATTTCGCGATGTTTCATCTGGATTATTTGAAGTTTGTACTACAGTAGAACCTCGATTATCCGAATCTGCATAAAGAAAAACCTAACGACCTAAAATTGGGCTCGAACCCGCTACGTTACGCATGTTAGCCTAGAACTCTAACGCTGTGCTACCGCTTATTATTTGAATTTGTCCCTTTCCTATCAAGATTCTAACGTAGCAAAAGTTTTCTTATCTGAAGTGAATGGACAATGAATATTTTATTTATTTATTTATTATATGAGTCCTACGCAATGTTTCTTTTTGTTAGCATTTATTTTTACATGTAATGAACATACATAAATGCAAATAACAAGAAACTTTACTTAGGACACGTGTAAAGTACCTTTTCTTTTCAGTAATCATTTCAGTAAGTAAATAAATAAAATATTCATTGTCCATTCACTTCAGGAAAGAAAACTTTTGCTACGATCAAATCTTACTAGGGGAAGAGAATAATTCAATGATCGGCGTTAGTGTTGCGTTATGGTTCCCGGACAGCATGCGAAAGGTCCCCGGGTTCCAGGCCAACTTTAGGTCGTTAGGTTTATTTGTTACTTCAGAATGCCTAATATAGTAATGTATCCTAAATTTATATAATTCATGATGCTAAGTCAAACTAATATTTTCCAATGTTACTAAACCTTTTTTCGGTACCCATTAACCACCGTGAAAAGAAATTTGAGTGACCGGTGGGTTATTCCGTCGTCACCACCGTCGCAACCAACATTTAAAACGAATATCGTGGAGCGGTGGTTTGCGTAGTGGTGCCGACAAAATACTTCGTTAATTTTTTGCACAACAACACAATAGTGAAAACCACCGTGAAAACATGGTGATTTTCGCAGTGATCGGGTCTGCTAGGGTAGGGAAACGCAAGGGCCTTGATAAACAGCATTCTTACCATTTCGTTTCCACAGGAAGAGCCCTCGGCAGCCGCAGCGAGCCTTTTGCAGAGTTTAGGGTACTTAGATTTACATGTGAGGGCTGTGCAGACGCGTGCGTCGTGCTGGAACAATCGGAACGTTTAACCTCCAGGCAAGTCTGATCCAAGATTATTGTTCGTTTATTTTTTAAAAAGTGAGCGATCGTGCGTGTGCACGCTGGAATTGTGTGTAGAAACGTCTTCGGCTGTTTTAGAAATAAAGATGTTTTCACACTAAAAAATATCGTAATGTAGCCAGACGATCATCGCAGACTTACGTGGCAGGCTTCTCTGCCGTTGATCTTTTCGCATTGTTCGTCGAGCGTCAGAAGTTGTCCAGGCAATAGTCGGGGGAGGGCTTGGTCGGCCCGCGGCTTGTTGCGTAGGCAAGTTGATTCGGGTGAACTGTTAAAAAATATATATATATATATATATCACTCACAATTTTGTTACTTCGATGGAGACAATTTTTATTTCAGTAATGTGTAACGGATGAAGAACCTGAGAAAATCGTAGATATCTCTTAAACTGCAGTTGGAGAATTGTAAATCGTTTGAAATCCAACGTCGGGAGGTCGTCATTAGGTATGAGTCCGTAGTAGGGCAATCTTCAGTTATCGGACCTCCATCGTGAAGTGCACCCAGTCTTAAAAAAAAAGGAAACGAAAAATTACAATCCTCGTTTGGAAGATTTTCTTTTTATAATTAAATTTTGATCGACTAACAAGTGAGCGAGTTCGTGGACGGTGGTCCTAATTCCCTTGTAACCACCGTTATCGTTGATTATTCCCAGGGAACTGGTCCTCATTGCAGTGTAATTTCTGCGGCAGGCACCTCGGAAGTTCCCTATGCCTGAATGATGAAATAAAAATGCATTGAATTCATAACCCGTTTGCATTTTGTCGAATGCCTTCGGCGACTTACCGTGAATCATTTTCTTTGATCCGTCTGGCCTGATACCGTGCAGGTTGAGACTTTGGAGAAAACGAAATTAAATCAATGCAGAGTCGCGAGGAGCAAAACAAATTCGCCAGTAATTAATTACGAGAATAACATTCTTACCCTGTCATCACCATTCCTATGTCGTAAGTTGCCAATGGAAATCTGTAAGACTCCGCGTAGAGGTAAGAGCTGATATTTTGTAAAGCTGTGTGGGTATACACGCTGTCTGGATCAAGTGTCAAGTAGGGAGTGCCGCCCGGTTCCTATGAAACATGAAAAAAAAATGAATAGAAAAAGAATGCCAAGTAATTTTCACGCGGCATCCTCGTTTATTGCAATTTTTCGAATACCTTTCTCTGTGAGAAAGTTCGCCGATCGATGTTGGGCTTTCGCACAGAGGAAGCTATGCGCAAAGATGTAATAAATGAGGAAGCCATGTGTAAATTTACTACGCAACCTTTTTCGTAACATTAAAAAATGTCTGCATCTCATGAAATTGAAACGGTCAAGAGTTAACGTAAAATTTATTGTAGAAAATCGCTGATTGAAATTTGTGTATTTCGTCGTTTTGAGACTATCTCAAACTATTTTCCACCGCGGATTACAAATCCGTAACTCATTTTAAGTGAACTCGTGTCAGACGCGAAAAAAACAACAAATACTCCGAACAATTTACAAATTTCAAAATCTTATAAAATCTAAACGGTTGGATTTATTTTCGTCAAATTTAATACCAAACATTGTACGATGTTAGTTCATTCTCGTGTCAAATTGTAGGTCGATACCTTCGTGTTTACTCCAATTATCCCGTTTTTAGTAACTTTTCAAGAAATTCCATCAAATATGATCGCTTGGGTAGATTGCGCCCAAATTCAATGCAAAAGGTCTTTGATCGCAGTATTATATTTGTTATTACGCACGCACGTACGTATTTTGTTACGTAGGCATTTTCCGGAGGCAAGTTAAAAATCGCATTTCTCGACGCTTTAGACTATTTTAAGAACTCTGCCGCTAAAATCTTGAATTTCTTTTTTACAAAAACAGCTTCCTTTATGAGGACCCTAGAAAACGAAGCGACCGTGAACAGCGACCGAAGAAGCGACCCTAAAAGCGACGGTTGTTATGTTCCAAAAACTAACCACATTAAAGACCGGCGAAGCGTCCGCTCTAGCGACATTCTTTTGCCTCATTTCGGAAGTGAAGTCGCTTTTTTGATTGTCGACCGAACAAACGACCGTAAAAGCTACCGTCCGTTTCCTACACGGTTGCTATTACGGTCGTTTAGTCGGCCGCCAATCAAACAAACGACTTCATTGCCGAAACACGGCAAAAAAATGTGTCGTCAGAGCGGTCGCTTTAGCGGTCATTAGTGTGGCTAATTTTTGGAACATAACAACCGTCGCTTTTAGGGTCGCTTCTTCGGTCGTTCAGTATGCCAGGGGAAGTAAAAAATCAAATTGTTTTTGTTATAAATTGTGATATATGCGCAGCAACTCACGAATAAGCGCCCTCTTTAGCCGAGTCGCGACTCACCAAGATATCGCGAAAATGTAGATCGAGCGCGTACACACTTCAGTTACCCGCTGGTAGTTGAGTCGTACGCATCATTGTACTTTCCGATTATGTAATTATATTATAGTATATTATATCATTTCTTTATTGCGGTAAACCGAGTTATTTATTCTGAGCCACCTCACCCCCAATATATAACAACTGGCGACGAGGTTTTTACGAACTCAGTGTGCAAAAGTGGTTTAATGACGCCGGAAAGGAAAAACGTGCAAATTGGAATCGCCACGCGGTCGACATTCATGCCCGCACGCGAAATCGTATGCTCAGCTACCGGTATAAGAAAAAAAAAGAGAACGAGCGCGATAAATGTTACAAACGCGCAAAGTACGTTACGAGTAGTACGTAGGACGTGCGGTAAATTGTGCAACACGTGGGACGTGTGCATTTTGTGAAAACTGGACAACACGGAGGACGTGTAATTTCGCGTAACGCGTGGGACGCGTGCGAAAAAAAAAGAAAAATAAAAAGAAAAGGATAACGAACAAGTGAAACTGAAAAGTACAATTTGCGAGTAACGGTAACGTATGAAAAGTGAATAAAAGTGCCATTAGTGTAGAACCGGATGACGGGAAGAGGGAAAAATCCAGTAAAAATCGACTATACGAAACTGTCGTGGATTTATTTGCTGAATAACCCGCAGATTATCGATGCTTTAACGCAAGCTCAAGCAGAATTCAGTGAAGACGATAGCATTGACGAGTTACGAAAGAAGCTTCGAGCCCATGTGGTGGCGGTTAACGCATCGGCGGAGGAACAACAGGAACGAAGCGACGCGGCCGTCGACGAATCCGGGGCACAAGAGGGAGAGAGGGTAACTCACACAATGGCAGGTTCAGATAGCAAGGATGGAATTTCGAAGATGGAATTCCATCTGGGGAGAGACGATTGGGAGACTTATATCCAGAGGCTAGGACATTATTTCATAGCAGACGATGTGAAAGCAGAGAAACAAGTGTCAGTGTTATTAACAAAAATAAGTCCAGCGACGTACAAATTAGTACGAGGATTGTGTGCTCCGGCCAAGCCAGGCGAAAAAACACTGGCAGATTTGAAAAAATTGATTACCGATCACTTGAATCCGACGCCACCGGAAGCGCTAGAGAGATTCAACTTTTACAACGCAACTCAATCTCAAACAGAGACAGTAGCAGAGTTTGTTGCGAGATTGAATAGTTTGTCGTTGTATTGCAACTTTACAAATATAAAAGAGGCAATTCGAGATCGGTTAGTGTGTGGACTCAGGGATCACGATACGCGAGCAGCGCTATTCAAAGAAGAGGGATTAACGTACGACGCAGCTTACAAAATCGCAACAAATTTGGAAGCAGCGGAGAAAAATCCGCTATCGACAGATAAGAAGACCGGCGAGTCATCGTCGAAGAACGAGGTAAATAAAATCCAAGAGAGCCAGAAGCAGAATAGGAAGCCGTTCAATCTAAGGGGAAGAGGCTCCTACCGGGGCAGTCGGGGAGGTCAGCGGTACAACAACAAGGCTCCGGTAAACACAGGCAACCGAGGTCGAAGCGATAACTCCAGCGAGCAGAATTCGAAACGTTCCGGCTGCTTTTGTTGTGGCAGAAATAATCGCTGGGCTCGTGATTGTAGGTATCGAGACAGCACGTGTCACACATGTAAGAAAAAGGGGCATCTATCCACAGTGTGTTCCGCGAAAAGCGGCACAGTTCAACACTTCGAAGGAGCAGACGCAGGGGCCAACGAGAGTCAACAAGTCGACGCGCACGACTTCTTTAGGATGGACGAAGGAGAGAGTATAACGCGACAAACGGCCGAAGCGAGTGTTGGTAATGTAGGAAATGGTAACGGAAATATAACGGCCGATCCAATGTATTTAGACGTAACGATTAACGGTAAGACAATAAAAATGGAAGTAGACACCGGATCGTATGCGGCAATAATGTCAAGTAACGATAAAATGTGATTTTTTCCGGAAAATATATTAAAAGCATCGACGAATGCATTAAATGCATACGGCAAAGTTCCTTTGGAGCAAGAAGGAATACTGGACGAATTGACAGTAAAATTGAATAACCGCGAAGCAAAACTGCAAATGAGAGTAATGAAAGGGGATGGCCCAATTCTAATAGGGAGACAATGGTTGCAAGTATTCGGGCTGTGGCCAATCTCACTGAGTTCAACAAGCGAGAAAGCGGACGGGTGTAATAAGATTAACGTTGACAATTTAACAAAAGATTTTGAAAGTAAATTCCCGAAATTGTTTGGCCCGGGACCGGGGTTGTATAATAAGGGGATGCTGAAATTACAGTTAAAAGAAGATGCGCAACCCGTGGCCCTCAAAGCGAGGCATTTACCGTTCGCGCTAGCAAGCAAGGTAGAGAACGAACTCAATCGGTTAGTCGGATTAGGACATCTCGAGAAAATTGATGTCAGCGAATGGGCGACGCTGATCGTGCCAGTCATAAAATCCGACGGTAAGAATTTGCGGGAATTTTAAATTAACATTGAACCCAAACTTGGTGAGAGATCATCACCCAATTCCGTTAATTGATGAAATTTTCATGTCACTTCGCAATGGAAATACTTTTTCTCAAATCGACTTACAGCATGCATACATGCAAATACCGGTCGAGGAAAATAGCAGAGATTATCTAACGATAATTACACATAAAGGGTTGTACAGGTACACAAAGATGACCGAGGGTATCGCGTCGGGCCCAGGAGATTTCCAACGGAAAATCGAACAATGTTTGGCAGGTCTCGAAGGGGTAATCCCGTACCTCGACAACATTTTTGTAACCGGGAGAACGGACAAAGAGCACTCAGAGACGTTGTATAAAGTATGTGAAAGGCTCGAAAGTTACGGGTTTAATGTAAATATAAAGAAGTGCGATTTTTTTAAAGAGACTAGATATACTAGGTTTCGTTATCGATAAAAACGGGTTGCACAAGTCAAAAACAAAAGTAAACGCGATGATCGACGCGCTGGTACCGGTAAACAAAAAACAATTAGCCTCGTTCGTAGGCTTAATTACGTACTACGCGAGATTTTTACCGGATCGCGCAGAAAAACTGAAGCTGCTGTATGAGTGTGCGAAACCAGACAAATTTGAATGGGCAGAACAGTGTGACAAAGCGTTTGCATGGGTGAAATCGCAGTTAGTCTCACCACAAGTTTTAGCTCATTACGACCCGAATGAAGATATAATTTTGTCATGCGACCCATCGACATACGGGTTGGCAGCGATATTATCGCATCGATACAAAGACGGTACCGAGAAACCGATAGCGTATGCGTCAAAGATAATTCCCGAGAAAGAATTGAACCGAGCGATCATTGACAAGGAAGCAAGTGCTATTATTTTTGGATTTAAAAAGTTCTACAATTACATTTACGGGAAAGAAATTGTGTTGCGAACGGACCACAAGCCCTTAGTTTTCATTTTCGGCCCAAAACAAGAAATTCCTTTGACGATAGCAAGTAGATTACAGAGATGGGCGTATTTTTTGTCACGATTCGCGTACAAAATCGAGTATATAAAAACAGAGAATAATGGTGACTGCGACGCACTTTCTCGCCTTCCAGTCAATGATATAACACCAATTTTCGACAATGAATTCACCGCGATGCATTATGTACAAGAGATGGGAATAATAAGCGCGGGGGAGATTTCAAAAGAAACAAAACGAGACAAGGTGCTGAATAAAATAGTACGATATGTAAGAGATAGGTGGCCGAACGCGAGCGAATTGGATGAAACCGAGAAAAAATATCATGTAAAACTTGAATGCTTAATGTGGGGATACCGAATCGTCATCCCGGAGTCGATAAGAAAAAGTGTACTCAGCGAAATGCACGCCTCGCATCTTGGCGTGGTAAAGATGAAGATGGTAGCGAGATCGTACGTGTGGTGGCCGAACATTGACAGTGACACCGAAGACAATATCGGCAGCGTGTACAGTGTGTGTGAAAGAGCGTAGGAAACCGGCGAGTGTTCCGCTAACGCCGTGGCCATACCCCGATAAATGTTGGAGTAGAATCCACTCAGACTTCTTAGGTCCATTTCACGGGCATATGTTTATGTTAATTATTGACGCCTATTCAAAATGGCCCGAGGTTATCGACATGAACACATGTACTCAGACACCACTCGTGATAGAGGAATTCAAGAAAATTCTAGGTCGCTTTGGATTGCCAAGACATTTAGTAACAGACAACGGACGACAATCCACAAGCAACGAGATTCGAGACTTTTGTAAAAGGAACGGTATCAGAACGGTTCTACCGTCCGGCACAATTGTCGAAGCCACTGAGAGAAGCCCATAAACTCCCTAACGGAACTGAGGTGACCATCGGCAGACTTCAATAGACTAATGCACAATTTTCAAAATTGTAACTTGCTATAGACTCGTAGATAACCTTTATTTTGGCGTCGTTTTTCTGTAACCCTTGCAACCATCGTTGTATAGTCTATTTACTTGATTTTTAGTTGCATGGGGATTACTCAGGTCCATCAAAACAGAGTTGCTTAAAGGTTAAAAGTTTGAACAAAGCGATCAGTCTCATTTCAGTATGCCCGAAGTCTCGTCATAGTCATTGCAACTCGTGGATGCATGTCTAGTCAACCCTGGTGCGACTGCGACTACGATGCAACCTCGAATCCGTGGTTGCACCAGTTCCACTAGGGCTTCAATGATTTAAATGAAAAAGAAAGTAATGTAGGCATTTTTTTATAATTACCAGAGATATAATTATACCGGCAATGTTCAAACGTATCATCGGTTTCTCCAGCAATCTGTAACGCAAGTCGACCCCATTCCAGAATGCGAGAACGTATCGCGCGACTTCTTCTAATTTTTTTCCAATGGCTCTGTAAAATACGTGAATATGTTCATATTGTACAAATAAATATTGTGGTGTTGGTCCTACAACCGATAATAAAAACTAAACTCACTCGTAAATAACGGAATCGACAATTATCAACATTTCCGGATAAATAATGTCCGGTATACTTGTTTCCGATGTGTCATTGACGGTCGCTTCGGAGCTTCTTCTCTCCCGTTTCACGACCCCTGCATGCAAAAATAAATGAACCGGTCGAATTTCAATGACAAAAAAAAATTGAACTTCAGCAGAATTTTTTCTTACAGTCGCTCGTCGATATTTAACATAGTCCTTCCGAACAGTGTTCACTTCGCATAAGTTTGTGAGAATTGAGAGGAAATTGAAAAACACTTCTGAATGGTATAAAAATCTGAAAAAATCAACCATATTAAAGGTGCTGAAAAGATTAATGTTGCATAATAATAATTCAAAAATGTTATTAACAAATTGATGAAAAATAAAATTTGTTCAACAAAACTCCCGGAAACCAAACTTTTTTTAACGAAAATGATTCGTTCACTTTTCTGAATACGTATGAATTTTTTCCGATTTTTAAATTCACTTTGATTTTTTTTTTATTTGGGAAAAATGTAAAGAATGTCACAAAATTCAAAGTGAATTTAATCATCTGAAAAAATTCATACGTATTCAGGAAAATGAATGAATCATTTTCAATTAAAAGACAGTTAAGTTTCCGGGAGATTTGTTGAAAAATTATATTTTTCATAAATTTGTTAATAACATTTTGGAATCTTTTCATCTTTTAATATGCTTGATTTTTTTCAGATTTTTATACCATCAAGAAGTGTTTGCAATTCCTTCTCATTTCTCTGAAACTTATGCGAAGTGAACGCTATTCGCAAGGACTACCTTAAAAATATGTTTTGAAGTATAATATAATCGGTTATTTCATTTATATATCGCATCCCTAGAACAACAGTGTTCCATCTCTTATGGGATACCCATATAAAATGTTACACTCTTGTTCTGAGGGTGCGATATGTCTTATATCGCAGCGGATAATCAGGGTTCTACTGTATAACGCCGTCTTTGACGAGGGGGAAAAAATTGGCGTAATGGTCAATTTGAAAAAAGTTGATTTTTACCCATTTTTCGACGCATTGAATCATTTTTAAAAACAATTTTTTATTCTTTTTTTTCAAATGTGAGACCGTCAAGGATTAAAGAATCTTTTGAAGTATATCAGTACAAATTTTCATAAAAATCCATCAAGCAATTTTTGAGACATCAAGGACACTGTTCTTGCAAATCACGTTTTGAGAAAAACGCGTTCAAAGCTCGACCGCACCGCTGCTCGAACGCTTCGCCACTTTCGTAATTCGTTGAATTTCGATATAAATATTTAACAGAATATTCTTCACACTATGAACTTAAAAAAAAAAAAATCGAAATTTGACTGTGGCGTAAGCGCTTAAGATATTCCGAAAAGAATCGCCGATAATCCGTAACTGTAATGCAACCATAATGTAAATCACACATTTTTCTAAGATACAAAAAAAAATGTTAATTCGGCGGTTAGATTTGTCGCGAAAAGCCGCCGAGCAAGAGTGCTGATCCGTTTTCCCCACTTTCGCCTAGTTTCGGTTATCACCCAATATCGACATAAAAAATAATAGAACATTATGAGAAAGCGTCGTTATGAGAATTGCGTCGTTTTAAGGCAATCTTTAATATATTCTTCAGCACTGATTACGGAACTATAACTCATTTTACTCTTTGCGTGATGTATGATTCAGAAACTTGTGTCAAAAAAATTCAAAATGTTCAAAATCCCATCAAATTTGAACGGTTGGATACATTTTTGCCGAATTTAATACGAAACATTGTACAGTATTAGTCTATTCCTGTGCCAAATTTAAGCTCGATACCTCCATGTTTACTCAAATTATACCGTCTTTAGTAGTTCTTCAAAAAAATAAAAATTCGATGAAATCTGATCCATTAGGTTGACTTCAGCCAAATTCAATACCAAAGGTCTTTGTTCATAGTATTGTATATATATGCATTTTTAGGATGATAGCTCAAAATTTACGTCCGTTAGAGCTACCACAGACATTTTTCTAAAATTTCGAATTCGCGTAAAATCTCGAAACGGGCCTCAATCTTCATTAAAATTATATCGAAGGGAGAGACGTGACCACTCTGACCTCCAGCACTTCATCAATGGGGTTCCTCTGAGCCCCTTCAAGAGTGCCAATAACATGTAGTGGTATGACTCATTACATAGTCGGACTGTATTGAAATATATCCACGAACCGTGGCATTTTTTATTTTTCGTTCCTTCTGAACATAGATCAGTACACATCTGCTAATATTCGCTTCCAAAATATTTATCACCGTTTCAGAAATATTCCAAATGTATGAAAGATTAAGTATATTTTCGAAATATTTTGTAAGACTTAAAATATTGAAAATATTTCTGAAATGTTTCGTTGCAATATTTCGGGATTATATTTCAAAATTTTATTTCCATATATATTTTCGAAATATTTTGGAATATTTGAAAGATTGGAAATATTTCTAAAATATTTTGTCCCATATAGCAATATGAAGCATTTTGTCGTTTGCCATTTTTTCGATTCCCCCTGTGAACCCCCCCCCCCCCCCCTCCCTCCCCCGCGAGTTTAATCGCTTCCGTTAAGTCACAACATTACTGTACATTAATTTGCACCGTTCTTGAGCACCCTTTATGTTTATTTCCAGGTACTAATATTTTCCTGGACTTATTACATAGTGTGGACATAGTGAGGTTATTTATTACCTCATTATATTATTGAACGTAATTATCCGTTCGATCGATAATGCACTCAACGTAATGACAAAATTAAATCGATTGTGTTCCGTGAACATGAAAACTCGGCAGTCGTTACTTGTTCATTGTCATGCACAAGAACTCTTGAATAAATAGCTAACGAGAAAAAAAAAGAAAGCTGTCGAATAAAATGACGAGCCAATTGTTTCGGCGTCTAAAGCCATTTTTCATCATCTCCATAGTATTCGGTCTCACGGGATGTAAAATCGCGCCGGGTCGTCTCGAGTCATCCGGCAGTTATCTTCATCGTACAAGAGTTGTCGTCACTGCGATCGTCGGCGGTGCAATTACCTACAAATTTAGCGAAAACTCAACGGACGGTTTGTCGAGCGACACCTTAATGCGGAACTTCATGTCGGAAAAGCAATTGAAATTTTTTAAAGCTTACTTGTCATGTTTGTCCGTTTTCGCTGCCTTGTTCATCGGAACTTTTAAGCAAAGTTCAATGATTGCCGTTAGTAACGTCGAATTTTATAAATAATTTCTCTCCCATAAATCCATTTATAAAATTTCTACCTTAAAAAATGGAAACTTATATATAATAAAATATATAAATATATAAAAATAAGTTATATATAATAAAAGTCTTTAACTTTTTAGTTTTTCCGGAAAGCGGAGAGATACGATGAAAAAGTTGAAATGCTGGGGCACAGAAAAAAAAGCGAATTTTTGATAATTTGGTTGAACCTTATTGTGGAATTTATCGTCATAGCTACACGAATTCGCGATCTCGTTTGTACAGAGACATTGCCCGTGGCATGGCGAGTTTTTAAACTCATCTACGAGGTCTCCGAATGCTACATGGTGTTCAGTCTATGCCTGATGATGTATCTTCTGTACGATCGATTTCGTCACCTCAACACTCTCGTACCTAAATTACTTTCGGCCAATACTCATCAACGAGAATCTTTTGTTCTCCGCCAAGTGAAAATTCTTCACGCTACTTTGTACGGCATGGCTAACGAGTTCCACGGTATTTACGACGCTATCATAATGCCATGGATTCTCGAAGCTCTCATCGACACTGTTGCGATTTACTCGAAATTCAACGTTCCATCTTTGAAACTAATCCGTCTAGTGTGCTTCTTCGTCCTGTGCGACAAGGTATCCAAGGAGGTAAGATTAATGTACCCACGTAGCACAGAAATATTTTTGAAATATTTCAAAAATATATTTTTTTAAATATGGAAAATATTTTACCAATATTAAAAAATATTTAAAAAGTGAAAAGTTCAGAAGTTCAGAAGTGCACATCTACTATTATTCGGTTTCAAAATGTTTTTTTCACCGTTTCAGAAATATTTCAGATACATTGAAAGATTATGTGAATTTCTGAAATATTGAACAGATGGTACGTTGGAATATTTCGATAGAATACTTAAAAATATTATTTCCGCATATTTCAAAAATATTTTGTAAGATTTGAAATCTTGAAAATATTTCAGAAATATTTAAGAAATGTTAATCAATTGAAGAAAGATTGAAAATATTAAAAAATGTTTCAAAAATATTTCGTGCTATATGGGTATCGAATTATCCGTATTAAAAAAATATTCGGATCAAATAAATTACGCGGGTTCATACGCTGAATTTATTCGTAATTGTAGTCAAGTCGTACCGGATATCAGGCCATGAAAGAACGACGGACTCCCACGTATTCATCGGCAAACGAGGTAATTCATCGACAGGATCTATTTTATTTTTTTTTCGTCAACGAGATGGTTAACTTATATGCTTAACCGACGTTCGTAGATTTGGTTGGAATCAACACTGTATTTTCATAATCACGTCGTTGATTTTACGGCTTTCAACTTACTGCGCTTGAAACTACCGTCGTTGATTGTGGTGAGTATTATCCACATCATAATAAATAAAGTTCAGGCCGATTAGTCACTCACACCGCTACTCCCAGATACTCACAGATACTCACACTGCGATACCCACAGATACTTGCAGATATTGCAATACTCAAATACTCAAATAATCACACGGATACTCACGGATACTCACGGATGTTTACACGGTCACTCACACGAATGCTCAGGGATATTCACAAAAGCTCATGCGGGTACTCACAGTACTCTCAGACGCTGACCCGGTTACTCACAGATACTCATAGATGCTCACACAGATACTGCAAGCCGGCGAGCCGACACAACCGCTAGTGTTTTTTATACTAATCGATCTCATGTACGAAACTGTGATTATTATTATCATTGTCCTCTCTTTCAGACTCTCAACGAGACAATTCTCGTATATTTACTTAAATTGTCAGGGGAAGGTAAAGTTACACGAAAAGCTAAACGCATGTTCGTAAATTAATTTTACGGATATGAGAAAGAAAAACAATTTTTGAATGAAAAGAAAAACATATCATACAAGACATTTTTTATTTTATGAATAGGTTTGTACATTATTTTTTTCATTTTTTATTTTTATCAACAAATGAATTTATAGAATATATATGTATATATATTCAATGCACTCGTTTTTTGAGGATGTACGAAGATACTCGGCCACACGGGGAATGTGGTCTTTGACTTTCTGTAATTAATGAACCTCCCGAGAAAAACGCTGGACTTCGCTAAACTTTACGTATATATATATATCATTACAGATAGTGTGTGTTACTTTTAATTTGAATACATTTTTTTCCCTTTGCTTTCTTGTTTCACTTTCTTAAAAAATATGTCGTATTTATTCGTCCCTTAGCATATTAATTTATTTCACCTTCCGACGTCTCACACACTTTTGTGTTTTTCTCGTGGTATTCGCACTTAATTATTTAGATATCTTTTGCGATACGCCTCGGAAAAACGAGGACGAAAAAAAGGAAACGAAAATGATAAGTTTTAAGTGCAAATCTCGCAAGACGCTGTACAATATGTCGCGGGTAAGGAGGAAATTATAGAACAACGATCGTTATCGGTTACAAGACGATATTTTTTCGCAATTGGCGGGTCATAAAAATTTGTCGAGACCGCAGTCATCGCCTGTAACATTTCATACCCACTCGAATTATGAATCCGTTCTAACATAATCTTTTTTTTTACACACGTACTTATTCAATATACAATTTTTAGGCTACGGGTGCATAATTTTCATACTTGATAAATATTACAAACGCGCTGATCAACACGCTCGTAATTCAGTTACACGCAGTTACTTAATAATATTTTTTTTTGCCTTGGTAAAGACAGTCGCTGAAGCGTCGAAGCGCCGTCGAACCGTTCAAACATCATCTTTTAGTGCTGTTGTCTTCTTCCTTTCCCCCACATTAAAATAATAAAAATTAGTATCTAATGACGTCGCATCAACGCAGCTCTTTTTAATTGTTTACATTTTTTTTTTTTTTTTTTTTTTCAATATAAATGTATTCTACATTTCTCACGCTACGTAAACTCAGTCGACTACACAGAGGCGGGCGATGCATAGCGGTGCGAAGGTTACGCATTCAATGAATTATTATTTTTTGTCTTCAACAAGAGAAAAATAAATAAAATACCTCTTTCAAATGTTCAAGGTATTTATTGCATTTTTATTCTATTCACGAAGTCACGAAGTCACGGACAATACATGCCAATCTTTTCTTTTCAATTTTTATTTCGTCGTTACATAAATTTATAGTTTTTTTTTGTACATGCAAATGTTTGAACGGAACTTTACACTGAGAGGAATGTGGCAACAAAAGAAATAAAACGTTCGAGTATGCAGGATCAACGATGGAATCGTCTTGTGTTAATGAGCCCTGAAAGAAAGCGTCGATTTTCTCACTTACGCGATGTAGCTCGAGTCGAGAGCGAAGCAACGTGTCGCACCTTCGAAACAACTCTGTAATAACAACTCCGGATTTTTTTTTGCAGAAAATTTTACAGTACCGTTCAAAGCTGACGGTATGATTTTCTTTTTTTCATTTCTTCTTTCAATCTACGCAATAGTTTTGGTACATCAATGAAAGTTCGAAAGAATGCGATATAGAGGGTCGTTCAGAAGCGTCGAACTGCCTCGAGAGAGGATCATGAAAAATTCATGAAAAGTTATTGGTTCGACCCGATCGTTGTCATTGTCACGCACGTTACACATCCGTCGTAAAGGCGGGTAAAAATGATTATTTACGTCGAAATATTGTTGATCTTTCGAAGGAATGATACGTCGTCACGCTGTGTTTTTTTTTTCTCTACAGGAACCTTGTATATTCAGCAAATGCACAAAAAAATGCGTAAAAAAAACAAAACTGTTCTTGCCCACGCGAATCGAAATGGGAGTAACCGAAAATTCGATCCTCGAACGGTCGCAACGACGACGGTACGTTCGTTTTTTTTCACTAATAAACGCGCACGACCATCGCGGTACAGATCGACGGAGTGATATTTTGTTTTTCTCGCATTTTTTTAAAACCTGGGAAAAATCTGTACATATTTACACAACTTGTCATGAATTTGTTAGATGTCAGGAATAGCGTTGACTCTCCAACACAAAGGCAATAACGATTCGAAAATCTCAATCTGCAGTATGCTTTATTCTTTTTTTTTTTTGTCGATTTATTTAAATTTTTGTTGTTTCGTTTTTCGATGCCCATAGGACAGTAGACCCATTAGTAGATATTCGACTGCTAAAGAAGTTTTTTTTTTCGTTTCCTTATAAAATGTGATTAATTACAGCTCTATTCCTTCGTCTTTGTTTTTTTTTACCACTGGATTCAACGTCAATCCACTGCCGTGGGTAGTCAAAGACTCGATTATACAAACAAACAATTCGTAGACTCCATGCAGGATTTGTTTTTTTTTGGTTCACACTACGTTGTTCGCATATTACCGATGCGAGTCTCTATCGATTGTATATCGATATCAAGAAAAAAACTTCCATAAAAAAAAAAGACACGAACGAAACACTGAACATTAGTGTCAGAAGATTTAACGTAGAGATGGTGAACCAGTGATTGTGATAATGTTATTATTATCTCTCGATTGTAAGTAAAAATTAATCATTCATTATTCCTACTTTTGTTGCTGGGCATTTGTGTTAGAACTCTCGGCGGAAAAGCTGTACGATTGCGTGTAACCTTGCCAACCTGGTGAGTAACTGCTATACGTCGATCCTGTGCTTGTCGTTGAATTTCCCGCTGTTGTACTGCCCGCTGTGTGCGACTGTAACAGAGAACGAGTTAATATTGCAACGGTGTTGGGGTGAAGCGGATATTTTCCTTTTAACGATTAATCCGAATGACAAGGCATTCTATATAGAGGGGAGAAGCCAATTTACGCACTAAAAACGGTTAACGTCTCTCAGACTTCGAAAATAAACAACGAATATTTATTATAATTTTTTCAACTTCGAATCTACATTTGTTTATGATCTTTAACTGGAAAATCGCCTATGGTGAAAAAAATGAATTTATACAGACTTTGAATTTTTTATTTTAAAGTGCGACTTAATAAAAATGTATTTCAAAACTTTTCAACGGCAGATTTCGGCTCAAATTAACACATTTTTTGTACCATTTTACTATATCTTGAACAGAATGTCTTTTGTTCGACACTATGCAGAAAGATAGTCACGAATGCTGATTGACCGTCCACTTGATATATAATGCCTTTTACACATCAAAATATCGAAAAAAAAAATGTTGAATTGGGTATTTCTGTGGTATATATGTGAATCAGAGTTGGGCAAAGTACCAACAAATACTTCAAGTACAAAGTATCACAAGTGCTCGAAGTACCAAGTACTTTTTGTACTTCAAGTATTTCTCAAGTCCTTTTCGCAATCAGGTTCGTAGTCTTATGCATTATCCGGGCTTACAAAAAATAAGTGCCCAGTAATTTGCACATGGCTTCTTCATTGTAAAAATCACTATCTGAAATTTTCGTAATTCGTCGTTTTGAGACAATTTTTAATCTATTCTTTGCTATTTCGTTTAAAAAAATCTATAAAAATGTGATAAAAAAAACGAAAACGGCCCTTTCTCGACCCTTCTCTTTTAAAATGGAATTTTTTGTAAATAATTTTTTTAAAATTCTTCTTAAGATTACACTTACTGAAAAGTTTAGCCAGATAATCGTATATTAATAGAAACAGGATGTCATGATACTCATCGAGTAACCGGAATGCGAGCGTGTACTTAATAATACTTGTCCTTGGTGCTTGAAACCGTTTGAAAAAGTACTTGAAGTTCTAAAAAGTACTTGAGTGACTAAAAAGTACTTGAGGCACTACAAAGTACTTGAAGCACCAAAAAGTACTTCCGTATTTCAAGTACCAAACAAGTATCCGGTATTGCAAGTACTGCCCAGCTCTGATCTGAATACGAAGAAAACTCTATACATTTTTGTTCTTCTTGACGAACAGACGGAAAAAGAGAGTCAGAAAGTGAGGTACGACAGGACCAATTTTCTATTGCTACACAATAATGCTGCAGGTATATAAGAATGTGAGGCTGATTGCTAGCTGCTTCCATCTTCCAGTGGCGCTGAGTGCATTTATTTGCAAACATTTGTTAAATTAACACGCACTAGTCTATGCCATTAAAAAAAAAATTTATGGAGTGAATGAGTTATTCGTTATTAAGCAGCTGCTAATATCCGCTGAAACTAGTCTTTGGATGTTGCAACAGCGTGAAACACGAATGAATGTTCGAAAAAGAAAAAAAAAATTATGATCGATGTCCGGGTACGACAACGACGTTTCCTCGAAACTCGAAACAGAAAATGAAACATCATGATAACAAGGAATAAATTATTTGGGCATTAATACCTTACTTTCTGTTCCACTCTCGTCAACATTTACTTGGGGGTGGATTATTGTTTGCTTACAGCTTGGCTACCAGCTGCTTGACCGCTCTGCTGCTGCTGCTGCTGCTGCTGTCCCTGTCCCCAATACTGATTGTAATACTGTTGATTCCAACTGCCCCAGTTTCCGTTACCGTAGCTCTGTTGTTGTTGGCTGTAACCCTGTTGACTGTAGTTTCCTTGACCGTAACCTTTCCAGTTTCCCCATTGCTGCTGTTGCTGCTGCTGTTGTTGCGGTTGACCCCAGGCCTGTTGACCTCCCCAACTTCCTTGCTGCTGCGACCCACTGCCCGACCAATTGCCACTCTGACTTCCGCCCCAACCGCTCGATTGTTGTGAACTCTGGTAACTGCTGAAATTTCAACGAAAATACGGTATTACTAAAATTTTCAAAAAATGACAGAATTATCATAATTTTGAAAAACATTACAGAATTTAAAAAATGTCGATTTTTTTTTTTTTTTTTTTTTTTTTGCTTAATGAAAAAGAGATCGTAATTCGTCAAGTTACAAAAATAACTACCGTCAGGAGATATCTATTTTCCGGTTCAAATAAAATATATGCGTATAAAAAATTGTTGTTCTCACTTCATCGGGCCCCAGCCGCCTTGTCGCGTGGAGACCGAGCGATTTCGATCGCTCCCCGATGTTCTTCTGTCGTGTACGGCGACTCGTCTATCGTTGACGGGCCTGTACGAGGATGGGGCTCCGCCGAGTCCACCACGACCGCGCCAGCCGCCTCCGCCTCCACTGGACGGGCCGCCGTAGCCACCTCCTCCACTGCTGGTACCACCTCCGTGTCTTATGTGACCTGCAGGCCTTGGTTGTCTGTCTCTCCAACCACCTCCACCCCCACCCCCACCTCCGCTGCTACTGCTGCCGCCGCGCCACGTGGAATTGCGATTTCTGTCTGGATCTATTTGTGGAAAAAATAACAATTAATAAAAATCAATTACAATTTCCGAACTGTTGGTGTCCGGCAAATAATTACGATGGCATTATGAACATGTGAAACAAGTTCTCTAGCTCTGCCGAGAGCGCCACTGATGTTATCTCTTTCGCACTCCATAGTTTTTCACATGCTCTTAATTTCTGTTTTTTTATTCTTCATATTTACAATTGTTTCTTCGATCTCTGTGATCTCTGCTGTCTCTGCTGTCTCGACTGTTCTGCCGACTGTCTCGACTCTCCCGGTGATTATCGCTTCTCTCGAAGCGCGGTCGTTTGTTTGCTTGCTGCTGCCCGTAACCGGCGTCTTTGCCTTCCTTATTATACTTCTCTATCAACTTTTTCGCCTCGTCCTCCGGCAATTCCACGTACTCGATGCTATCGAATGACTCGCCGATCACCGGAGCACTAAAATTTGCTGCAAATAACGAAATTAGCGTTAGACAAAGAAAGAAAACAGATTCGATCTTTTAATTTCGAAATGATGAAAATTGCGTGAATTGTTCAAATTCTCAATAGTTTTTCTTTTTTCATATTATGTTTTTTTATCTATGAATAATCTTCGCACATCTGTCCGTGAAATTGAACGATTCAGAGGTCATAACACCGGACATATTTAAATATAGAGATAACAGATTTCATTTCGGTACAAACCTTTCATTTCTAAGACTGCATTTTCGGGAGCGATTTCGCCCTCGTTGGCCGAGCGTTTGGCGGCCCGCGATTTGTACTCTTCGTCAGTCGGTACTATAACTACAGCTCGACGCTGATAGCCGTAGAAATTTCTCATCTTACGTCTCTGCGCCGATGGATACACGTTTGTCTGTGCAAAATTAAATTCATCGTCAGACTCGTTATATATGAGACACCAATATATATTTATGTCTGAATATATATATATATATTTTTTTTTTTAACGATAGATTATAAAAAAACTACTCTCTCACTTGATCTAAAATATAATTGCGTCTTCTCGAAGATGCCATTTCCAAAAGTTTGTTGAGACATCTGGTACACTTGTCTATGAGCACTTCCCAGCGTCCAGGATAATTTCGTCTGCGCGGTAGTCCTATAACCTGAGAAAAAGCCATAATGAATGGATCCACCGCGCACAACGCTTCCAACAACGAACCAAACGAAAAATGACCCTGAAGATATCTGTACAAGACTAAATGTCATCGAATTATAACTTCGTTCGGGGAAGTTCGCTCAGATAATAAAATTCTACAAGTGAACTATTTTTTTTCTTCGTAAATTCTATCGACGATAGGGCATTGATAGAGAATTGCCAAAGGTGAAATTTGATGTCATGCCGATATCTTCAGGATCGTACCGAAAGTCCTATTTTTCGTTATAGTCTAAACCCAAATAACTCCATTCGACGCACCTTCATTTTTTCGATAAGACTGTTGGTTCCCAAAATGTTGTACATTTTGTCACGATTGTCCTCGGCGTATTTGGTAGCCCAGACAGTTTTACCCGCCGAAGGCAAGCCGCACATCATAATCATTTCGCATTCCTCTCTCTTCTCCGGTCTGCGAGGTCCGCTGACGCAATCTTTCAGATCCACAGCTCCGACGGATACGTATCCTTCCAAAATCTCTTCGCACCACGGTTTCTCCTGGCCGAAGTTGCACTCGAAAGTGCAATTCTTCGTGAGCACGTGAGGAAACAGAGGTTTGCCATCGAGTTCGGATTTTTTTACTGTGAACGCGGTGCCCATGTCTTTGCCGTTTACAGTGTACGATATCACAGCCTCGCTCTCGCCGGAAAGGTCGAGGTAGCAGCCAACTACGTCGTCTTTGCCGTACGGCGTTCCGTAGTCGGCGAATTTGTTTGATGACGATATTTTTCCGGTTCCACCAAAGCCGTAAGTGAACGGCTCTTCGCCCAATTGCATCGAGGTTCCCTGAACCGACCAGCCGACTCTCAATACGTGCGGCGACTGTTCGTTTTCCAAATTTACCTCGCAGCATTCGGTTATCTTGGCCTCGTAGTAAACTTTTCCCTCCGTGAAACCGAAGGTCGCTCGGGCACCGGCCCATATGTAACCGAAACCGTCGTTGTGCATCGCCGTCGCCGATACGAAGCTGTCCCTGTTGATTATGAGGTTCAAGTCGGAATCGTCTGCAAAATTAAATACATCGTTAATAACACAAATTCATTTGAATTTTTTCGTCTATCGAGAAATCAGATTTTGCCGCCGGAAAAAAAATGCACTAAAAAAGAAAAATATACATGAAAAAATGCAACGAAAGAACGAAAATATACGCAAAAATGCGTAACACGGTTTTTTGAAGGTGCAGTAAAAGGATTGCTGGGAAATTAATACATTGTTAATAACACAATTGATTTTAATTTTATAGATTCTCGTCTGTCCAGAAATAGGATTTTGCCGATGACAAGAAAATCCAATAATAAAAAAGAAAAATATGTGCAAAAATGCTTGATTTTTGATTTTTTAAAGGTGTAGCAAAACGATGACTGTAAACGTTCGTATCGTTGAAAGGTGCTTCGCAAGATAATGATGGAAATAAAAATTGGAATACATTTTTTTTTTTAAGTGTCAATTAATTTTAGGTCGCCTCCGATCGTACAATCGACTAACTTACACCAGGACAAGACAACTACGGCGTCTTTGAGATCAGGCTCGTCGTCGGTGTGACTCGGCTGTGGCGATCTGTGTCGTTCCTCTTGCGGACTCGACGATCTCTTCCGTTTCCGGTCTTTGCGATCCTTTCTGTCCCGATCTTTCGTATCCCGCTCCGAATCCTCCTCTGGCTCTTCTTTCACCTCCTTCATCTGAACGTCCGGCTGCAAAAAAAATATCGATCGTAGGAATCGAAAACGACGAAAATTTCACAAAAATAACAACAATCCCGTTGATGCTAATAAAAATAATGATAGATCAATTTCTTCACTCCAGAAAAAAAAAATTGTTTTTTTCTCTATACAAGATAACGAAATAAAAAGAAAAATGTTGCGATATTACGGTATACATTATGATTAAAATGGTAATACTATAACTGAAAGATATCGCGTGACTATAATCGCAATTACATATATTGCATGCCTCTACATGCAAATGCGCCCATTTGAGTGACGCGGTATATGCTGTTTATATTTTTTCACTTTGTTCTTCCACTACTCACGAACTGAACCGATTTAATGCCGTACTCTCATTATTAAAATAAAAAATTTTATCCCAATTAATTACCGGACGTTAAGAAAAATTAATTAAATATAATGAACGAAGAAATATTGTATGCAGCGAAACAAGACCTGTGGACTCTGAGATTGGCGCTAACGATACAAAGAATTAATTATTTCAGATGTAAATTTTTACCCTATTTCTGTACTTTCTTGCATCTACGCATTAAATAAATATTATTATTATTATTTTAAGTATCGCATTCCGAAGTATCATGAATCGGAGTTCATCGACTCTAATACCTGTTCGTTTTGCTGCAGCGCCTCGTCGACGACTGGCTTTTCGTCCGTGTCGTCTTTAATTCCACTCTCGGCTTTCTCCTCGGTAATCTCGTCGGCAACAGAATCTTCGACCGTCTCGTCCTCCGTTTTCGCGACGCTCTCCTCCTCGTCGTTCTCAGTTTTTAGATCCATCGCTTCGGACGACAATTTCTCTTCCTCATTGTCCTCCTCCATTATTTCGTCCCGCAATAATTTCTCCTCGTCGATTTCCTGAGACTTCGTGTCGGTCTCGGTGTTCGATTCTCCCTCCGGTTCCTCGTCGTCCTTCTCGTCGTTCGTCGTCTCTCGAGCTTCGTCGTTCGCCTCCACCGATTCGTTCGGAACGATCGACGAGCTCTCGTCCTCCTCTTCCGACCCTTCGGCGGCGTCCTGCTCGTTCTCCGGGTCCTTCTCTTCCTCCCTATCTTCTTCCTCCTTCTCCTCCGCTAATTCCTCGCTTTCCGGTTCATTCTCGGACCGAACCTCGTCCGCCGCCTCCGATCCTTTGCTCTCGGGCTGGGAAACCTCGTTCGATGTTTCCATTCGCTCCGGCGATTCTTCCTCTAACGCCGCCTCTTCGTTTCCCTTCGCCGGTTCCTTCGCATCGTCGGGAGGCGCTTCCTTCTTTAGCGGCGATGTCTTTTCCGTTTTCTCCGTTATCGGCGTTTTCTCTGTGGTCGGCGATTTCTCGACGATCGGCGATTTTTCCGTGATCGGCGATTTCGACGGAGATATTTGTTTCTCGGACAGCGGCGTCAGCATTATTTTTGGACTACCCCTCGCCGGAGTTACTTTTGTCGGAGTCGTCGCCGAAGCGCTTCTCGATGATCTTCCGGACGTTTTGTTAGGAGTCGTGGGCTCCGGAGTTCGTTCCCTCGATTCTCTCTGTGCCGCTTCTCCGACATTTTCCTCGGGCGAGTCGACGGGCGTAGCTTTCTCTTCTGGCGATGCTGAAATCGAAATTTTTAGTGTCATGAAGAGCATTCATTTTTTTATTTTATTTCTTTCGTTACTTTTTAAGATTACCAATTTAGAGATTAATATTGAGATTACAATTAGGATAAAAGTTTTCGAGCGTAGCAACAAAGATCTTTGATTTGCTTAAGTTTCGAAGCATTCCAGAGAGGAGAACGTTCGGTGAAACCCGAGCGTGAAAGTTCAAGGCATTCGGAGCAAAGTTAGTTTGCGACGAAGAGACTCGAGAAGCGACGACGAGCAGACTGTTTGGTGCGAACCGTACGTGAATCTCTAGCGCATTCGGAGCAAAGAAAAGCTTCGTTGCGGCCACAAGATGAAATTTTCAAGAGTCAGATGTGCCTCCGTGAATCTAATAGACAACAGTGCACACATTATCGTCTGCAAAGCAAAGCTCGTTCAATACGAAAGACTCGAGAAGCAACGAGGAGCAAAATGTTCGATGGAACCCGAGCATGAAAATGTGCTGCATTCGAAGCAAACAGAAGCTTCGACGCAGCCGTAAGATGAGGATTTTTTCGCGTTCGTTAGATGCGAGACTCAAAAATCTACTAGTATGGAAACGTTCGGTGGAACCCAAGCATGAAACTTTGGAGCATTCGAAGCAAAGCTTTGACGCCGCCGTAAGACGAAACCTTCGTAGTTCGTTCGGTGCGTCTGTGCGCAGTTTATAAACAAACCGTGCACACAAAACAAAGTTCGTTCGATCCGAGAGCCTCGAGAAGCGACGAGTGGCGAAACGTTCGACGAACGAAGCATCCACGAGACCACGATCTCTACGACACAGTCGTTGAGCGATAAAAAAACACTCGGATTCGACAAGTGTACGATAGCGAGATGCGGTGTTGGTGTTTTTTTTTGGTCTCTTCATTCGTCCCAGGCGATAAGCGAATCGTGGGAATGCACAGTGGCGGTTTGGACGGCGTTACGTCGACGGGGGTTTCGCAGTGGTTGGTCGGGCTGTTTTGTTGATTAACAAAGCCGGAAAAACTTACGGTCTCCGGTCTCTTGGTCCAACGCCTTTCGAAGCCGTTCGATGAGGACGGGTTTGTTGCCCTTGGTGTCCAGGCCACGCTTCGACAACTCACCCCGTAACTCCACGACCTTCAATTTTCCAAGATCCATCATTTGCCACTTTAATATAACAAACGCGACGACTTCACGCCAACTATTACACTGATAAAATTGCTTCCGAAAAGCCCATACACGCGCTAGTGACCCGCGCTACTCGTACAATATGGCGGCGCGACGGCAAACAACGCTTTGTGTCTTATGACGATTCTGATTGGTCGATCGGGGACGATTTCAAAACGACGCCAACATCGCCGCCAATCGAACGGCTCGTCTCATGGCTATCGGTGAAACTGCGAGGGCTCCGATTGGTCAAAATTTTTCAGCAGACGCTGAGCGACGACGATGGCGTGCACGGATCCACCTGCAGATTGGTATTGTTTGTTTATGCACTGTCGATATTTATTTTATTTTTTCATCTATTATTTGGACACTTCGGAGGTGCGGAAATGATGTTTCGTCGATTCTTTGGGTATAAAAGTTGCGGGTAATTATTTCCTAGTTAGAACGTCGCGAGCGGGGGATTTTTTCTTCGGAAGGAAAAATCCCCAGATACGCGATACGGAAAATCAGCCAATGAGTGAGACTATTTTTTTTTCTTTTTTTAATCTTCGGCAATCGAACGACTGGCGAGGAAGAAAATGCTGGTACACTTGGACCAATCGCTGAGCCGTTTCGATGTGTCGTAAGACTCTTATATGCTTTTTTAAATTTTGTTTAATGTAGAATCGTGCAGAGCTCTTTACGAGGACGGCTCGCATTTTCGTGTCGTAGGAAAGTTGCACGGGGAAAGTCAGTACAATACAAAACTCTGTTGATAATGTCGTAATGACGGAGGATTGTGGAATTACAGAACATCGCTGACCCTCCAAAAATTCCGCTTGCCCTACTTCCGGTTCAACCGGTTCCTAACTATCGAACAATTGTTTGCGATTAATTAAGGATTGTTGCAAAATACTCATAATCGTTCAGAAATGAAATTTCACTGCGATGCATATTAAAATTGATTCCGGAAATGAAATTATCATTCAGAACGGTCTTAATACTGTTTTGGTCATCTTTATTGTAGTATTTCTGCGCTCTAATAATTTGTCTTAGCTTAATAAACTGGATACAAAGGTATATCGGGCGACGATTTTTTTTGTACTCAAAAATATTTTCAGACAAAATTTGTTTACTTTTTTTTTCTTTCTTTTTTCATCGTAAATTTCTTTTTCTTTTAGATACGAGTTACCAGGGTGGAAAAAATTGCGTCTGACGCTTGTAATAAGTTAAATGTGGGATACACGACCGATTAGATTCTTCGTTTTTTTTTTTTTGTTGCGTTGTTTCAAAGCTACAACTTCTTTTTGTTTTGATTATTCGTGTTCAGCGGAGTAGTAACGACATAAGACAAGTAATCTCGTAGTAATTAACGGTCAAACTGCATTGTTAATGAATTACCGATAATAGTTACAGCAAAGAACGATATTTATACGATTTCTACTTTAATGTATTCGACAACCAAATTATGTTTTAACGAGACATCCTACGGAGATTCAACCTTCAATATGTATCATTATTTCTACATCGCTAAAACTATAAAGGTCGAATGGAATACATTTTTTTGTTTTGTTTTTGTTTTAAATTACTCGAGACATATATTTACACTCGTATCAACTATTTCGTATTGAAAAATAAGAATTATGTATATCCCCTTAATTTAACAATTTACGGATATATCAATATGACGCAATAGTTCGAGACTCAAGGTTGGGAAGGGGGCCTGAAATTTCTATAATTATTAATAGTAATATTAATCTTAGAGTCGACGGCCGTCCCTCGTACAGTTTGGCACGGGATTTACAATGTTTTTAGATCTTTGGTTATTTGTAAGTTATTTATAAATTATGGCGAACCGTTATGAGCTATAATAAGATTAAGGCAAATTATTGATTTTTCATGCAAGAGCCTTTCGCCGAGGAGCTTCGGTACGGAATTTCAGTAACGCGCGCAATACGAGCGATCTATGAAAAATTTCGAAAAATAAATTTGAAGCCAACGTTATTTAAATACCGAAAACCTCCGTAGCTGCCTCAATTTTTTTTTAACCCCCACGGACTTTTGTTCCGAATTTGGAGATTTAAAGAAAAGGAGAACATAACATTTAAAAAAATAGATCGACACTATTCCTTTTTTTGTTTCGTAGGTTTTGGTCGACGATAATAATAGATCGAAAGTGTTCTCAAATACTGACAATAAATACCGTAAAAAATTATAACGTTTCGTAATGTTGTATAAGCAGCTTAAAGTAAACGCGAGTCGTGTTCATTAAAATAGAAATAAGAATTATGCTTAGAACGTTTCTTGCTCAATGACTAGAATCAACGTAAAAATTAGATTTTTTTTCACTTACAACCATGTAATAATACGCACTTGGAATTTAGGCATTCGTATGCGTGTGTAATCAATGATTTTCCGAATAGATTTCCTTTATACTTTCTCGTTTATATACGATTATGTATATTAGTTGGCAGCTAGATGAGTTATTTTTGGACATAATAATCGTACTGTGCATACTTCGAATTGAACAAGTGCTTCCGCGACTATTGGAATTCGTTCCCACGATCGAGAGTCGCCTAACGATTTAGGCGATATATTTTTTTTCAGTTTGATAAATAATACCCCTTTTTGAGAACAATGTTTTAGAATCGTTATAGAAGAAAATACCCTAGATCCTAAATAACAATTTTCTCCAACGCATTATCACCGAACGTTGCGTCGAGTAACAGTGAACTTGACCCTGCGACTATTCGAACAGATCTCCACTGCAACGTACCATTTTTTACGCAAAAAAAATAAATAAATAAAGATTATAGTCGCCGAGCAATTCACCGAGCTACGGAATATTATTCCTGCGATTCACGGATAAACGTTGTTTGTCGCTCGAGTCGGTATCATAGCGTTTCGCGTATGCAAACTTCGACCTTAAAACTGAAGAATTCAAAACAAGATTTTCGAGTTCGTAACGCCTTAAAGACGTAACTACCTTAAGCTTTCTTTAAATTTTGAACGGCTCTAACATTACAATCTTGGAGATAATTAAACGAGTGAAAGAAAAGCTTTCCACGAACGTAAACCCATCAACGGCATCGACTACTCCGATGTAGTGGCTTGATAATCAATCGACAATCTATAATCTCAATATCCATCGATTTGTGCATTAAGCATAATCCGGGTTTTGTGTCAGTGGACAATTACCATGAAAATGCAAGAGTATTAAAAAAAATCAATTTCGAGAAAAACAATTTTTTTAAATTCTCCCATCAGCGCGAAAACGAAATTCTTCAATAGTACCCGGAATAATGATGATAACCGGGTCTCGGTGGATGATACGGTGCCGGGCTTACGGGATAAGTGGCGTTGTATCCCGGTATCGAAGGCGGGGGTGGCGACAATATTCGTCCATCTATCGTGTCGGGCACGACGTGCGAAGCGGTCGAGCCCGCCGGTTGGGGGCTGGTGATGACCCTCGCGCCGTTTCCATGCAAATGATGACCCCTCGATAGGCTCAGATCGACGCTGTGACCGGGAGTGAGGTCCAGGCTGACGATCCTCAAAACTTCGCTGTGTGGATAAGCCGGCGGCGGCGACATGGAATATCCGCTCGTTCGGCTGAGATCGACGCTCTGCCGTTCCGTTATCTCGTACAAGTGATGATGATAACGGCTGTTCGGTATCTGCGACCCCAATCCGTGATGGAAGCCTCTGGCCGACATGTCGAGGCCCTGCAACTCGCCGCTGTTCAGAGCGAGAGGATCGAAGTTGGTTCTCTCGCGACAAAACTCGCTGTCGAGACCCTCGTACTTGTAAGACGTCGATAAATCGAGCTGGAGAGATTTTTCTTTGACCGAGAGACTCAGGTTTTGTGCGACCGAGTCGCCCTCGTCGCTCGACAGATTGTCGGTCGGCACTTGATGATGATGATGGTGATGATGATGATGAATCTCCGGATAGCGATTGGGATTGGGAGTCGCCGACGGCGAGGTCAAATCCTCCTGGGGCATGTGAATGTAACCGCCGGGCGATGAGACACGGGGAAGCTCGTCCTGGGGAAGATACTGCTCCATGCTGTGAGTCCTCGGTGAATTTATGTAGTCGACGGGTCGATGAAGATGATAATCGATTTGGACGTGCGACGGAGGTGTCTTTCGACCGTCGGGTGTTCCACCCGGGGACATGAGGTCGTCCTGCTGTTGGATGTAGGAATCGAGATGGCTCTCCGAGGATCGCGAGGGCAAGGGCGACTGCAACTGGCTGGATATCGAGTACAGATTTCCATCGCGGTCGTTGTCGTCGAGAATGGGACTGGAAACGGCGCCGATGTCTCGCTCGGCGGCGTCGAGGGCAGCTTCGACGAGCAGACTGGCGTTCGTGCTCTCAGGACGACGATAGATGTTCAGGCCGAGCTTGCTGTCGTTCATCATAGCCTGGGTGGCTGAGAGGGCATCGTTTCGGATGTCCTCTTTTTTGTCCTCAAACTCGTAGACGTCGGGGCGGCTCGGAGCCATGGAATGTTGAGGCTGCTGGACGATCAGGTCGGGATCGTTCGGGGGATTGTACTCGCCCATCCATTTTTTGGAGCCCTTGCTCTGCAAGCGGGAGGTGCCGTAGAAATCGACCTCGGTCGAGGGTCGGATGGTCTCGAGGGGCGAGTCGGACGCCGAGGAGATTTGCATTTCTTGGTGAGATGGAGGAGGTGGTGGTGGTGGTGGAGGCGACGGCGGAGATTCCTGGACGTCTCGATCGGTTATCTCGTGCTCCTGAGTCTCGGATTCTTGGTGGTCGCGGTCTTGGGTCTCGCGATCAGAGTCGCAGCGGGAGGCACTGACGAGAACGGTTTCGAAATCGTTTATCGTCGCGTGGAAGGAACTCATCGACGCATCGGCGCGGGAACTGTGCTCCGAGCTGCAGTCGTCCAGGGAGAGCAGGCTGTTGCTGTTGTCCTGCTGTGGTTAGATAAATTATTTCGTTATGATCGAGAATTGTTATTAACATATTTATGAGAGTACTTGTTTGGTACTTCAAGCACGTACTCGAAGTACAGAAGTACTCTTTAGTACTTCGACTACCAAGTGCAAGTACTTTTTGAGTACACCCTCGTGTTACGGATAATCGATGAGGAGAATGACATCCTGTTTCTGTTAATAGATTATTATCTGTCTAAACTTTTCAAGAAGTATAATAGTAACGAATTTTTTTTATTTCATTAAAAAAAAAACGCAAAGCGAATTTAGCTCCCCCTTTTTATTTTTTTTGTATGAAATTTTGGATGAAATTTTTTTACGGATTAAAAAAAAAAAATTTAAGTGAAGAATAGTTTAAAAATAGCCTCAAAACGACGAATTGCGAAAATGTCACTTATTGATTTTTTACAATAAACTTTGCAGTAAATTTTTGCCGTTTATATTTTATGAAATGTAAGTATTTTTCATGTTGTCAAAGAAGGTACAAAGTAATTTATCTCCGCATACCTTGCCGTGCAAGGAAGCCAAGATCGATAAACGAAGTTTCTCGTGGAAATAGTTATACGCAAAATTGTAATAAATGAGGAAGCAATGTGCAAATTACTTTGCACCTTTTTTCAAGCCTAGATAGCGCTTAACGCTACGAGTCTAATTACGAAAAGTACTTGCGAAATACTTCAAGTACTTGTGATACTTTGTACTTGACGTATTTTTCATTACTTTGCACAGCTCTGATTTGTGAACGTTTTCATCAATGTTGATCACCTGTGAGCCTCTTCTGCCGGATCTTTGTGTCTTTCCTCTGTCGATATCCTCTACGAGACCACCGCTGTACGCGTCGAAGGTATACGCCACCGATCTCTCAATCTTCGGCATCATTTCCTCCGACAGTCCGTGAACCTTCTTGTAATGAAACTGCAGGCATTGTTTAGTCGTAAAGGCAGCCTTGCAATCGTTTTCTTTACACCTGTGAATTCAAACGTGTTACCGACTCATCTGTACAGCCATGAAATTTCGTTCGTAAATTGGAAAACTATGTGACATTTCTACTGACTTGAAAGGTTTTACGCCGCTGTGCGTCAGCATATGAATCTTCAAATTGCTCTTGTTCTGAAACATTTTACCGCAACGATCGCACGTCGCTGCAGCGACGACATCCTTGTGGTGAACTTCCTTCATATGACGCTGAAGCGCGGCTCTCGAACCGAGCAATTTCAGACACAATTTACACTGGAATTCCCTCAGAACCTCGGACATATCTGTAATTAAAAAAAAATTTATTCGTTAAAAAGATATCTTGGCTGCGAATAAATTGCCTTAACTTAAAAAAACGTGAGTTATTTGTCCGTGGATCTGAACTCACCGCTGTGCATTCGTTTGATGTGGACTTTCAACTTTTGGGGCTGACAAAATTTACGACCACAAAAGTCGCACAATGGCCTCGATCGTTGAGGATTTTGGGAGCAACCGTATGTTCGATGCATCTCGAGATAATTCAAACGGAGAAAGAATTTTCTGCAATACTGACACTGATAAGCGCCACGACCTCCGTGCAATTCGGCTGCGTGCTTCATTATATTATCCTTTCCTAAAACCGCGGCACCGCATATCTTGAAAAGTAAACAAATTATACATTTTGGGATTATAAATGCAGGTTTATACATTTATAAGCCTTATAAGCTTAAATATATAAGTATATACATTTTTTAGGAAAAATTTGGGGTTCGGAACGAGAGCGTTGATATTCTTACCTTGCAGTGATATTTTCTTATCGTCAGACTATAATTCGTGTCGTGAAAGATGCAGCAATGAAGACGATAATATATCGGATGGGTGAAGTTTAAATTACAACCACCACAATCTGCGAGTAATAAAAACGACGTTAATAAAAGTTTCGCCAACGTTTCGATAATCGAAACGATTTACCGATCGAAAATAAGTTACAAGAAGTGAGGTTTTCCGTTATATTGGTTTTTAAGGTAGGTAATTGTAATCCGCGAGGACTACAGCCAAGTCAATCGAGTACCAAGAATTCAACAATGTTTTGTACACATTTTAAAGGGATAATTAGTGCGAATTAAGATGGATCTAGATGAACAAGTTTCTACATTATATAGAAAAAAAATGTACAACAAGGAATTTACAAAAAATAACTTAGTTTACACCAATATAGTCACGGGCATATTTTTACGTAGTTTTTGTGAAGTCAAATTTGTAATATTCGATCGAGTGACGAGTGAAAGCTCATTTTGATTCTCGATAGATACTCTACTAATTCATCGGAAAACATTCATGATAATATTCATCGTTTACAAATTAGTAATTTGGTTATGAAAAAAGCACAGCTACGACCTTAACTAAACTATTCTTGTGGTTATGAATCTAAACGGAGAAAATTACTCGGTGAATTCGAAAAGCATGTTTCAACAAATAAAATAATCTGTCACTGTCCAAATCAGACCAAAATAACAAATTTGACTTCACAAAAAATGCGTAAAAATATGCTCGTGGATTTATTGGCGTAAACTGAGTTATTTTTCTGTAAATTCATTGTTGTATATTTTTCTTACATACGGTAAGAACTCTTTAATCTAGATCCACCTTATTCCAAAAAAATTTCTCGTTTATAACATGGAGAAACAATTTTTGAAATCCGGATATTCGATTGACTTGACTGTACCGCACGCATTGGCATGGGTTACCGTACACTTCGCGAAACAGCTTACAGTCTTTACGGCGAATAGAGTAAATCGAATAGGCGCTCACTTGTTTTGTCTATTTTATTTTTTCGGGTCCACGTGGAAGACTGCGAGTCCGCCCAGTACGTGAGCTCCATTCCCGTCGTAATGTTCTGTGTAGTAACGAGATGCAATTCACCGCGTTTTGTCACAACAGCGACGGTTCTCTCGTCCTTGCTATCGGCCGGTCTCATGTATCGAATCCAATTGCTCTTCAGTGGATTCGTTGTACTTATGTACGATGTTTTACCGTCGTCGTCTATCTAAAAATCATAGTGAAATTGTAAAATTCTTCCGATTTGATATTATTTTTTTTTTAATATAAGGACCATCAAGAATAGCTACGTTCAGAAATATTTAATAATTTACGATAGTTTATAGTAATAATGCAAGCCAAAACCGTCAAAGCAGAAAATTTATTATCCTTTTATATGTATTATTTTTCTTCTCATTTGTATATTCTTTATTTATTTTTTCCATTGCTATACATTTTCTTTTTTTCATTGTCATTATTTGTAATTTAATTTGTCCCTGTGTCTGGGTTGCTCGCAGGAAATGTTAAAACTGCACTCGCGGCTATAACATTTCCAAGAGCCTAATGTAAACTGACGTGGTGATATCGCGGTCTATTATCATTTTCATGCCATAAATCCAAATCTGAATCCGAAGGAAGTTCTTTCATGGTACCCATTTTTTTCCCGGAAAAAAATTCCCTGACTTTTCCCTGACTTTTCACTGACCAACTCAAAATTTTCCCTGAACAAACTTCTAGCGACTTCTATAAAAAAAAAAATAAATAATTATGCAAATGAAAATGCCTAATTATTGTATTAATGTTTCACCAAATTGCCTAATTATTGTATCAATATTCCACCGTCCGCTAGACAATCGTCAATGATGTTTACCTCCCAGATGTGCCGCATCGAAAAATCATCCGGTATATCCATTTCCTTGACGGGATCACCGACGAGCGGTCCCAACTTGGCGTACATCGGCAACGATCGTCTCGCGTAAATTCCGATGCCGTGCTCGGGATTCGTCATCCTCAGTTCGAAACAGTCGGGCAATGATTCCCTCGAGTAAAGCGGACGATCCTCGTTCACGTGCAGTTGCTTGTCCTCGCTCTCGACTTTGGTTTTATTTTTGTACTGTTCGCCGTTCGCCGATTCCTCGTCCGACTCGAAGGCATCGTCGTTCGACACAGCGTAGCCCTCGGACATCGGGTCCTCCGAGCCCATCGCCTTCAGTACTTCGGGATTGTGCTTGTGAACGTTCAGCCAGTCCTTGTAAACGACCGCGTCGACGATCGCGTACTCCGTCGACACGAGAGGACAAGCGTCCTCTATGTGACGCTCGTTGCAGTCCTGACAAAGTTTTATCTTTATAGCGAGCCTCTGCGGCTCCGTGACGGTCCCTTCGACTTCGGTCACCGTTTGTGCAACGCTGCCTGGTATCGCAACCGCGGAAACATCCCGAATCACCTCGTCCAATTCCGCGCTCTCCGTGGCCGCGACTTTTCCATCGTGAGGCGCCTTGCGAACGTCGTGATTTCTCTTCGTTTTGTGCTCGGTCGCGTGTTTGTGCTTCTTTTTATGCCGCTTGTGGAGGGTCTCCTTGACGACGACGCTGGTCGAGACGCAGTCTTGATCTTCCACCTGCGGCGACTCCTGTTTGGGATGCTTGCGCTTCTTCTTCGGCCTCTTCTCGTCGTTCGTCTTCTTCCTCTGCATCTCGACCGGTAAAACATCTTTCTCGTCTCGCTCGTTCGCCGCCGCGATGCCGTTTTTCGCGTTAAAATTCTCCTCGAGTTCGTCCCTCTCGCGACTCTCGGCGATGCTGTAATCATCGTCGCATACTTCCGTGGAACCCTCGACGTTACGATTCGATTCCTCGTCCGGCGATCCTTTGACGCTCTGGGACGATCTTTGCTTGTCCCGCTTGTCGGTGAAATTCGTGCTCGTCTCTTCCGCGGTCAAGGTCGCCTGTTGGTTTTTCGTCTTGTCGAAATTCTCCGCGAGCACCGTGGCGCAGTTCTCGGGTTCGCAGGAACGCGAACGAACGTCCCGTTCCTTTATCGACAACCGGTCAACGATTAATTTCGGCACGGTGGCGAAATTTGTCTTGTGATTCTTTGGGATCGTCTCGGCCTCCGTCGGCTCCGATTCGCCCCGCGAAAATTCACCTCTCTCCGTGTCGGACGACGTTACATTCTTGGCCTCGGCGACGTTCTTGGAATGTTTTCTCTTGCTGCGCTTGTCCTTGTGATGCTTGGCTCTGGTCTTGTGATGTTTGACCCTCGACCGACGTCTCTCGTGAGGCTCGGCCTCGACGGCCGAGACTTCCAGCTGACGCAGCTGCTCCAATTGCGCGGAGTCCGAGGAGGGCGCGAGGGCCTCCGGCGCGACTGGAATGCATTGCTTTCTCGGACTACGACGAAGAGGCTCCTCGCCGTTGAGCGACTCCTTCTCGTCGACCTTGACAACCTCCAGGTCGTTCTCCTTGTCCTGATCCGTCTTCCAGTCCTCGGGGCTTGCGCACTTTCCATCTCGACTGTGGGGTGAAAAACAAAGATTAACGCCCGTTAATAATTCTTATTAACATATTAATTTTTGACAAGTTTTCGACGTAGGGGACTTGACGGTCCGAAATAGTTATCCCAAGCCGGCGTGTAACCTACCGTGCTGAGGGCTTCAGCACGGTAGCTTACACACTGTATGTATGTATATAGAGTGATTTATTCCTACGGCAAGACCAGGGGTCCTCTAGGCACGTACACTTAGAAATTAAACATGAATAACAGCGGTAGTATACAAAAATATCAAGACATAAAGAAAATAAAAAATGTTGTGTCGTAATGTGTGCTTCCAGGAAACTAGTCGACATCCTAGAATATTGAGGTTTACGTCCTTAACTGGGGCTCCGAGGAGACTGACTATAATCTCCAGCATAGCAAGTAAGGATGCTGGTGAACAGGGGACGGACCAGAAATAGGTGCGAAGGTAAAAACAAAAAACAGACATGAAAGCACATCAGTAATGCGTGTCGGTTGGGTTCCAAGTCTGAGGAACACAACGTGGACGATCGGGGCATGGTACACAATCGGTCACAGGCCTGAGTGACAGTGGAGCGCAAAGGGACCACAACTAAAAAAAAATTATGTTTGTTATTATTATTATTATTAATTAATGAATTGATCAATGAAACTGTGGACTGATCGAACATGTGTTATTATAAATAAATAATCATTGTAATATTATTGTAAATACTTTTCTTTTTCAGAAAAATGCAAAAAAATAATCAACTAGTAGAAAAATTGCTTGCGCACTTTCCATCTTGACTGTGTGGCAAAACAAAAAGCGAACAGTCGTTAATCGATAGTTGATAAATAATATTGGGCATACATTATTGGATAAAATTTGAGAGTGGTTAAAGCAAGAAATTATAAGCATGGCGACTATTGTTTTGGATTTTAAAAAAATTAACGCAGTAATTTTTGCACTGCGTGAGTAAATAAATATAAAACATTTTGGTTTTAAAAAAAAGATAATTTAGTGAAAATATTTTTCTTTTTTCACAAAATTGCAAAAATATCATCAATTAATAGAAAAATTGCTTGCGCACTTTCAAAAAATGAAGTCGTTAATTGACAAATATTTGAACAAAATTGTGGACTAATCGAGCACACTTTATTGAGTGAAATTTGGGAACGGTCAAAGAGTGAAATTACAGACGTTGCGATGGTCGTTTCGGTACAAAAAAAATTAATTTTTAAATGATTTACAAATCATTTTGTGTGTAAACAAATATGAAACGTTTTAACTATTAAAACAAAACCATAAAACAGTGAAAATATTTTTCAAATGAATATTTTGTCAATGAAATTAAAAAAAAAAATGTATAAAAAAAATATACACAAGAATTTTTTTTTTTCGATAACAAAAATGTATTCGATTTACATGGGTGTTCGGTTATCGATTACGCGATATAACCAAACGTAATCCTGAGACGATGTCTCGTCCTGTCAACACTGACACGCACGTAGGCCACGCGCGCACAGCACGTTTTTCCAACGCGATCTACATATATATGTTTATCTATAAACGCGAGTAAGATGGCGAATTGAAAACTCGTTGACAGTCGGAGGGGGGAAGCCCCCTCCGGAGGGGGTGACAGTTTCACCATGCGTTCGAACTGACGAGATGACCGTTTCGACGATCGGAGAAACATTGACACCTCCTTACGAAAATGAAAATGTTACGAGACGAATGTGAAAAAAAAAACAATATATCATTACCTGACGATAGGTTCGGCGAGATCGAGAAGATACGCGGCGAGCTCATCGTCCGTAACTAGTGACAAACGTTTTTTCACGTAAAACCACCTCTTGGCGTTTTTGACATTGATATGGATGCTACGAAATTGTTTCACGATAACTTCCGAGCTCGTTGTTTTGCACGCGTCGAGCCTTTTTTTTTCAATTCTCTGATCCCTCACATTTCTCGTACTTTTTTTCGGCATAACTACATCGTTCTATGCGGATTGAACGTTTATTAAAGCGGCCCGGGTGTTAAGTACGATTATACTGTGTCATAGACGCCACGGGCACCGATAGATATTATCCTATCCTCTTTATGATGTCCACCGCCCGACCACCACCCACTCTCCGCCCTTGCCGAGAAACCCCTTCCCGAGAGCCATACTCTCTGGGCTCACTTGTATTTTATCGATCGATTCGCACGTTGTTCGCCCCCACCTTTTTATGCTTTGTATGTACACATGTATGTGTATATAACCGTCCGCACCACCGTTTGCCCCATTCACTTGCGCTGCGACGCGCGCGATGCGACGCGCACGACGTTAAAAATTTTCTCTCGCCGTAAACGTCCCACACCGCCGCGCCGATGCTGTTAACGCACGTTCACGCATGTTTGCGGCTCTGTTATCATTTACTCGGTTGTTGCGACTGCTCTCCCCGTAACTGCGGGCATCGACGAGAACTGATTTTCTCGGGATATCGGCCGAGCACGAGGCGGCCCGTGAAAACTTGTCTCGTTCAATTCGATCTAGAGATGCGCCGTGACGGTCATTTTTCGTAAGGGTCAATTGACCGAAAAATTGTCGTCAATTGACTGTTTTTTTATTTCGGAAAGTGTTTGTTGTGCCATGAACGCCGTTTTTGTTCGGAGTCACAAACGTTGTCGAAACAGCGAAAAACATCAAACTATTTGGGATTTGACCGACTTTTATCACAAATTTGATTAACTTTTTAATAGTCTAGCTTAATTTCAAAGCATTTTATCTCTCTCGTTGACTTCGTAATCATTCGCGTTTTAATTTTGTTATCAATTAATAATTCATCAATTAAACAATATTATAAAATTAATACAAAATTAATTTTATTCTGATTAAGTAGAATCGACGGTTTATTTGGAGTCCAGAATGTGATTAAAAAAGTGCATCACGCAGCTGTCTTGAATCATATGCAATATATTAGTCAAATTAAATATGCATGCCATTCGTGGGGTATATTTTGAAAAAATGATGCATTTATCGAAGATTACGAAAAATATGTAGTCAAGTTTAAGAATCTCAACGACTTCGGAATCGTCATCGCTTAAGGTAAACATCCCATTGAACGGACAAATCGTGCATGCAAGAGAGACGGAAATACGATTTTCATATGCATGTTCGAGACTGAGTCTGCTCCGTCCACTGGTACCTGAACTACTGGCCAACATTACAAAATGAAAAACGAAATCACAAATCATTTACCAAATCTTACATGAACAATTTTGTAAAGAATATTTGAACATCAAATGATAGATAATTTTGTGGTGGATGCGTGATGTGTGACAAAACGTTTCGAATTGGACGTGTATTAAAATGGATCTGAAGTGAGGTTATGTTTGGTTCTCTGAACGTATCAGTTTTCTTCTGACGAATGTGCCTTTGCAGCACGAGCCGAAGGCGAATGCTGCAATCACACGAGTTCAGAAAAAGTTTTTCGCGCGAGTATCGTGCCAAATTATACTTCACAAGTTGTGAAAACTGACATTTTCGCACCGAGTGTAATAATAGTACTTTTTGTAACACGGGCACGAAAAGTCCCGCTTTTCGTAACACGGGCACGAAAAGTCCCGCTTTTCGTGCCTGTAAAGTGTGTCGAAAGTGGCGCTTTCTAGCAAAGGATGCGCGAAACGTGCTGTAGATACTATTTTTACACGCTAGTTTGTTTTCCGCACACTTTGTTCACACGCTAGTTCCTTTTCGCAGGCTTTTTTCACACTAGCTACTTTTGCGCACACTTTTTTAACACTCTAGTTAATTTTTGCGCACACTTATCTGGCACTGTAGGTATTTTTCCGAACGCACTTTACAGGCACGAAAAGCGAGAATTTTCGTGCACTTCTAACAAAAAGTAGTATGCGATACTTGTACGTAAAAGCGGACTCCCGACGGCGGTTGTGAAGTGGCCGCACTCGCCTTCTCTCGCGCTACAACAGCACTCGGCTTCGCCTTGTGCCGTTGTAACGCTCGGTCCGGCTCGTCCAGCCATTTCCCGACCTTCACCGAAAGTCCGCTTTTACGCACAAATATCGCATACTACTTTTTGTGACGAGTGCATGAAAGGTGCCAGGTTATTTTGCAGGCCGGGCGCGACAATAAAGGAAAAACGGACGGATGTGCCCATGCGCACAGTATTAACGATACGCTTACGCGTTGCACAAATACTCGAAGCGTGTCGCATGCACTCATTACGACATACTTCGAGTATTTATGCAACGCTTCCCGTATTTATGTAATGCCTTCGCGAAAAACGCCATTTTATGTCGGCCCCCACTTAAAGTAGCACTTTTCATGCATGAGTTACAAAAAGCATAAATCATCTTCGTTATTAATATTAACAAAAAAAATCACATAGTGACAAAAATCATTGTACATACTATTAAACTTTTTGACTAGAATACGCAAACCTATCCGGGATTCTATACAAACATTTCATTCGAGCGTGCTCCTGCCGATTCAGTTTAAAAGGTGAACTGTATTTCGCCGAAGCGAATAAAGTGAAGTGATAGTACGAATGAATAGAAGAAAATGGCGGGGAAATGGGATAAGGTTTGCCTCACAAGCTTTATGAACAGAATATCTCTTAATGACTACTTTAATAGTTTACATGTGGAGCACCAGAAAGGAGAGATGAGAAAAATCGAACTTCAATAGCGACAACTACATTTCCCAGTAAACACAGTAATCTAGCAGCAATATAACACCGATGTAACTGAAAATAACAGGTAATATTACGAGAATGTTACAAGTAAATTACATGTAAGTTGCCATTTCCGACTCAGCAATATAACACTGTTATATTACAGCGTTATATCGTTGTTATATAACAATGTAACATGTAATTTTTTTTATTTAAAAAACATTACGGCTAATTCCATCCTTGGATCAGAATCTTTATTAGTGACAAACGAAATTACTCTATCGATAGGAACAAATACATCTCAGAAAAAACGTTATTAATTTGTGTGCCATCGACGGGATACGAACCTGGGACCCTCGGACTTGTAGACGGTGACCATACCTATTCGGCTATGTTGGACTTGAGAAAATAATTTTGGAAAATTGTACCTACGGATCATGACTGATGTATAAACTTTAATTTTTAGCATTAAATATTGGTCGGCAAGCCGTTTAACGGTAATAAGGAAGCCAGTAATTATTTGCTTGTTATAACATCGTTATAAGCATGTTATGTACCTGTTATGAAGCCCGGTTTTGTAACCGTAACGCTTCTACACTTTGTAACATTAACATTGCCTGTAGATTAGAAATGGTCATAAACATTGTTATAAACATGTTATATGAACGTTACAGAGTCCTGTTACATTATTGTAATGTAATTACGTTATACGCCATTAACATTACCTGATTATCACGAAAGTTACACTCACATTGTTACGAGTATGTTATGTTACGGTTACACAATTTTTATACATAACTATAACGTTACACCGGTATATAACAGTTACATTGACTGCATATAACAATTGAAACATTACATGTTAGTCCCATGTTATATACCCTCTATATATCGGAAGAATAACATTGTTACATTACATGTAACTTCCATGTTATATTGCCGCAATAAAACGAGTTCACTGGGTTAATACGTAGAAGACACACAGCAAGTTTCGCTGCGATCCGAAGTCTGTTTGAAAAGTTATTGGGTTTTCAGACACGACTGACCTATAGACCTACAGACAGACAAAAATGAGAAAATGCTTCTCTTGCATTCTGGGACGTGTAAAACATCTTTCTAGATCATAATCCGATAATCAAATTTTTTGGATTCCAATACTTTCTCCTTCCATACTTCGGATGGAATGAGAAAGTAAAAAAAAATCCAAAATTCATCTACTTTATCCGCCGTTCGCCTGAGCCGCGGAGAATGCGACTTTTCTGATTGATAATTTTTATCGTTCCGACATGTATGGCGGGTTACGCGGGACGCAACGACGGTGGTCGTGGTGAGAGTCCAGTTTTTTGTTTCATTATATAAACTAATACCTCGGTGGTCGTAGTGACATTGCAGTTTTTTTGGTTCGTTGTATAAATTAATAACTCGACAGTCACTCCGGATTACGTAATAATCAGACAACCCTCGCGTTCTGACCAACATGAAAACCAACCAGTCGATTGGTGCATCAAACCAGCTCTCATTCCAACCTTCAACGGTTGCCCTGATAGACAAGCGGCACAAAAAGTAGCAGTTGGCGCAATAATTGCGACATGTGCCGCCGATGTCGCAAATATGGCGCCAATATTGCTACTTTTCGTGGCGCTTGTCTATCAGGGTGATTTTTCGGCGATATTAAAATACCAAACGTAATACCAACCCTGATATGGGTTGGATACGTAGTTGATTTACTGTTGAAATTTCCATGCGATGTTTCTTTTTGAAGAACATTGGGAATATATATTTCTCTTGTATATTGACGTATAAATAAATAGTGGGATATTAAAAAAATGATTTTTTAAAGTAATTTGCATCGAGACTCGATCAACTCGCCGTACATTACAACTCCTTACATTTACTACAAAAAGCGTTTGATTTACAATACCGGGCCGCGTTTTGAACTTGTCTCATGTGCCCTCCAGCGATGCGTGGAAAAACTGGTCAGACCAGTCGTGATTAATACTGAAGTTGCTATAATTTTCCGTGAAGCCAACGATGGTGCGTGGAAAAACTGGTCAAACCAGTCGTCATTATCATTAGCACTGAAGTTGCTATAATGTTCCGAGAAGCCAACGATGGTGACAGTCATCGTCGGCAAGAGGAACATCGCTCATCTATCGTATCGAAACTTCTCAAATTTACCGTCGTCTGCATCGTGTGGACACGTAAGGCTCACCGTAGAAACAATCTCTCGGGCCGCAACAATACCTTCGACCGACAATGGCTTTCGGGTTGACCGGAGTGATCTTTGTGGCTACTACCCTTTGTGGGATTATCGCTCTGTTTCTATATCACCTCGGGCGACTACAACTGTACATCAAGGCTGCTAAGTTTCCTGGACCGAGAACACTTCCGGTTATTGGCCACGCACATTACTTCATAGGAAGTTCTTACGGTGATGACCATGATAATTTAGCTTTGAAAAAAAATAAGCAACAATAACGAAGGTATTTAACAACTGAGAACGGTGTATCGAGAATTTCAGATATAGTGGATAAACTGATGGAGCTAATGACTACGTATTCCTCACCCCTCAGACTCTGGATGGGTCATCTATTGTTCATTGTTGTGTCCGACCCCGTACAGGTGAAGGTATGAATGATTGTTGAATTGAAAAAGACTTGCGTACTCGTGAATCGTACCGACGAATGAATCTCACCGTGAATATTATCATTTTTAGACAATTCTCGATAGTCCGTACACCATCGACAAGGAAACTCTGTACAAGTTCGCTCGTCCATGGCTGGGAACGGGATTAGTGACGGCTCGAGGTGAGTTCTCTCTAAGTACAGGGAAACTTGAACAACTTCGTACAAGAAGTTCAATTGTTTCTGGTAGAAGTGAGAAGTCACAATCATCTCACACATCCCACTGTACTATTTGCGCGATTCTCGCAATTCTCACTATCGCGGAGAAATATTGAATTAAAAAGCTTTTCAATAAAAAGACGCTCCCAACGCTCCCGACGCTCCTTTGAATTTGTCGAAAACATCGAAAACATCGCAGAGAAAATAATAGTGACATGCTTTATACACCACATCGTAGCAACCAAATGGCGTATTCATCGGAAGCTAATAGCACCAACGTTCAATACGAGAATACTGGAATCATTTGTTGAGACATTCGCCAAGCAGTCGATAATCATGACGAGGCAGATGGAAAAAGAATTGGATGCCGGTGAATTCGACCTACATCACTACGTAACGCGTTGCGTCCTAGACATTGTATGCGGTGAGTTTGAATCGGTTGTGGAAATGTCGTTCCGCCCACTCCCTAGTGGAACTGGTGCAACCACGGATTCGGGTTTGCATCGTAGTCGCAGTCGCACTAGGGTTGACTAGACATGCATCCACGAGTTGCAATGACTATGACGAGACGCCGGGTATACTGAAATGAGACTGATCGCTTTGTTCAAACTTTTAACCTTTAAGCAACTCTGTTTTGATGGACTCGAGTAATCCCCATGCAACTAACAATCAAATAAATAGACTATACAACGATGGTTGCAAGGGTTACAGAAAATCGACGCCAAAATAAAGGTTATCTACGAGTCTATAGCAAGTTACAATTTTGAACATTGTGCATTAGTCTTGAAGTCTGCCGATGGTCACCTTAGTTCCGTTAGGGCTGTGGCGGTACTCTACCAAGTTTGCGCTGCATTTCCAGAAACCACTATGGGTATCAAGATGAACTCTCAAGGGAAGTATAGCTCGTACGCGGACGCAGTGGCTGGGTAACGAAGACTAAAAGCTCTGATTTGTCATCGATGTAACACAGTGTGAAACTGAAAAATCTTTTTTTTTCGTTGTTTAGCGTGAGCGAAACGATAAGCAAAAGGATTTTTCAATTCTGGCTACATCCCGACTTAATATTCAATCTAACAAAAACGGGAAGAGATCAACGCGAGTACGTGAAATACTTGCACGGTGTGACGAACGACGTTATTCGAATGAAGAAAAGCTCTTACAACAATGAGACTCGAGTGGCAAACAAGAGTAAGCGTATGTTCTGATAAATGATGATTCAGTGACTATGAAATCTTTGCAAGTGCCGCCTCATAGCGTTTCAATGTTGAGGGACAAAACATTTTTACAGACAAGCAACCGGCCACGAGAAAAGCTTTCTTGGATTTGCTGATGGATATTTCGGAAGACGATACGAAACTAACGGACGCAGAAGTTCGCGAAGAAGTGGACACTGTGATGAGTGCGGTAAAAATTGAATTCATATGGTGTGGGTGGATGCGTAACTTTGGCGCAGTTCTCAGACACGGGTTTTCCAGGGCTTCCATACCAGTGCAGCACTCATCACCTTCACTGCAGTAATGCTCGCGAATTATCCCGAGCTCCAAGTACGTAAACTATCAAGTGTCCCGATAAAAATCCTCTGGCGAGTCTTCTGTCATGGGGGTGTCGAACTTACAGGAACGAGCGTATCTAGAACTTTGCGATATCTACGGCGACCAAGTGTCCTCCGAGACCCCGGTAAAAAACGAAGACCTCAAACGCATGGAATATTTGGAGAGAGTAATAAAAGAGACATTGAGACTTTTTCCAATCGTCCCGGGGATCTCGCGTGAGATTACCAAAGATCTCGACATAGGTTTGATAATACTGTTCTTGTAACTTAATATATTGAAATGATTATTAGATAGGGGAGAGTGGGGCAAAGTGGGCCAGCCAAGAGAGTTTTATCGGTTTATACAAAGATATAATAATAACAACAATGAACAATTCGATATATAACAATAATAAATGCTATACGTATTTAGTGCGTCGGATTTTCATAAAAATCCATCAAGCGATTTTTTGAGATATCCGGTACACGGGTCTTGAAAATCACGTTTTGAATAAAACACATTCAAAGTTCGGCCGCGCCATTGCTGAAGCACTCCGTGCAACTGATCTACAGCGCTCCGCCGCATTCCAAATAATGGTTTCTAACTTTTGTAATTCGTTGAATTTCGACATCAAAATCTAGCAGAATATTCTTGAAAAAATCGAAATTTTACTGTGCGTAACCTTAACGAGTTTCAAGGGATTTTTTTCTTTTTAAACAAAATCGGGTTTTCCGCAATCGTAGTAAAAATTGACGAGTTTCATGTTATGAAAAATTAACGAATTACGGACTGTGTTATAATCGTCTTTTTGCTAGAGTATGAAAAAACGATATGAGATCAGAATGGACCATCTGAGTCAAGGTGTATTCTATTATAATGATCATAATGATGTACCGTTAAAATGAGGCTAAAAATGTAGGTTTTTAAAATTTCAATTTATTTCGAAACGCGTCCATTTTGCCCCGTGGGTTCATTTTACCCCACTCTGCCCCATTCAGTGCTAGTCCATTTTGGTCCACACTCCCATACCTACGAATATAAACTTGTCTTACAGGGGAATACACTCTGCCGAAAGGAGGCATCATAGGTATTTCTATTCTGAAGATTCATCGGTCGGAAAAGTACTGGCCAGATCCTCTGAAATTCGATCCCGATCGGTTTCTGCCTGAGGAAGTTGCGAAACGTAATCCCCTCTGTTACGTGCCGTTCAGCGCTGGACCAAGAAATTGCATAGGTACACAGCTGCTAATGACGATTCGAAGCTTCAAAAGGTAAAGGGAGCGAAATAAAAATTATCCGATTTACAGGAATAAACTACGCAATGATGTCTGTCAAAGTTATTCTCGCGACCGTATTGCGCCGCTACGTTCTAAAGAGAGATACGATCTTGGATATAAAGGACATCAAATTGAAAGCAGACATTTTGCAGCCGACAAAAGCTATGACGATAAGAATTTCTGAAAGAATCAACGAGAATGTTGAAAAATAATAAAGAGTGGGGGCACCAGTTAAATTGGGCTAGCTAAATGATAGGGAAATATTATGGATTAGCAGAACAAACTTTTGGTGTTATTAAGACATGATAAGCACATCCATTTAGCATGTATGGACAAAAAAATGTTAATATGAAATAAATAATAACAATATATATATGTATGAGGCATTCCATATCAATTCAGCCACCAAAAAAAAAATGTCTGAAAATCAGGTTTAGCGGGTCCAATAGATACACCAAATTTCAAATTTAAAAAAAATTTTCCTGCCGAAATATGCCAATTTTTGCATTTTTCATTTAATCTGTAATATCTCGGGAACGATTAATCGTATCGACATCTCCAAAAAACGAAAATTTGCGTTTTTTCTTGGCCCACAAGAAGAAAATTGATTGAGAATTAATTATGTAATTTCAGCCCAAGTTTTACGGCAAAATCAACGAAATTATTTTTTTTTATGGGAAGGACATCGGATATCGACATCGAAAAAATTGCTTCAAATTCTGTATACGAATGTCGAATTTTTGGTATTTTTTTTTTTTCATGGGATTCCCAAACGTTCATAAGTTATAGTAATTTGAAAAAAAAAAAAATAAAATAATAATCCGTGTTTTCTGCGTACAGACCAACATTTGGGATAAATCCCGATTTATAGAGAACACAATGTTCGGAATGTTATAGCTGTTTAATGTTGATTTTTTTTTATTTGAGCAGAAATTGAGCTGTAATTGAAGGTAAAAAATTAAATTGGTAAAAGAGCGATATAACTCCTTTTATCATCTTATTTAGCATTGGACAGGGGGACTTAGAATTATCTGCTTAAAATACGTGTTACTTATTTTCATACGTTAATGTATAAACATTTTTTATTTACTTTCTTTATGTTTTTGAATTTTTTTATTTTGCGTTTGTGTTTTTTTTTTATTTTTCGTGATTACCACTTTTTTTTTTTTTTTTTTTTTTTCTTCGGATTTTCAATGTTTTCTGCTACAACCTAGATAAAAATGACATACAATCATTTACATAGATTGATCGGTTGGGAACCACCCAACACACAGTGAGCCCACTGTCACACTTTTGGACCATTTTTTTTTGGTTTCGGAAAGATAATTTCCTCGGTCGATGCAGAATATCGTTTTATGATTAATATTTCTTTCGACATGGGTATGAAGCTGTGGCATTTTTGAATCCCCGGAATAGCCTTCGCAGCCGCAAATCTCTGTTGAAGCATTTTTTTACATTGTTGTGTCTGTCCTTTTCATAAAAAAAACTTCTATCGAATGTAAATTCTGTTTTGCCCATCGATAGAGAGCTTCCGGTGTAAGTATGGGTTCACCCGATGTAATTTGGAGACTTGCACGCGCAGCGCCTCTCTTGAGGAGGGCGCTTATCCCATCGCTAGCTGTCTTTCCGTGAGCTGTGGTATGAAAGTGCCATTCAGCCTTTACGCCGAAGTCTTCTTCATGACACAACAGGTTTGCCATTTGATACCGATTTTTGTAGTGTTGTGCAGCTCCGTCCGTAATATAAATTATCTTCTTGACGTTGCTGTGTGCCCGTTTTATATTTTCGATCAAAATTTCTTGCATTACGTAAACAGCTGATGTGTCATGAAGCAGCCTATCAGATAAAACGACTATACTGCGATGACGGATTTGTTCACCGTCTCGATAGTAGTACACGATCGGGTGTACAGTACACTGGTCGTTATTATAATGAAACGATTGTGCTGCATCTTGGACTACGTAAGAGTAATTCTCGGAAAAGTCGCATTGTACTAAAAATTCCCCCTCCGCCAAATTACTTTTTACACGAGCACAAAATTCGGACTGTTGCCTGGTAATAAACTCATGAGGTTTTAGCACTATTAATCGGTTGCTGAGATCATTGATAAAGTCTAAAGTATCAACTTTAATGGTCTGCAGAGTTGACCTGTCTGTCGTTTGCCTCACTCGAAACTCTACTTCATCGATCATTTCATTGTTCAGAAGTTTCAACAAATCATCACTGAGAGGTTGAATTCCTGGACAATGTTTGCACTCATTTAGATGACATGCAGGACTCGGAGATTGACACATCATTATGTTGAGGCAGTCCTTATAATTCCTAAGTGGATGTGCCCAGTTTTTGGTTAAACTTTCAATGTTTATTGCTTCCAGCATCAATTTGCAATTTGGATGGTACGTGCATACGCATACAGAATGGGTTCCACTTGCACCTGCCAAAACACAGTGCTTAGGACGTAGTTCTGCAAACTTGCTACACCCAACAGTTATCTCTGGATTTGCAGCTTTGAAAGCGTGATAGAGTTCGTTCAAATTGCAGAGCACAAGTCGTTTTTGAACCAGCTGCCTGTTTCCACCGACTTTTACAGAGATAACGTCTTTGACGCCGGGTAGAAGTCGGCTGTTCATGTCATTTTCGTAGAAGTCACCAACCTTCTGTATGGTCTCATCTGGCAATTTTTTTCCTGACCGTTTAACCGGCGATGCTAGTACGCCTTTTGTAGCTCGGAGTCTCTGCGCTTTTGTGGCCATACGTCTCGTAGTGCCGAATTCTGTGGCGATTTTGCGGGCACTCCAAGATATGGGGGCTGTCGTCAAAATTCTCATTCTATCAGAATCAGAGGTTAGCGGATTCTTGAACTTTTCCTTTAATGCATCCAGCATGGACTCTAAATCTGCAGCCCTTGACGAAATAGGCATGTTACTGTTTTGAGAAGAAGTATTCTCGGAAGTACTTTGCATCCACGATTCAGAGGAATTATCGGAAACGTTATCTATAGATAGACTGCTGGTTAAGGTTAATAACGTCGAAGACTCTTGGTCGTGTTCTGCTTTATCCTCTTTCAATTCGGTTGAATCGTTAGAAGCATCATTTCGTACTTCCGAACAACTATCCTCGCACGAAATTGAGAGTAAACATGACTCCCTGCAACGATGCGCCTTCTTCCAGTCTAACTATATTATCAGATGGAACCCCAGGGATAATGTTTTGCTGCGATGTTAAAGGAGACGATGGTCGGAAGCGTTTGAAGTCTGGCTCTTCCAATTCATATGGATCGTCATGTGACGCATTAAAAGTTTCATCATGTTGTACAGGGGCGGGATCAACAATTTCCTGAAAATGACCGGTTTTCTTCCTGCAGTTGTCGCAAAACATTGCGTTTTGTGGCAAATGGGGATATTTTTCTCGAAGTGTCGAAGAAATCAAACGTAAGTTCTTGCCGTTATGACCCTTTACGCCGGTATTTCGAAGAGGATTTGCACACCTACGAGGTATCTCGAGTGATTTTAATTGTGATTTTAAGTATTGTTTCAGTCGTGGATCTGAGATTTACACTAAGCAGGTTGACTTGTTTGTTATTTTTTCGAATCAATACAATATATCTGCGGCAGAGCTATTTTAGATATTTGTCGAAGGTTTACACATTCTTTTTAAACGCTTCATACAGCTACGCTGCAATCGAAAAGAGTGATGGGCATATTCCACCTTACGATGCATAAACGCATCGAAAGAGGTTCGCGGTTTGGGAAATACTAAAAATAGATCTGCGGTCAGATAGATAGGTACCAACGTATCAGGGATTTTTTTTTAATAACTGGGATAACCGCCATTAACGGGTACCTGAGAATAGCCGCGTTGTTGCACGAACTACGACGATAATATAGTTATCCTATGCAATTATATTAATCTCAATACCGTTCCACCCTCATCACAAAAAATATGAACACGGTTAAGGGGATGCTAGACTTTCCTTTTTACCGACAGAAATAGGCGATTTCTTAGTTCTCACTATTCGTCAGTTTTATGTCAATATATGATAGTCCCGCATGATTTGACGCATATGCGTAGCATATTAACAATGCTAAGTCGGAATTGAAAAATTGTCTAATTCCATCGGTAAAACAGGTAAAGCAGGTTCAAAAAGAAGAAAAACAGCTCCAGCATACCCTTAAGCGAAGTTAAATTTTTGAAAATCGAATTGTAATGGATGTCACTTCTAGCAATTGTGTGTTCTAGGAATTGTGTGGTGTTATGTCACTTCTAGCATAGAACGTCCCAAAGTATAAATGTAGAGAATATCACTGTTGAAGATATCGAAAAATAGCTATAATATTTATACAAATGAGCCCATCACGGAGTATTCGTTCGTTAAAAGTTTATAGCAATTTGTGAAAATCGTCGAGTTTTTTTTCGGAATAGTGTATTGAATTACCAGCTCACGAAGTTTTACACGTTTCTGTTTTGGATGGAATATTTGCAGAGAGCTGCACTCTTCTGGAGTGCAGCCTCGCTGAAAGTGTTAATGAAAAAAAATGTGGAGTCACTCGCCGTTAAACTATTTGATTGACCAATTCGCTTATATAACTGTATATCATTTTTACATAACATAGTCGTGAAACAAATTAGAAAAACGAAACAACAAAATGAAAAAAAAATCGAAATTAGACATAAACAAGATAACATGTAACAGCAAACTGCTATAACATTCCGAAAATTGGGCTTTCTAGACATCGGGCTTTACCCAACATATTGGTCTGTATGCAGAATACGATAAAACAATTGATATTGCAGATGATGAGTGTCCTAACATGAAAAACCTATATTTACTTTTAAATAGTATTTCAAACTGCTATAACTTATGAACGTTTGGGAATCCCATGAAAAAAAAATACCAAAAATTCGACTTTCGTATACAGAATTTGAAGCAATTTTTTCGATGTCGATATTCGATGTCCTTCCCATAAAAAAAAAATAATTTCGTTGATTTTGCCGTAAAATGTGGGCTGAAATTACATAATTAATTCTCAATCAATTTTCTTCTTGTGGGCCAAGAAAAAACGCAAATTTTCGTTTTTTGGGGATGTCGATACGATTAATCGTTCCCGAGATATTACAGATTAAATGAAAAATGTAAAAATTGGCATATTTCGGCAGGATAATTTTTAAAAAATTTGAAATTTGGTGTATCTATTGGAACCGCTAAACCTGATTTTCAGACATTTTTTGAGATTTTTTTTTTTTTTTTGGTGGCTGAATTGAGATGGAATGCCTCATATGTAAGTAAAAAATATACTTGGGTAGAGTCGATATGTCCTTTTGGGAATAAAGTCATTGATATTATATTATACTTTTTTACACTTTATTACACTTTTTCTTGAAAGTTAGGTAGTCATCGTTAAGATACCAAAAAGCAAGGAGCTTCAAGTCGCGAACTCGACTCTTATCGGGTGTAACGTACCCAGTTAGTAACCTCGATATTACTCGATAGTCGCATTATACGAAGCGCGCGTTTTGTCCGATTCAAACATAAATAATGCGAGTGGAAATCGAATAGTTATTATTAGGCAGGAATGGTCACACGCGAACTTTCTATAGAAGACGGTACTTTGGAAAAACCGTCGAGAACGCAGAACTTTCCCCCAAGGATGGATGCCAGATGTGGACACTTCACCCGAAGAAAAGGACTGCTGTAAAAGAATGCAGCCATGTTTTTGGCTCTGTAAAGAAGAGGCCCAAACTCATAAAACTATGCGGATGTCTTTCACCGACGACCCTTCGGATCACCAACAACCTCGGCATCTACGCCGGCGAGACACCACGGAGGAGGCGGCCCGGACCCACGACTGGATAACGTACTTACTGGAGGGGTTGAACCACCCCTACTCTTGCATATCGAGGAAGCATCAACGTCGAAAATCATCGAAAAGGAAACTTGTACAAGGCAGAATACGTTTGAATTTCGAGCTGTGAGGATCAAGCTCTTGAGTAAAAGTCTGTACCAATATATTGTATATCAGTTGAAAACTTCAACCATAACGTTTTATCACTCCGAGTTTTCGGTTATCTCCACAAATACCTTAATAATTCCTTCTCATAATTCCCGCGCACCGCGAGTCGAACACTTTCATGTTCCACGGGCGAAGCGAACTCTCGCGCCATCTCGAGCGAGGAAATAATAGGACGAGGAAAAATCCTACATCACACGGGTGACAGACAGTTGACGGGTAACATATAGGTGGCCGAAAACGAATCCTCTATTATAACCAACCTCTCCCAACACAGGCTAACATATAGATGACCGAAAGCAAAATCTCTTTCATGACCAACCTCACCCAGCGCAAGGTCTCTAGTACAGAACGTCTCCCAAATCGGTGGCGCCAAATTAGAAGATGTCTGCTGCGAAGAGCAATTTCCATACTAATTCTTGAAGACGCATGCATATCACAGTAAAGACGAAATATAGTATATATCGTTTATCATGACAATAAAAAAATGCCGTCGGTCACACATTTAATACTGTCTAGTTAATAACCCGTTTTGGCTGAATATTATAAACGCCTTGGAATCTTTCGTCGGTAAGGCATCCTGAGTAAAAAGGATTTTTTAAGAATTGTCTTTCGCATGAATGTGATCATTTACCGACAGTCGGAGATACGAGCGGTCGGCAATGCAGATACCTACTTGATGGGTAGGTGATTGGTATTTGGCCTGGGATGTCGCTAAATGTCAATGCTGCTCCGACAGTGACGTATCAACTCATATACGGCCCACACAAAAACTAACTAAAAATAAGATGTAAAATGAAAAGTAGAGCGTCAGAAGGATCTATGATTCCTGTCGACGGTTTGCGAAGTAATTAAGTATTATTGATTATTATTATTATGAAGAATTATTAAGTATTATTGATTATTATTATTATGAAGAATTATTAAGTATTATTGATTATTATTATTATGAAGAATTATTAAGTATTATTGATTATTGATGATCGATAAATTGTCGGTGTTATTTTGAAAGGTCATTTATCGCGATAATGAGAATGTGTAACTGATGCGTAATTGATTGCATACTAGAAATGTGAAAAGTAAACTGTAATTTTAAAAACCGTAGACGAGAAATTCATGGATTACTTGTATTTTTACACAAATAGTTTATATAACAACAAGGAAAATACTGAATCAAACTGCGCCTCGGTTTTTTGCATATCGCATATGGTGTAATGTTACTGAAGAGGCCTAGAAAAACGAATAATAAAGTTTCAGTTTAAAAAAAATAAAAAATTTCGGCTATTAAAAAAATAACTTTGTTCACACTGGATGTCCAGATTGAACAGAATAACGCTCTCGCATGGTGAACGTAAATGTTTGGACGCGAATTTTCGAACGATCCTTCGTATCCCGTATTAATATTGACGAATGTGGGATGACAATACTAGATTTTTTGCAAAATCGGCAGTCATTTTCTGCTTATCGAATATAGATATCGCTCGAAATTAAAAAAAAGTAAAAAAAAAAATGTTTCGCTATTTTGGGATGGGAGGGAAAATCCCCAGCTACGGTATCTACATCAGAAGGCATGCGCCGGCTCTATCCAGCCAGCCACACTCCTCATAATCACAATTGTATTTTTCAATATAAATAGTTTCGTCGATTTTACATAATAAGCGCAATAAATGTTTTAACGTTGTTACTTTTATTGTACGGATATGATATAATAAAAATGATACACGTATTTTAAACACAAAACCGTTTTTCGAATTTTATATTCGTCATTGTCGTTGCAAAAAAATGATAATGAAAAACAAGAAAAAAAACTCTCACAGCAATAAAGAAATTAAAAAAAAAAACAAATGAAAGGATCAATGAGCGTGTCGAACAAGTTGCTCGCTTCAACATACTATGGAGGTTGACTCGCTGCAGCGAACGACGCAAACTACTTCCGTTATGGGCAACTATATATGGGCTAGTAAAATATCGCGATGGAGAAGGAGTAGCAAGTGTCGAGTCCGCGACACTCGACGAACGGTCTCATTCTGAACTCTTCCATGCAATAGGCCGGCGAGACGAGCGACTGACCTCCACCGGCGGTCGGGCGTCCCTGTGCTGTTGGTTGAAGAAAAAAAGATTAAAAAGTATATTAGAGATTTTTTTTCCACCGAGACGATAAGATAAAAATTCAGATAATGACCATGAGGAAACTGTAACCGATCCAGGCCTCCTTCCATCCACCGTGGCACTCGGGTATAGCCATGGACTGACTGTGGACCGCTATCATTCGCGTCGGAGCGTCGCAGACCGCGCATCTCGATATGAATCTTCCAACTTTTAGCGGCGACATCATCATCGGCATCGGCTCCATCGACCTGATCTAGTAAAAAGAACCGTGGTCGAATTGTAGAATGTATGTATGTATGTTGCGGTAATAAATTTTATGAAGGCATCGTTGTTCGGAGCGCGAAATTACCGAGGTCCTGCGCCCAGGGATGACCGCTGCCTGTAATATGAAGAAGCGAGCAACTGCATCTGCAACAGATAAAATGTTCTACAATTAGTCACTCGTAAGTCTCGATGTTAAGTAAAAAATGTTAACGCGTGATTCGAGTGCACAAAGAAAATTGAAATACATAAGATCTGATTACATACATACATAAGATCTAATGGAAATACAACGTAGTAGCGCCGTCCGAGTTGAGTATGGTAAGCCTGCCGGAATGGGGTGTACCGCTATCACTGATTATCTTCTCGAGCTCGATAACGCGTCTTCGTAAACGACACTTCGTCTTGCACCGTCGTGCGTTGCCCGTGATCCTTGATTTGAATTTAAAAAAAAAAAAAGTGAAGAAAACCCCCTCGTCAGTTTCCGGATGAGCTTCAATGCCCACCATCGAACCCGCCAAATACACCGGACTCCAAACGGCTGGATTTACCTGTAAGTCATTTAATCGACGAGTTATTACTTCACATATTCTCAAAGATTTTTTATTAACAGTTACAAAAATTATATTTTTCCTTGTCGAAATTCATGCAGAGGTGACTTTTTTTTAAAACGCATCTACGTAAAATCCCGCTATTCCTTCCTGTGAAGTGTGCGCAGAATGGCACTTTTCGTATCGCGTGCGAGAAAAATAGTGCGCATCCGTACATACGCAATATAGCCTTCTTTCCCGCACTAGTGCGGGAAAGTGCCTTTCTGCGCACACTGCCCAAAAATGAAAACCGTGATTTTCGTAAATTTTCCGGGAAAATTATGTGAATGACAAGCGCGTAGAAAGGGAGTTCTCGCCATACAAATAACTATTTAAAAAAGTGCTATTTTTACCTTCACTGTGTCGACCATTCCCGACTTGAAACGGTCTTGTGTAATACTCTCAAACAGTAATTCGTTGCCAGCAGGTATCCAGTTCTTAGGAATACAGTCCCTCCAGATCTTGAAATGCCTGAAAACGTCGGAGTTTTTTTTTTTTTTTTACTTAATGTGTTATTCGATCTTATGTTAGAAAGTTCGTTAGAAAGTTCACGTATGTTAGAAAGTTGTTCTTTGTTCATTTGTCGCAATTTTCAAGAATCCAGTTGAAAAATGAGATTTTGAACCCTGAAGTGACGTGTTTCCTGTAAATCTCTGTAAATCTAAATCTAAACTGAATTATTTTCCTCTACCTCGGGTATCTCAGGATCGTAGTCAAAAGGGTCTCCCAGAGAAGTGGCAACATAAATGGAATTGTCACTTCTTTACAATTGTGAGGGCAAAAAGGCTCGATTGAAGCCTTGGGCGGGACCTCTGCAGAGTGGGCACCGCAGTTGCTGGAACTCCCTTTCAGCCTCCTGGGCACATAGTTCGGAGCATTCCCGACAAAATGCCACGTGCAGACAGGGCATGCAAGCGTGGGTGATCTCGTCGGTACGGCATATAATGCACTTCAAACCTGCAACCAAATTCATCGATGAGGCACACAAAAATATTAAATAATCAATAACAAAGAGACGGATTAACTATTTACATCTGATAAACAAAAACGCGTAAGTTTGATCGATACATTTTTTTTTACTTACCATCGTTTTCCTGTTGTGGTCCCGGCTCCATCTCCGCAGCTTCTCCTGTAATATGATGATCGTATTATGATCAAACATTGAACAGTCGATCCTAGAGGAAACGCATGTACTCACCAGCAATCTCGGCACCATCCAGTTCGATATCAACCGGGAGTTCGGCGAGTTCTTGTGCCGCATATGGTTGAAAATCGTTCACAGGCGGCTCTCGTCTGTACAGCATGAGTGCTAATGGTGCCTCAAGGAGAGTCTCACAAATGGTGAGAAACCTATCCGCCGAAATCCTCTCTGAAGCCAACTGTTGCCAATTTCTTTTTATCACCGATTCGTTGACGAGATAACGCACTCGTGGCGTCACTGTGACGTGTGCCTCCCTATTTACTCGATTAGCGTCGATATGCGAGCGACAAAATCCTTCGATCAGTTTACCTGAAACGAAAGAAATGTAAATAATTTGTGTTATTTCGAAAATGTTAATTTTAAGTTAATAAAGTTGTAAATAACTTATGCACTTACTAGTGAAATAGATAGATCGAGAGGGTCCGGTTAGTCGATTCTCCAAAGTCTGAACATTGGTGACGATTGTATCAGTAATCGCTTCGATTCGCTGATAGACGCTGAAGCGTTCCGGAGTTACTGCTTCCACCCACGTATCGCGATACCATTCGAACAACGGAGTTAGAGTATTGGCGTTTTCCCCGCGAGCAAATGTAACGACTGTGGTGAATGCTCCACGTGTATCAGATTTGGGGGAAGAAGCGCCAAGCCCATCAGCCTTTTCACGATTCGTCGTATCTCCGCATCGTCCACATCCAAAGTTGTTGATGCGTCAAGAATTGCCTGTTACGGAACCGTTAAAGATATATTATATTACCGAATTGTACGTACTTCAACATCGCATTCTGCATCCACTAAAATCATCACTTCCATCCAAAAGATTGAAAGAACTTTCTGTTTTCTGTCAGCGTTGCATGTACTTCTGCATGAGACGCTTGGCTTATACCATGCTTCATATATTTTATCGAAAATAATTTTTTGTTACCTCATAGAGGAAGCGGTGCTCGGAAAATAAAAATGTACTGTGTCAATACTTCGAATATTTTAAATGTCGAGACGCGCCATTTTTAGTCGTAACGTACGTTACGAATTAAAGGCTTAGTGGAATGGGCATCACTAAGATGTATAGAGCTGAAGGCGAGGTTCGCTTAAGGTAGTTCTTGCGAATGGTGTTCACTTCGCATAAATTTCAGAGAAATGAGAGGGAATTGACAACACTTCTCGATGGTATAAAAATCTGAAAAAAATCAAGCACATCGAAGGTACTGAAATGATTATTTTCGCATAATAATAATTCCAAAATTTTATTAACAAATTGATGAAAAATGAAATTGTTCAACAAATCTACCAGAAACCTAACTTTTTTTTAATGAAAATGATTCGCTCATTTTTCTGGATACGTATGAAGTTTTTCAGATTTTCTAAATTCACTTGGAATTTTTGTGACTTTCTATACATTTTTCCCATATAAAAGATAAAAATTCAATGTGAATTAAAAAATTTGAAAAAATTCATACGGATTCAGAAAAATGAACGAATCATTCTCATAAAAAAGTTAGGTTTCCAGAAGATTTGTTAAACAATATTATTTTTTATCAATTTGTTAATAACATTTTGGAATTCTTATTGTGTAAAATTTATCTTTTCAGGACCTTTAATATGCTTGATTTTTTCAGATTTGTATACCATCCAGAAGGATTTGCAATTCCCTCTCATTTCTCTGATACTTATGAGAAGTGAACACTTGCAAGGATTACCTTAAACTCGGCGAATTACGTCATATGTACCCGCATACTCACAGTGCAATAGCTGCTGAAGAGTCCACTGCATAGTGCCTCCGGAAATAGCTCGTTCACCTTACGATGCAGTCGACGATCGAAATTCGTATATATTTGTTCCGGCGCCACGCTATCCACGAGAGGTTGCAAAAGTCCACCGTAAGTCCTCTCTGACCGTAGCTTGGCCCATCCCCACACGCACGCGAAGGCCTATACGAGTGAAAAGAAAAAAAGGAGATTTAACTTTTTTCTTAAAATATATATATCTTTTTCGGTAACCTATATAAGGAAGCAAAACACTACATATAAAATATACTCACATAACCGCGCAAAATTGCTACGACGACCAGAAGTTCCTTCGTATTCTCGAGATTTTGTGGAATTACTCTAGTGGTGGATCCAACAAAAAACGTTTTACACTCGGCGAGAATCTCGATCAGTCTTGCGTCGAAGAATATGATCGATTCTGACGTCCCATTGTTGCCGATAAGCGATGTATTCACGACACCCTGAGCGTGGACGCGAAATACTTGACACTCCGCAGAGTTCAATCGTTCCACGTACTCTGCGTATGTTTGCGGGCTTCGTATTCGAATCGAGTCTCGCCACTTTGCCATCCTTAGCAACACGTTTTTCTTTTCGAAAGATGCAGCAGCCTCAGGGAACTGTTCCGTTAACCTTTCGTAAATATCGGTCACGCTGCGCATCTGTGTCATAACAGCCTCATATAACGCATTGACAAAGTGTCGGCGAATAGCGAAACTCCGATTCGGTGGATGACTGTGCCTTCTTAGTACGGTGATTTCTCCATCGACGATTCTTCCGGAAGCCGGACAGTTGTGCATGATGCGGTCTTTGCACGTTACAATACTGTAAGAAAGTGTAGAAATCAGAGCAAGTCATAACTGTAAGACAATAATGATAATCCGAAATTATTTCATTGTACAATCAACGAATTAGATGAATTTTTAAGCTCGTTCGTATTTCATGTATTTTTTTTGCTTTGTCATTTATCGTCGATTTTCGATGCGTGTAGAAATCGGAATTTTTCCATTTTTGTAAATTGCATTGGAGGTGTTCAATAATAAATGAACGAATCATGATAGTGAACAAAAAATGGACTATTCTGCGAAATACTATAATTTAAAAAAATGTATCGAAAAACAAACTATGAATGAGAAAAAATTTGAACCAAGTGTTATCCTGGTAATTTTATCATTCGCTGACCACGCACGCATGAATTATCCCTTCGAGAGTCCTCTGTGAACTCTTACAGTATTTTTATACCGCATTTGTTTCACTATTGAATTTTACATATGTACGTAAAGTGCAATAGCGTGCCATCATTTTTTGTTGTTGACTCTCTAATTAAAAAAGGGTCACGCAAATAAAACAGTCCATCAATTCACCTTTCCTTGGGTAATTCTACACTTTTTTGAGGATATTTGAACGTAAATCGATATTTAGCGAAAGACAAAAGATGTTATTCGAAAGGAATAGCGATCGTTCGCAGAGTTACTCGTTCGTTAGCAGCTTTCTACCGCCATTGTGTTCCTCGTCGATTTCACCAAATTTTATCAAATTCATGAGACGACACCGTGAATTTACTTAAAAAAATGTTTTTCCTTAAAGTCGCATTGGTGCCGGGTAAGACTATGTTTGTATACACGAGCGAATAGCGGCGGCCGCGGTACAAGGTTACATTGTTGTCGTCCGACGACGACCAACGGTCACCATTCGCCTGTAGGTTAGCACACGACGTCGGGTATCAACAATGTAAGCTTGCTGTGCCCTCTGTTTGCTCGTGTACACAAACATAGTCGTACCCGGCAGCGATGCGATTTCAAGGAAAAACTTTTTTTAAACGAATTTAGTAAAATCAAGAAGTAGGAATACAATGGCGGTATAAAGCTGCTAACGAACGAGTAACTCTGCGAACGATTGCTATCGCTTTCCAATAATATCTGTTTTCTCTCGCTAATTATCGATTGATATTCAAATATACTCAAAATAGTGTAGAATTACCACAGGAAAGGCGAATTGATGTGCTGATATCGGAATTGAATTATATTATATATACATGATCCTGTTTAATAGACGGAAAAATCAAAAAAATTAACACAATTGCAATTTACGTACATATGTAAAATTGAATACTGAAAAAATGCAGTATAAAAATACTATAAACATTCACCGAGGAATCTTGAAGAATAATTTATGCGTGCATGGTCAGTGAATGATAAAATTGCCGGTAAATACGTCGTCACCTTCGTTCAAATTTTTTCTCATTCATACTTCATGTTTCGATACATTTTTTATATTATAGTATTTCGTAGAATTGCCAATTTTTTCATTCGCTATATATGATGATTTGTTGATTTATTATCCAACACTTCTAATAGAATTGACTAAAATTGAAAAAACCGATTTCTACGCACATCGGGAAAAGAAAAAGCAAAAAAAAAAAATTCATGAAATACAATCGAGCTTAAAATTTCATTTTTTTCGTTTTTAGGATGAAGTAACTATATCAAACTATATGTAATAGAAAACAAATCGGATACATTTATAAGCAAACGTTACCGTGGACGAATGGAAGAATAAAGTAAATGAGGCAGAGTCATTAAAATTAAGAATTCAAAAACTTACGTTCCTCGGTCGTCCTGTTTGCAGAAGACATACGAGTAACCATTGAAAATTCGTTCTCGTATTCTCTCTCGATTCCGAACATACGGTCCCTACGGCGCGATTCCATCCATAGCTTCTTTTCTCGTCCAAATAAGTCGCGTGTTGCCCGTTCCGGTCGTCGTCACTCATCGAACTCTTTGGAACTACTGATGCTCTGACGCTCGGATTCCGTGCGAATAGCTGCGAATGCTATCCTGAAATGGGCGGAGTCTCTCACTGATCTGATTGGTGCACCTATACCAAGGTACACACACACACACACACATATACATGCCGATCGACTCTGTATCTTTGTTCATACACAGTACGCTTTTCTTGGCTCTCGGGATATTATGTGTCAGGATTATCCCATGTTCGATCACTCCGTCAGCCCGAAGCCGAACCTCCTGTGAACAATAAAAAGTCAACGCGTCATTATTATTATTATTATTATTACATGTTGTTGTGGCGTGATTATTTTAAATACGATGTTTGTCCATGGTGGGAATCGTCGAACGGTTGTTGGTGATCGCGAACACAATGGATACTTTTATTCCGTCAACAGAACCGATGGCGAAGTGCTGTAAGTAATTAGGAATAAGCAAAACTAATACTAATAGAGCTAATTGATTTAATTCAAAATTAGAAAAAGTTAAAGGACATTTTTATTCAAAATATTATTTTTTTCCTCTTAAAAATTTGTGTGGCACGATATTTTCTCGAACATTCGATTTATTCGTTCCGTGATTGGTCGACGTTCGTGCGCAAGTTCCGTTGATCTCTCTAACACAAGGAACTCTCTAGTTTTTTTGACAGCTGATGGATCAGGTCGCCAGCCACTGTCGATCGAATATGAAATAAAATAATTTCATTATATTATATTTAGCTATTTTTTTAAACATTATGTTGTGTACTGAGTCTTGAATCCTCCTTCGTTGCTCTCAATATTGTTAAAGCTGTTGTTTCCTATAGGTATCTCCACTGCAAAGAGCGGCGCCTGAAAAACTGTCGCGCAACAGCAAAAGTTGTTGATGGACAGTTCGTTTTGGGAGGTGTTCACAGTCATCCTGTTAACCCTCGTCTCACAAGAAAAAAACGATTTACTGGTGCACTGTTTGCCGCCGTCACGTCTTCGCTACGTACTTTCCGCAATATTTACGATGAATTGTGTGAAAGGTAAGACATTTTTAGACTGCATAATCTTGACTTGTACTTTAAAAACAATCTTCCAAATCTTTGCTTCTGAAAGTATCCGTATAGTGACCGTAACCATATCGTAGTAACCGGATAGTATAGTGACACCGCCATCTTTAATATAGATCCTCCGATTGTTTGCGAGCGAATTTTTTTGACAGTTTAGGTTCGACATTCGAAGTTAAGATTCGTGTTATGCCTAGCAAGTTGACGGACGGCAATCGGACCGAAAAAGGGACATGTCCTTAGGGGAACGAAACGGACCGTAAAAAATGACAAACCGGACTGTACATTTTTTGTTGGCATTTGGTCTTTTTATTTCGGTGGCGGAAATCAAAAACGGACCGAACTTTTTTTTTCAAAAAATTTGCTTTGGTCCGTTTTCAGTTTCCGCGACCGAAAAAGGACCAAGATCGTATTTTTATTATATCCTTTCATTAAAAACAGAATTAAAAGCAAAACAAAATTTTTTAAAACTTAGTCAAAATTTTTTATAAAAAACGTTCGGTCCTTCCTCGGTTTCCGCAACCGGAAAAGGACCAATCCAAAAACGTACGGTCCGTTTTACCGTTTTTGCGGTCCGTTTCGTTCCCCCCACAGACGTGTCCGTTTTTCGGTCCATTTTTTAAAGTTTTTTTCCTAAAAACGTATACGGGTCCGTTGGGGAACGAAACGGACCGTAAAAACGACAAAACGGACTGTACATTTTTTGTTGGCATTTGGTCTTTTCTCGGTTGCGGAAACCCAAAACGGACCGGACATTTTTTTCGAGCGAGTTAATCATTTTAAAAACCCCACTCAGGATATAAAAACATGTAGCGGTTGCATTAAAAAAATAGGAAATATAAGAAAAATATATTGAAATAAATAATTTTTTTTTTTTAATGATTAGAAAATGCTCCTAAGCAATTAATAATTGAGGGATTTTTTATGATAATTTGTTTCCGTCGAAATAAAAACTAAAACGCGTTTTATGGACTGAATTCGATTAAGACTTAATGTAATAGACCTGCTGTCAAATTACGACCAATCACAAGAAGTCTTCAATATCAAATTCATCTTTATTATTCAGAGACCCAGATGGTGCGGCCGAAGTTCCATTCGTATCTGTGGAGACATCCATGCTGCGATGGAGACGGACCATTTGTCCGCGTATGCCAAAGACTTTGACAGAGTATGCAGAATTTCTTGAAATGGAACGGTGGCAGACGTTCAAAAGATATGAAGGTGGCCAGTTAAATGTTGCAGCCGTTAGAAGTGCGGATGGATCGACTTCGATACTATACGGCGACATAGAATTCTTACGCAGTATTACCACGGTCCGCATATACGTTGATGCAACATTTGCAGTCTGCCCACGCAAGCCAAAGGTCCTGCAATTTCTAACAATAGTGGCTCACATTGATGACACTGTAAGCGATTCATAGCCAATCTTTAGAATGTTTTCGAAATTCAATGTCAACAAATTTCTTTAATTCACCATGTCCTTAATGATTCATGTTCTATTGTTCAGACATTGCCAATCGCATGGGCGCTCATGGAACGTAAGACCTACCATGCATACGTGTCTGTATTACATCATTTTACTAATGTGCTTGCCCCGCACATTCGTCCGATATCTTTCATGACCGATTTCGAAAGCGGTCTTGCTTCAGCGCTGAAAACAATTTATCCGGAAGCGACACCGCAACGCTGCTATTTCCATTACTGCCAGGTACAAGATTAAATAATGTTTGATTCATATATGTACATTAGGTTAACCTACTGCGCATGTATATTGACAATGTGCAGTAATTAACGAGTCTCAATTCGATTGTTACAGGCTTTAATGAGGAGAGCTAAAAAAGAGCGCATACTGCATCGCATCCGGCGTTCCGAGGACATGCAAATAGTCTTTCGAAAACTTATGGCGCTGCCATTACTACCTGCGGAAGACATTATCACTGCATTTCAGTGGATTGTCGAAAATACACCCCTGGATATTTCCATGTATTTTACACGGCTGTACCAGTACATTGAAACATTTTGGTTGAATACCGTCGGTCCCCAAGTGTTCACTGTATTTGGCGCTGAGTGTAAGACTAACAACGCGGTAGAATCGTACCACCGGGTGCTCAGGACACGGATAGGTGTACACCCGTCCATCTGGCAATTCACAGGTAAATGATAGTCAGAACAATACTTAACATATACAAAGAATCTTTATTAACGTTGTTTGTGTATATTTATCTAATTTTATTTTCCATCTGCAGCAGTATGATGTCGTTAGATTCCGGGCTGTCGATAAGTCGACCATCTGCGGAACGCCAAATCGTGCAGCAACAAATCTTGCGCCGGGCCTGGGATTTGTATCTTCAACGCCTAATTGACATACCAAGATTTCTTGCATGTGCCAGTGCTTTTTTGAGGGCGTTCAATCCTGGCAATATAATGGTTGAACCGAATCAGGTTTACCACTTTGTACATCCGGTCGTGAATAGTAATGTTGGCTAATAATTATCTTTGCACATCTTCAATTTCCTTTTCAAGCTATACGCCTCACTTAATTTGATGCCTTGAATTGCAGGAGTTAATGAGAATCGAATCCAGTTCCTGTTAGAAGAAACTCTGGATGATATTCGTGTATTTCGGCGACCACTGGAAGGTGGGGGAGAAGAAATTGTCCTTCGTAAGTTTCACGTTTGAAATGAATTTGGTCATTGTAGACATATTTTTGAGAGAAAAGCTTGCCCAATCACACATGCAATTAATTCCCGAAACTTTTAATATGTTTTCAGTTCCGGGATCCAATTTTCGACCGTGTACGCTGTGCAGAATCGAGGTAATGGACACAATATGCCTTCCCTGTTGCCATTGGATTGGTTGCGTTGGGTGCACAGCGAACTTCATGTTATTGGCTCGATCGCAAGAGGCAGCCATCAGGTGTTCCGTCTGTGCGTTAGTTATTAAAACGTTTCGTCGAATAAGTCAGCAATAGCAAAAATCTTTTCCGCTCTTTTCTGTTTTCTCGGCACTCGTAAAGCGGGCAGCCCACCATTCCTCCGTGAACTGTCTCTACACACGCTTCGTTGATTGATGGAAGCTCGCTTCTAGATCTCCCCACTGGTCGAGGCAATAAGCATGGTTAAAATCGGTTCGTGGAGGAATGGTGGGCTGCCGCAAAGGGTAATAAGACGAGTCGTCAGTAATTTTTATTTTTGTTATATAACCGAAATAAAACAAGTCTGACTAACTATCTTCATTAATTATTAATACGTCACCTTCTGGGTTGAACATCTCATTTTTCGACTGGATTCGTGAAACTAAGATCAAACAAACAAACAAAGAACAATTTTCCAAACTACATATATAAGATCAAAAGAACGCATAGAGTAGAAAAAAGAATTCTCCAACTTTCAGGCAAATTAATATCTGGAGGGAGAAACTAGACCTGCTGACAAGGAACTGCAATTAGAGAGTATTTTACAAACAATTTATCTGTTTGCAAATGCCGTTGCCCATACCAGAAATAGTTTGCGTCATTTTCTGCAACAAGTCAAACTCTACAGTATTGAGCGAGCAACTTATTCGGCACGCTCAATGACCGTTTCATGTTTTTAAATTTCTTTATTTCTGTGAGTAATTTCATTTGACAGTCGATTAGTCTACTGTGGTTCAACATCGCTCGGTACATCGCGTACGTATTTCTCATTATCAAGATTCCGTTCCTCCCTGTTTTTCGAAAAGGATTTTCTGAGCGTGCCGCAGCGCCTCTATCGATCCAGAATGAAGAGATCTTTCATCACACCCGTCTCCGATACAAATTAAAATATTCACATGGCCCGCTCAAATTCGGATGTGAAAATGTATGCATATCTGCCGATAAAAATTGAAGTTTTTCCTCCTCTCACTCGATAGTGAAGATACCGAGGGGAGGGTCGACATCAATATCCAAACTGCAAAAGTATTTTTTTTCTACGATTATAGACCTAAAAAATTATGCATTTCTCATTGTATTTCTGTTAAGCGCTATTCCTCTTGAACCTTTTTTCCAATCTTTGAACGGTAGCATCATCGTCAGCATTTGTGCGCTTTCTGTGCACAGCAGAAAGCGCAACGTCCGGTAATCGTTTTCAATATTGCCCGACGTGCAACTGTATTTTTTCTACTATTATAAACGTATAAAATTGTGCATTTCCATCCTCTTGTTATTTTCCTGTTTAGCACCGTTCCTTTTGAACCTTTTTCCCCATCTTTGAACGGTATTAACATCGTCCGCATTTTATCTAGATTCTTCCAGCCCTACGTCCCAGAAAACCTTGCGGCGGAATGAAAACCAGCAATGTCCGTGGCAAGCCCGTTGAAATTTTTTTTTTTAATTATTTTTCAGCATTTCGACTGAAATCTATATTTGATAATATATAAGCAGGAAACAAGAGCTTCGGATTTGTTAAAAATCACGTGACGAAAAAAAGACGTTTCAAAATAACGATAACAATTTATCGCTCATCAATTATCAATAATACTTCATAATAATAATCAATAATACTTAATTGCTTCTCGAGCCGTCGACAAGAATCATAGAACGCTCTAATTTTCGTTTTAAATATTATTTTTCGTGCGGACCGTAGGAGTTGATACGTCACTGTCGGAGCAGCATTGACATTTAGCGACATCCCAGGCCAAATACCAATCACCTACCCATCAAGTAGGTATCTGCATTGCCGACCGCTCGTATCTCCGACTGTCGGTAAATGATCACATTCATGCAAAAGACAATTCTTAAAAAATCCTTTTTACTCAGGATGCCTTACCGACGAAAGATTCCAAGGCGTTTATAATATTCAACCAAAACGGGTTATTAACTAGACAGTATTAAATGTGTGACCGACGGCATTTTTTTATTGTCATAATAAACGATATATACTATATTTCGTCTTTACTGTGATATGCATGCGTCTTCAAGAATTAGTATGGAAATTGCTCTTCGCAGCAGACATCTTCTAATTTGGCGCCACCGATTTGGGAGACGTTCTGTACTAGAGACCTTACGCTAGGTGAGGTTGGTCATGAAAGAGATTTTGCTTTCGGTCATCTATATGTTAGCCCCAACACAAAGTCTCTAGCGCATTACGGCTCACAAACCATTTCCGTACTAGAAACCCGATATACGTGTTTAAATGCAATTTCCGTCCGATATCTTCGGACTCCAATGCATATTAGAGTCAAAAAGTAAAATAGCGTAATGTTTATTGACAATAATATATAAAACCCGACGGATAAACGTTCTATACTCACCATCTGGTAACCCGTCCTGACTGAATGGGATAACAATCTTTGAATCTTCCGCCAAGTCGAGCCGACTTAAAAAGGGATTTCAAACGATACTCTCACCAAGGATGGGGTAATTTACCGACACTCAAAGGTACGAGCGGTCGGCAATGCAGATATCTGCTTGTCCCAAAGTTACAGATTTTCGCCGAAAGATGACGCTAAGCGTAAACGCTGCAACGATATTACCGCGTTGACATCGGAATACGAAACACCGCTGCTCACCGCGGCGTTAGTAATTACACGATCAAAACAAGCCTTGTGTGTCGTCTGCTCGCTTGAAACGGCACCGACGACGGTCGAAGTGTGTCCCGCTCGTACGCCGAGAAACGGCGTATCACTGGCACAAAAGGGGAGACGCACGTACCGCAATGTTTTTTAGCGAAAATGATTACTAGGCATATATCTATCTATGTATCTATGTATATCTATATATCTCTATGTGTTTTACTATGAGGGGGAGATACTTGCGTCTATCTAGTTTGCTCAGTTTATGAATCCTCACATATAGAGAAAATGATAAAATTTTATAAAAATTCGAGTATTTGTCTCTCGATATGTGAAGTTCGATCTTGAACTATAAAAATTTGCCAGGCAATTTTTTCAGATTTTTATCTTTATTTTGATTTTTCTTGTTTTTTACATGGAAAAATGTGCAAAAATCAAAATAAAGATAAAAATCTGAAAAAATTCATACGTATTCCGAAAAATGAACGAATCATTTTCATAAAAAAAAAAGTTGAGTTACCGCATATTTTGATGAACAATTTTTTTTTCAACAATTTGTTAATAACATTTTGAAATTATTATTATGCAAAATTAGTCTTTTCAGTGCCTATAATAAGGATGAATTTTTTCAGATTTTTATAACATCGGGAAGTGTTTGCAATTCTTCCCCGAATTTCTCGAATTTAGGCGAAATGAACACCACTCGCTCCAGCTATCTTAAAAAAATTTCAATTGCTTTTCCGACATGAAGTTCCGCATTAAGGTGTCGCTCGACAAACCGTCCGTTGAGTTTTCGCTAAATTTGTAGATAATTGCACCGCCGACGATCGCAGTGACGACAACTCTTGTACGATGAAGATAACTCCCGGATGACTCGAGACGACCCGACGCGATTTTACATCCCGTGAGACCGAATACTATGGAGATGATGAAAAATGGCTTTAGACGCCGAAACAATTGGCTCGTCATTTTATTCGACAGCTTTCTTTTTTTTCCTCGTTAGCTATTTATTCAAGAGTTCTTGTGCATGACAATGAACAAGTAACGACTGCCGAGTTTTCATGTTCACGGAACACAATCGATTTAATTTTGTCATTACGTTGAGTGCATTATCGATCGAACGGATAATTACGTTCAATAACATAATGAGGTAATGAGGTAATAACCTCACTATGTCCACACTATGTAATAAGTCCAGGAAAATATTAGTACCTGGAAATAAACATAAAGGGTGCCCAAGAACGGTGCAAATTAATGTACAGTAATGTTGTGACTTAACGGAAGCGACTAACTCGGGGGGGAGGGAGGGGGGGGGGGGTCACAGGGGGAATCGAAAAAATGGCAAACGACAAAATGCTTCATATTGCTATATGGGACAAAATATTTTAGAAATATTTCCAATCTTTCAAATATTCCAGAATATTTTGAAAATATATATGGAAATAAAATTTTGAAATATAATCCCGAAATATTGCAACGAAACATTTCAGAAATATTTTCAATATTTTAAGTCTTACAAAATATTTCGAAAATATACTTAATCTTTCATACATTTGGAATATTTCTGAAACGGTGATAAATATTTTGGAAGCGAATATTAGCAGATGTATACTGATCTATGTTCAGAAGGCACGAAAAATAAAAAATGTCATGGTTCGTGGATATATTTCAATACAGTCCGACTATGTAATGAGTCATACCACTACATGTTATTGGCACTCTTGAAGGGGCTCAGAGGAACCCCATTGATGAAGTGCTGGAGGTCAGAGTGGTCACGTCTCTCCCTTCGATATAATTTTAATGAAGATTGAGGGCCGTTTCGAGATTTTACGCGAATTCTAAATTTTTGAAAAATGTCTGTGGTAGCTCTAACTTTCGTAAATTTTGAGCTATCATCCTAAAAATGCATATATATACAATACTATGAACAAAGACCTTTGGTATTGAATTTGGCTGAAGTCAACCTAATGGATCAGATTTCATCGAATTTTTATTTTTTTTAAGAACTACTAAAAACGGTATAATTTGAGTAAACATGGAGGTATCGAGCTTAAATTTGGCACAGGAATGGACTAATACGGTACAATGTTTCGTATTAAATTCGGCAAAAATGTATCCAACCGTTCAAATTTTATTGGATTTTGAAAATTTTGAATTTTTTTGACACAAGTTTCTGAATCATACATCACGCAAAGAGTAAAATGATTTATAGTTTCGTAATCAGTGCTGAAGAATATATTAAAGATTGCCTTAAAACGACGCAATTCTCATAACGACGCTTTCTCATAATGTTCTATTATTTTTTATGTCGATATTGGGTGATAACCGAAACTAGGCGAAAGTGGGGAAAACGGATCAGCACTCTTGCTCGGCGGCTTTTCGCGTCAAATCTAACCACCGAATTAACATTTTTTTTTGTATCTTAGAAAAATGTGTGATTTACATTATGGTTGCATTACAGTTACGGATTATCGGCGATTCTTTTCGGAATATCTTAAGCGCTTACGCCACAGTCAAATTTCGATTTTTTTTTCCTAATCGTTCATAGTGTGAAGAATATTCTGTTAAATATTTATATCGAAATTCAACGAATTACGAAAGTGGCGGAGCGTTCGAGCAGCGGTGCGGTCGAGCTTTGAACGCGTTTTTCTCAAAACGTGATTTTCAAAAACAGTGTCCTTGATGTCTCAAAAATTGCTTGATGGATTTTTATGAAAATTTGTACTGATATACTTCAAAAGATTCTTTAATCCTTGACGGTCTCACATTTGAAAAAAAATAATAAAAAATTGTTTTTAAAAATGATTTAATGCGTCGAAAAATGGGTAAAAATCAACTTTTTTCAAATTGACCATTACGCCAATTTTTTCCCCCTCATCAAGGACGGCGTTATACAGTAGAACCCTGATTATCCGCTTCAACCTTGATTATCACCCATTTTTTCTATTAAAAAAAAAATCAAAGCCAATGGAAAAATCTGAAAAAATGTATACGTATCAGAAAAATGAACGAATCATTTTCATCTTAAAAAAAGTTTCGTTGTCCGGTGATTTGTTAAATAATTGATTTTTTGATTAATTTGTTAATAACATTTTGGAATTATTATTATGCAAAATTAATCTTTTCAGTACCTTTAGTATGCATGCATTTTTTCAGATTTTTATATCATCGAGAAATATTTGCAATTTTCTCTTATTTTTCTCGAACTTATGCGAAATGAGCCCGAAGCGAAATAGTTACCTTACCACGAGCGCGGTTCCCGGTGCGACGAGCAAGAATGTACAATATTTCGCGCTAACGTTAGGATAACCGAGCGTTCGGATAAACGGAGGCATCGTTCGGATAATAGAGGTTCTACTGAAAATCGGTATTTGCAGTCCAGTGATTCGGACGTCCGGGGGACCAAATTATTTTCCAAGCCCTTCGCAGTTGAGAATGTCTGCATAGTACCATTTTTTTCGTTTCAATGTGCATAATTAACTACATATATGAAATGCAAACTAATTATAAATAAATATAGGTAATTAAACCAACATTTTTTTCAATACTTAAATATGTAGCCATGGAAGGCGATTTTAATAGGCAGTTTCCTCTAGAAAGTAAGTGCCTAAAAATGGTTTCTGTCCAATCGGAAAGGCGTACATTTTTAAAAATTATTTGTGGAAAATTTTTCTTGAAAAATAAAAAAAAACTAAAATTTAAGTACAGTAGAACCTCTTGACTAGTTACAATGGCATTTGGTACAACTTGCTTAATTGTTAAATAGTGTGAACTAAAGCTTTAGATACTTTTTTCATTATTAGTACGTAAACTAGTCTAAAAAAAAACCTCGGAAGACACACCGTTAATCCGACCCCGTTTAATCGGGGTTCTACTGTATTGCCACATGTGACAAATGGAAGAACCAGTTTCATGTAACAATGTCCAACTCCAAATTTAAGTGCCTCGTCGTTGGGCTGACTATTACAATTGTATCATTCAAGGCCACCAATCTAAAAAAAAAAGTATTTCCGTATAATTATGACTGCCGCTGTAGATATACATGTTCCCCGTAGAATCCCATATTGACAAGCGCCACGAAACAGACGTATAGTTGGAGCAATATTTGCGACACGCATAGCCCATATCACAAATATAATTGCCTCCGTTTCGCGGCCCGTGTATATCTGGGATAAAACCGTTTCCTTATGTTTGCAGCTGCCTCTATATAAGTTACCCCACTCCGAGTCAAACCGTCAGAAAGTCGACCTTTTAAAAAAAATAGAAACTTCATTACAATTAATAATTATTTGGAAGAAATTTGTGTAAGTTTTTTTCACTATTTTTGGATCGCTTCTTGTTGGGATACATAGAACCTCAGTTATCCGAACCCGTCTGAACCGCATCTGCTTCGGATAATCTAAAGGCAAATTCTTTTCCAACGACATTATAATATGTATATAAATAAGACATATCGCACCCTCAGAACAACAGTGTAACATTTTATATGGGTATCCCATAAGAGATGGAACACTGTTGTTCTAGGGATGCGATATATAAATGAAATAACCGATTATATTATACTTCAAAACATATTTTTAAGGTAGTCCTTGCGAATAGCGTTCACTTCGCATAAGTTTCAGAGAAATGAGAGGGAATTGCAAACACTTCTTGATGGTATAAAAATCTGAAAAAAATCAAGCATATTAAAAGATGAAAAGATTCCAAAATGTTATTAACAAATTTATGAAAAATATAATTTTTCAACAAATCTCCCGGAAACTTAACTGTCTTTTAATTGAAAATGATTTTTAAAATCACTTTGAAATTTGTGATTTTCTACACATTTTTTCCATATAAAAAGAAAAAAATTCCGGATAAAAACATCGCGAATCACGCATACGTTTTTACCCATTCACTGTGGTGTAAAGCCTTAAATCAAACATCGCGTGTTGTTTAACAACTGATATATCGATGGCTAAGGTCGTATATTTGACCCGTGTCAAATGCGCCTTATTCTCAGCCGCCGATGTGTATTATATGAATTATATAGTACGAAAATGTTACAGAAAAATCGCGCAGACTTCAAATCGCAAATCGACGATTCATTTTCTTCCGGGCCCCAATCGAGTTTTATATTTTAAAAAACTGCGCTTTATTATTTCGGATCGACTGTTGAATATTAACAGCCATAGGAGAGAGCGGGGCAAAAATGAGACAGTGGGGCAAAACGTAATTTTCCAACAACTTTTGGATGGTGGCGGTGGTGGCGAGTGGGACAAACGGGGTTGAAAATGCGGATGTATCATTAGGACAAAATGGGACATCCAAAAATTATTGGAAAATTGAGTTTTGCCCCCCCCCCCCCCCCCCCCACTGACCCGTTTTACCTCACTGTCCCATTCTGCCCCGCTTCCCCCTACATTTTGTGGCAGAAAGGCGAAGGAAAAAATATGAGGTTTGTACAAGTGTTCTTTATTCAACGCTTTATTGAACACACTGACGGATGTTACAAATAGCTGGAAAAAATGAATAATCGTTCACCTTTAGATCGTCACGGCGAACCCAGCAACGTTCGATCCCGAGTTCTATTCATAGTGACGACTAACCGAATTTCACCTCGTGCCTTTTCTCCTCGATAAATATCGAACATTCTTAAATTACTGCAAAAGTTCTTCGACGAGTGTTAACAAAGAATTTTCCCAATATTTTTTGGCATGCAATCGTGAAAGTCGTCAGGGTAACAATAGTAGTAGATTTATTGACAATATCCCAGATGGAACAATTTTTGATACATAGCATTACATAGTGTAAGCTGTCCTGAGAATATAAATATATTGTCAATTGGCCATCGACCTAAGTACTTCAGCCACGGGTAATAATAATTAATTGGAGAGATGCTGATCCATTTCGCTGCGATGTACCTGGCTCTTTTGCCATTTGCACAATGCATACAGGTAATAAAAAAAATACTCGGAGACTGTACTTCAGTGTAGTTGAGATAAAAAACGATTTTGAATGAAATACATACATTTCATAGATAGAGAGGCACATGAGCAAGGAAGAAGTTTGGAAGACCTTTCAAACTGGACACGATAATGGTACGTTTCAACCACCATCGTAATTCGTTTAATGGAACTGCTTTTTTCAATCTTTTTAACAAGTTTTCACAAAAAATTTCTTAGTGCCGGACTATCAGATAGTGCGGCTATATCACACTTTGCACAAACGCGACATAAATGACAATTCGACCCAGATGGTAAAGTACAATGTCGTCGGCAGAACAATAAGTCTCTATTTGGAACCCACCGAAGGAATACTGGCGGGAGTATCGACTCCGGTATGGACTGTGGCAGAGGATGCCGGAGAGCCGGGAAAATTAAAACACACGCTGCAACCGAATGTACAAACATTTTATTTTTCCTTACTTAAACGATAAAAAATGCCCTCCTCCACGAGTAATTTTAAAAAAGCGGGTCGACTAAAAATGTATTCGATTGCATTGGTTTAATAGCTCCTCGCGAATATCGGTCGGGCTTACCAAGACGTCTCGAAAATGGCAGCTGTCGTCGCGTACGAAGGAGAGGACGGCGAGACCCTTGTCGTAAGTAATCTTTCGACTTGGAGTACTTTTAATCGTTCGATAAAAGCGCAAACTCGACTTCGTAGTTGAAGCGGCACGAAGCTGTGTCGAGAAATCTACAGGATTACGTTTATCAAATTTGATACCGCGAACGAAATTTTAGCACGGGAATTTGCCGGAGGACTCGGTCATCCGTCCATTGCCACATCATCTTCACAATACCGTTCTGAGAGAATCAAGGGATTTGGAGGATTTTTTGCCGGACGGAGTTGACGGTGAAGCGGATTTTCGACGATCGCATCCTCACGTAGTCTTCAAAAGACGCGAAGCAGACTTGAACGCGAATCACGATGACATAAGTGAGTAAACATTTTTGTGATGGCATTCAAAAATCGCATCATCCCCCAAACCCCTCGTTAAGGTAGTGCTTGCGAATAGTGTTCACTTCGCACAAGTTTCAGAGAAGTGAGAGAGAATTGCAAACACTTCTGGATGGTATAAAGATCTGAAATAAAAGTTGAAAATTGAAAGTTAAAAGGTAAAAATTGAAAGATGAAAGTTGAAAGTTGAAAGTAGAAAGTTGACAGTTGAAATTTTTATATCAATTCGTCATAATGTCCCTTTATTCGCAAAGCTTCCTCTATGAGGAAGCAAAAATCGTAAATTTTGCAGCTCATTGCATTACTCTTATGGAGAATTCGCAACGATTCGCCGTATTTACGTTATAACAGCTAAGAAAATGCTACCACATACATAAAAAACTTATGTATTGTTCAAATGATAATCGCTTTAAGGTTTGGCATTTTCCGAAGAAGATTGACAGCACCGTTATTTAATTATTAATAAATGAAAAACTCTTGGTCGTCTTCGCTTGGGAACTGACAAGCTGCTGTCTCTCTCGTCATAATGTCCCTTATTCGCAAAGCTTCCTCTATGAGGAAGCCAAAAATATAGTAAATGCTTCCTCATAGAAGCTTCGCGAATTTCAATTTTCAACTTTTATGAAGAAGCGATATGAAAATTTCAATTTTCAGCTTTTTTTTCTCATTAACGATGCTGTACATCGTTCTGAAATTTAAACAGACTATTTGCAAGGGGGTAATACACATTCACAAAAATTTTCATTGCAGTGGTAGCATTTTGACTTTACTCCACAACAACCTTAAAGGCGCTGAAAAGAGTAATTTTACATAATTCTAATTCCAAAATATCGTTAACAAATTGATGAAAAATAACAATTTTCAACAAGTCTCCCGGAAACTTAACGATTGTTTAATTGAAAATGATTCGTTCATTTTCCTGAATACGTATGAATTTTTTCAGATGATTAAATTCACTTTGAATTTTGTGACATTCTTTACATTTTTCTCAAATGAAAAAAAAATCAAAGCGAATTTAAAAATCTGAAAAAATTCATACGTATTCAGAAAACTGAACGAATCATTTTCGTTAAAAAAAGTTTGGTTTCCGGGAGTTTTGTTGAACAAATTTTATTTTTCATCAATTTGTTAATAACATTTTGGAATTATTATTATGCAACATTAATCTTTAAAGCATCTTTAATATGGTTGATTTTTTCAGATTTTTATACCATCCAGAAGTGTTTGCAATTTCCTCTCACTTCTCACAAACTTATGCGAAGTGAACACTATTCACAAGGACTACCTTAAATATCGATGAGCGACTGTAAGAAAAAATTCTGCTGAAGTTCAATTTTTTTTTGTCATTGAAATTCGACCGGTTCATTTATGATTGCAGGGGTCGTGAAACGGGAGAGAAGAAGCTCCGGAGCGACCGTCAATGACACATCAGAAACAAGTATACCGGACATTATTTATCCGGAAATGTTGATAATTGTCGATTCCGTTATTTACGAGTGAGTTTAGTTTTTTTTATCGGTTGTACTTAGGACCAACACCAAAATATTTCTTTGTACAATATGAACATATTCACCTATTTTACAGAGCCATTGGAAAAAAATTAGAAGAAGTCACGCGATACGTTCTCGCATTCTGGAATGCGGTCGACTTGCGTTACAGATTGCTGGAGAAGCCGATGATACGTTTGAACATTGCCGGTATAATTATATCTCTGGTAATTATAAAAAAATGCCTACATTACTTTCTTTTTCATTTAAATCATTCAAGTTTATGGGCTTCTCTCAGTGGCTTCGACAGTTGTGCCGGACGGAAGATTTACAACAATAACAATTTGATTTTTTGCTTCCCCTGGCATACTGAACGACCGAAGAGCGACCCTAAAAGCGACAGTTGTTATGTTCCAAAAATTAACCACACTAATGACCGCTAAAGCGACCGCTCTGACGACACATTTTTTTGCCGTGTTTCGGCAATGAAGTCGTTTGTTTGATTGGCGACCGACTAAACAACCGTAATAGCAATGTTGAATTTTTACCAGAATAAACAGTTTTCGACACGTGATGCACGATAAAATATAGGATTTATTATTAGTGAGATCGTTCTTTTTCGTGTTAACATGAAGTCGTAGAGAAACAAACTAAACAAAACAAAGGTAACCAGGGACACGGTTGGCATGCAGCCTCAAAAAGATGGGAGAACAAGAGAGATGCGTCGGTAAAGACGATTTTCCCCAACAAGCAACCATGTAGGAAACAGACGGTAGCTTTTACGGTCGTTTGTTCGGTCGACAATCAAAGAAGCGACTTCACTCCCGAAATGCGGCAAAAGAATGTCGCTAGAGCGGTTGCTTCGCCGGTCGTTAATGTGGTTAGTTTTTGGAACATAACAACCGTCGCTTTTAGGTTCTTTTTCTATTTATTTTTTTCATTTTTCATAGGAACCGGGCGGCACTCCCTACTTGACACTTGATTCAGGCAGCGTGTACATCCAGATAGCTTTAAGAAATATCAGCTCTTACCTCTACGCGGAGTCTTACAGATTTCCATTGGAATCTTACGACATAGGAATGGTGATGACAGGGTAAGAATGTTATTCTCGTAATTAATTACTGGCGAATTTGTTTTGCTCCTCGCGACTCTGCATTGATTTAATTTCGTTGTCTCCAAAGTCTCAACCTGCACGGTATCAGGCCAGACGGATCAAAGAGAATGATTCACGGTAAGTCACCGAAGGCATTCGACAAAATGCAAACGGGTGATGAATTCAATGCATTTTTTTTCATCATTCAGGCGTCGGCAACTTCCGATGTGCCTGCGACAGAAATGACACTGCAATGAGCACCAGGTCCCTGGGAATAATCAACGATAACGGTGGTTACAAGGGAATTAAGACCACCGTCCACGAACTCGCCCACTTGTTAGTCGGTCAAAAATTAATTATAAAAAGAAAATCTTCCAAACCAGGATTGTAATTTTTCGTTTCCTTTTTTTTAAGACTGGGTGCACTTCACGATGGAGGTCCGATAACTGAAGATTGCCCTACTACGGACTCATACCTAATGACGACCTCCCGACGTTGGATTTCAAACGATTTACAATTCTCCAACTGCAGTTTAAGAGATATCTACGATTTTCTCAGGTTCTTCATCCGTTACACATTACTGAAATAAAAATTGTCTCCATCGGAGTAACAAAATTGTGAGTGATATATATATATATATATTTTTTTTAAACAGTTCTCCCGAATCAACTTGCCTACGTAACAAGCCGCGGGCCGACCAAGCCCTCCCCCGACTATTGCCTGGACAACTTCTGACGCTTGACGAACAATGCGAAAAGATCACCGGCAGAAAAGCCTGCCACGTAAGTCCACGATGATCGTCTGGCTACATTACGATATTTTTTACTGTGAAAACATCTTTATTTCTAAAACAGCCGAAGACGTTTTTACACACAATTCCAGCGTGCACACGATCGCTCACTATTTTTTAAATAAACGAACAATAATCTTGGATCAGACTTGCCTGGAGGTTAAACGTTCCGATTGTTCCAGCACGACGCACGCGTCTGCACAGCCCTCACATGTAAATCTAAGTACCCTAAACTCTGCAAAAGGCTCGCTGCGGCTGCCGAGGGCTCTTCCTGTGGAAACGAAATGGTAAGAATGCTGTTTATCAAGGCCCTTGCGTTTCCCTACCCTAGCAGACCCGACCACTGCGGAAATCACCATGTTTTCACGGTGGTTTTCACTATTGTGTTGTTGTGCAAAAAATTAACGAAGTATTTTATCGGTACCACTACGCAAACCACCGCTCCACGATATTCGTTTTAAATGTTGGTTGCGACGGTGGTGACGACGGAATAACCCACCGGTCACTCAAATTTCTTTTCACGGTGGTTAATGGGTACCGAAAAAAGGTTTAGTAACATTGGAAAATATTAGTTTGACTTAGCATCATGAATTATATAAATTTAGGATACATTACTATATTACGCATTCTGAAGTAACAAATAAACCTAACGACCTAAAGTTGGCCTCGAACCCGGGGACCTTTCGCATGCTGTCCTGGAACCATAACGCTACACTAACGCCGATCATTGAATTATTCTCTTCCCCTAGTAAGATTTGATCGTAGCAAAAGATTTCTTACCTGAAGTGATAGGACAATGATTATTTTATTTATTTACTTACTGAAATGATTACTGAAAAGAAAAGGTACTTTACATGTGTCCTAAGTAAAGATTCTTGTTATTAGCATTTATTTATGTTCATTATATATAAAAATAAATGCTAACAAAAAGAAACTTTACGTAGGACTCATACAATAAATAAATCAAATATTCATTGTCCATTCACTTCAGATAAGAAAACTTTTGCTACGTTAGGATCTTGCTAGAAAAGGGACAAATTCAAATAATAAGCGGTAGCACAGTGTTAGAGTTCTAGGCTAACATGCGTAAGGTAGCGGGTTCGAAACCAATTTTAGGTCGTTAGGTTTTTCTTTCTGCAGATTCTGATAATCGAGGTTCTACTGTAGTACAAACTTCAAATAATTCAGATGAAACATCGCGAAATTCGTACGATACCCTAACGGACTCAGCCACCAACCAAACTTACTAAAAAAAAAAAAACCACAGTGATTTATTGTCAAAACGTAACCGATCAACGCATTGTAAAAACCACGTCCACAGCGGGCCCAAAAGTTCCGAGGGAAGTTTACGATGTGGTGTGGGTTTTTAAAGAACCACCGTACAAACCACCGTTCGAATAAACTATTGCAAGGTTGGAACACAGTGCTATTGTCGTCAAAACTACCTCCGAAATCATCGTACGAATCACTGTCCGAATAAACTGGAGTGAGGTTTCAACACGGTGGTATTGTCTTCAAAACTTTATGGTGGATCATTTTGTTACCTCTTAAGACGAGCCGGGCTTAAAATGCCCGATCCGAAATGATAAGAGTCACAACCACGTGAAAATGGCTGTCTTCTAACATTTTGCATCGGAAATTTCAAGTTGCAGGAAATAGTCCAAACCCGATGACGATTTCCACGGCGTCCCCAGTGAAAAATTCAACAGTGGTTTCAAAGTGAAACCAACTTTGACCTCATCCGTTCGAAGCCATACTTTGAGATCATCGGAATAGTGGTTTTACGGTAATTTCGACAGTAAAACAATCATCCCGCAAGCTCCCTTCAGTTTCCTTGGACGGTGATTTGAACGGTAGTTTCTACGATAAAACAACCGTGTTGCAGGCTCACTCGAGTCTACTCGGACGGTGGTTTAAAAGGTAGTTTTTTTCGACAAAAATCACCGCGTCACAAGCTTCATCGAATGTAATCTGACGGAAGTTTGTACGGTGGTCTGGAAGGTCGTTATTTTAAAAGCCACCACACTGCAAGTTCACAGTAGTTTGTGCGGTTACGTTTTGACAATAAACCACTGTGGTGTTCTTGGTGACAACCACCGAAGCTTTTCACGGTGGCCGAGCTGGCTAGGGATCTTTGGGGGAGAATTTTATTTTATTTATGGGGAATTTTTATCTGATCTTAATCGATAAAATATTTTCAGCACTGCATAAATAGCTTTTGCGTGAGCAAGATGATGGTAAACGTACCCTACGAACCGAGCACGACGAGGAACCCACTTCAACTACCGTGTCCATAGACCCGGCTACTACCCGCCTCCATGTCCAATAAAATCTTGCGCCTGAAATTCCATATCCGTTGAAAGATAAAGCAGGACGTAAATACTTGGATTTCATGGTGAGATCTTAGTCGCCGGAAGGACGAGAGAGTGCTGAACTTGTTTCGAGCGATAACGTGTTGTTGGATCGAATGACAGAATTCGCTTTATGATAATCGAACTGTTGTTTATTTTTTCAGAAACGAATACGGCATGGTCCACAACGGTAAATCTCGGGAAATTACTGTGCTCAAAAATAAATGATTTTATTCTCAAAATACTTGTATTTCATCTTTTACGATAATTTCGAAAAATGTATGCGTTATCTATTTATACACTTTCTCGCCTATAAATTTTAATTAAAGTCTCCTAAAATTTCGGTTGTTCGTTTCCGTGAACGATAATCTCTCGATCATCAAAATATAAACTAAGAAAGTTACGGGAATGTTCAAAAGTTATGGAACTTCAATAACAATTCGGCCCGGATGGTAAAGTTATCATGTTAATTTTTTTTTTTGCATTTATTTGTGTCATTAATTAATTTATAAGATTTTTTTTTACAAAATTTCATTGTCGACAGACAATCTGGCTTTACCAGTGACTTATCATCTTCTGACGCCCTTGAAAGATGGTCAAGCGTTGGCTTTTAAATATATGTTGTATAGTCGCCGCCTTGGTGGGCCGACCGAATCCTAATGCGATTCGAATTTCTCGCCTGCCAGGAATAGCCGAAACCGCTATAAATTTGCTTCTCTATGCGAAGTTTAGGGTTTTTCTCACCCCGCCAATCGGTTTTCGCCGCAATTTCACATAGCGCTCTCAATCATGCTGGTTTTTTTTCTTCTTATTTTTCGTATTTCAAAAACTCGTAAAAAATGTTTAGAGAAATGAATTCATTTATTTATACAGTAGAACCCCGATTAACCGGAATACTCGGGACTGAAGAGTTCCCGGATAATCGAAATTCCGGTTAATTCGAAGTAGACAGCGAAAGTATATAAATCAATGCAACTTTATTTTGACTAGTTACAATGACCATTGGTACAACTTTGCTTAATTGTTAAATAGTGTGAATTAAAGCTTCAGATACTTTTTTCATTAATAGTACGTAAGCTAGTCTAAAAAAAGAAACCTCGGAAGACACACGGTTAATCCGACCCCGGTTAATCGGGGTTCTACTGTACTGTACTGTACTGTACTGTACAAGTGACAAATGGAAGAACCAGTTTCATGTAACAACGTCCAATGCCAAATTTAAGTGCCTCGGCGTTGGGCTGACTAATACAATTTTATCATTCAAGGCCAGCAATCTAAAAAAAAAGTATTTCCGTATGATTATGACTGCCGCTGTAGATATACATATTCCCCATAGAATCCCATATGGACAAGCGCCACGAAACAGACGTATAGTTGGAGCGATATTTGCGACACGTATAGCCCATATCACAATAATTTAAAAAAAGCAAAAAGATTCTGTAATACAGTTTATCGAAGCCAATCTTCTTCCATTTGTTATATGCCGTAGCTTTCGATCGCCCTGTTGAGCCAAAGTTACTGCGCAGCGCCTCATTCCGTTCGTAACATGATTTTTCATGGTCGGTGTATAAAAAGTTTGCTGAATTCTGTAACTTCTGCAGTAGAGCAGTAATGGAAGTTTGTATAACTCGACCATAAAGAATTTTTGTTGTAAACAGAATAAAGCCTTGCGCAATTACTTCGGTGTCAGCCATGCAATGTATCAGCCACGATAAATAAACAAATTTTTGCTTTTTGGAACAATTTTGTCTTCGATGAACTTTGTTATAGAATTATTGTTTTATTGATCAAATTCTTTCTTTTTTTTTTTGTAGTTTTCAAGCTCTTTCTGTCAAGTATTTCAGTTTTAGAGAATTTTTCAACCTCTTTTTTTTACGCACTTAACCTTACTTATTATTTTACACCGAATATAGTTAATTCACACACTTATCACGCACGAAACACCGTAATTATAAAAACACCGTAATTATAAAATTAAAAATAATTTTTAAAAAAATAATAATGAAATAAAAATCACAGTATGTATATACTGTTCGCAGCTGATTCGTAGCGAAACGCATAAGGTTCGGGAGATCGCGCATTGAGCCACTGTGAAATTAGCTGCGATACACGGTGAAAAGGCGGCATATCTCGCTGAAATTTCGATATGGACAAACACTATTTTTTCCGAAAAGTCTTTATCTCTGTGAAATCGCATGGCATCGTAACAAGACCCTGAAAAAAGACACAGACCACGATTCAAAGAAACTACTTGCCAAATTTTGTCAAGAGATTTTTTGTCGATTCGGAGAACACTGGATACCAAGGAAACGCGCAAAGTCCCGCGATCGCCGTGAAACGCATAACTCCCGTCTTTTTGCTCTAGCGGGCAGTCGGGAGTTAAAAAGGTACCGGTCTTACGTATTTCATATGATTATGGGTCTTCTGAATCGAATGGCGGTGGCAGAAATTCGATATCTCGAAAAAAAAAATTTGGCCATTTTGAAAGTCCAAAAATGCAAAGGGACCCTTTACCCCCTTATTCGAATCGAATTTCTGCCACCGCCATTCGATTCAGAAGACCCATTTTCATAGGAAATACGTAAGACCGGTACCTTTTTCGAAATTTTAAAAATTGACCATTTTCGGGATCGGAAATCCTATGTTAAATTTTGCGAAACGGCACTTTTTTTTCAAAAAATTTCGAGATATCGAATTAAAACCTCCGCCATTGTTTTCAAGTGGCATATTTACCAACAGATTTCATTAAGGAAAAAATTCTAAAAATTTTTTTCCCAAAAAACCTTTTTTTTCGAAAAAATGGTAAGGGGACCACTTTTCGTTTTTTGGGGAAACGACACTTTTTTTCAAAAAATTTCGAGATATCGAATTAAAATCTCCGCCATAAAAGTCTGCCAAATTTTTATTGCTCAAAATGCAGACTTAAGATATCGAGGGACAAGAACTTAATTTTTTTTTAGTTTTTTTTATTTTGTAACTAATTTTATTTAATATGTCGGAATTTTCGAACTTAGCGCAAATTGGATAGATAGTGAAACACATGGACTGATATATTTATTTATTTATTGACACTAACGGGCCGAGCCCATTTACAAGGAAGACTAGGCTTATAGACTTAAACAACCATATATCGCGAATATTTTAGCTTAAACAAATATTCGAAACATGATAACACACTAATAGTAAAAATATGATAAAATTATACAAGTGCTGGAATAGAATGCAATCTTAATATATGTTTCCAATATTAATTTTCCCTGGTTAAAATTTGGGGTACATTTGGGGTTCTCGAAGTAATTCTATTTTTAGACACACAATTATCTGGCAAATTTTTATAGTTCAAGATCCGAACTTCACATATCGAGAGACAAATACTCGAATTTTTATTAAATTTTATCATTTTCTCTATATATGTGAGGATTCATAAACTGAGATAACTTGATAGATGCACGTATCTCCCCCTCATAGTAAAACACATAGAGATATATAGATATACATAGATACATAGATAGATATGATTCTAGTGATCTTTTCTCCTAAAAAAAATTGCGGTACGTGCGTCTCCCCTTTTGTGCCAGTGATACGCCGTTTCTCGGCGTACAAGCGGGACACACTTCGACCGTCGTCGGCGCCGTTTCAAGCGGGACACACTTCGACCGTCGTCGGCGCCGTTTCAAGCGAGCAGACGACACACAAGGCTAGTTTTGATCGTGTAATTACTAACGCCGCGGTGAGCAGCGGTGTTTCGTATTCCGATGTCAACACGGTAATATCGTTGCAGCTTTTACGCTTAGAGGCATATTTCGGCGAAAATCTGTAACTTTGGGACAAGCAGATATCTGCATTGCCAACCGCTCGTACCTCTGAGCGTCGGTAAATTACCCCATCCTCCCGACTTGGCGGGAGATTCAAATATTGTTATCCCATTCAGTCAGGACGGGTTACCAGATGATGAGTATAGAACGTTTATCCGTCGGGTTTTATATATTATTGTCAATAAACATTACGCTATTTTACTTTTTGACTCTAATATGCATTTGAGTCCGATGATATCGGACGGAAATTGCGTTTAAGCACGTATATCGGGTTTCTTGTACGGAAATGCTTTGTGAGCCGTAATGTGCTAGAGACTTTTTGTTGGGAGAGGTTGGTCACAATATGGATTCCGAGACCAATCAAAAACGAACCAATCAAATCAATCCGTCATTTTAACGTAATCATGTCCATGTTGTGGAGACTGCCTCCTATGCCGCACCTTCATGACGGCGACACGACAAACCGCCTGAATAGGCAGGACCAATGGCGAGGCTTCCCGCTACTAGCTTAGCGTGGCGTAGCGCCGCCATGTTATAGTTCCTCTCGAACCTCGAGACAAAAGACTACGCTTTACTAAAGATGGACTGATGATTCGTAACTTCGTAAGCCGTCCGTGCTGCCATATAGTCGTGTTTCTTGAATCGCTCTGGTTCTGTACAGTCGCTTTGCGTTCGAAACTTAAACTTTCTGATAGTTTCCTGAATAAAATTTTTTATAGTGCCTAATAAGAATAATTATATCTTTTTTTAAGTCGCGTGTGCCTTTAATAGAATTAGTGTCTTGTAATTTAATATTATTCCCTCTTCCTTCTCTTCAAAATTTTCTCTCCTTACGCATTTCATTTCTGGTGAGTCTTATCTGTTTCTTTTTTCTTTCTTTCTGTTCTTCAATTAGTTTTGGTCTGTATTAATTTCTATTAGAGCTTTTATAATAGTAGTGTAATTGAACAATTCTTAGTTCATAGTGTATTTTAAGTTATTTTGTTATTTAGTTTAATTTAAAAAAAAAAAGGTTCATGCGTAGTTACAATTATGTCAGTAAATAGTCCGTCGTCTCAGAAGCGCAAAATGCCGGTCAATGGCAGTGATAAGGGCGGGATGCCCGCTAGTAAATCCAAAGATCGTGAGACTGTTACTCCTAAGTACATTCTCAATCAATTATCTAATCGATACGCGGAAGACGCTAACCCGCCGTTTACTGTAGAAGTTGTCGATAACGATAAAGATAAAAACTTGGGAAATCTACATACTATGTCGATTGGCAAAAGCTTCGCGGAGTATAACGACAGGTTGCTGCAGATCGTTCCGTCGGGAAGTGACCGAATTTTCTTGAAATTTAATGACTACTCGGCGGCTAACGCAATGATTTCGGATATTAAGCGTATCAATAATAATTGGTCTGCGCTCATCCCTGATCACGCGATTATGTCTATCGGCGTGGTTCGGGGTATTGATCTCGAATATTCTGATGAGGAAATTTTGGAAGGGATTCGCGTCCCGTCCCCTGAATTTAAAATCGTCAAAGTTGAAAGAATTTTCTCAACGTTTTCTCCCAACAAGGGCGAACGGGTGGAGCCGTATCCGACTTTTTCGGTGAAGGTTTTTTTTGAGGGAAAGGTCCTCCCAGAATCTGTAATCGTGTGTTACTTCAAAAGAGAGGTCAGGGTTTTTATCCCTCCGTGTAAAATATGCTACAAGTGTTTTTTGTTTGGTCATGTGAAGGCTCAATGTAGACAGAAAAAAAGCAAATGCTCAAAGTGCTCGGGGTTCCATAAGTTCGAAGATTGCCCTTCTACAGAGGAATTTTGTTGCAACTGTAAAAAAAATCACTCTCCTCTTAGCAAGGACTGCCCAGCGTATATTTTTTATCAGAAAGTCCACAAATATAGTTTTGAAAAAAAGGTTTCGAAGGAGGAGGCTAGAAGGATTTTAAATGGCAAAATTAACAAGGCTCCAAAGGTGTTCGATCTCAACTCGATGCCTAGTCAATTCCCTGATTTGATAAGAAAAGAACCAAAGAAACCGAACCAATTGTCCGGGTTCGATCGTACATCACAGACTGTCAACGAGATAATAGAATCACTGAATAACATGGAGGACAATAGCGATGCATGGCTGATGATACTCTTATAGAGCGGGACGACGCTTTTTCTACCAGCTCGTCTCGGAATTCGTCCAAATCCAACGGTAATACTATTGATATAACCGCTTTGGTAGCAGCTGAAGTATCAAGACTGTTGAGAGCTTATAATAACAACCTTTGCCGTGAACTGAGAAAGAGATTCCCAGGATCTAACGAAATCGTGGAAACGATAATTGCTTCGGGGGAGCAATTTATCAATTCGCAATTAAATTATGGCTAATCAGAGGAGGTTTTTTGAGATTGCGCAATGGAATTGTAGGAGTGTTTTAGGTAAACTACCGGATGTTCAAAAAAATTATTCTTGATTTCGATATAGTAATTGTGAGGGTAGTAACCTCTACGCCTTGTTCAAAAAGTCTATTATAGTACGTTCTGATCTCTTTATAAAATTACAAGGTGAAAATAAGGGAAAACAATTTTATGAAATGTCAGGTGTATTTTCATTAAGGCCAAGGTTTAATGATACATATTATAATAGAAGACAAATCTCGGTGATAAATCGAATTAGAACGGGGCACACTTTGACCCCTGCTCATTTGTTCAGAAAAAATATTGTTTCTGTACAAACTTGCGAGTGCGGTCATGATATATGTGACATTAATCATATTTTCTGGCGTTGTCCAATTCTTAATGCACAAAGATTAAAAATTATGTCTACAATAAAAAAAACTAAATATTGTAATTGATTCTGATATAACAAAACTCTTTTTAACTTTAGAAACCAAGAAAATTATTCCACTGTGCGAATTTTTTTTATTCACTATAAAATATTGATTTAACCTTTTTATAGTTATATATTATAAGATAGTTGTTATTATAATCTAAGTTTAAAGCTTGTCAGGGGCTCACCAGATCCCCAAATATCCCTGCACCTTCCTATCATACCAACTGCATAAAAAGAAGAAAACTCACAACTCTATACAATAGAAGTGGCACATGCTCTCAAGAGAGGGCGATAGCCATTAAAGGAAGGAAGAAGAAGAAGAAAGATAAAATGATATGTACCTTATTCGCTTTAAAATAAATATTCTATTTGTGTGTTTAAGCCATCGCGTTTACTCCCCTTATTACTCGCGAAATAAGAACTCGCTTAGGCTATCGCTACAATGGCAGAATGAAAAGCGCCATCCTTTACAAACTAGACAAACGACACATGGCCGTATGGTACAGTCGGCTTGTCGACACTTCTCCTAAATCTCATAATCCCGAACACTCCAAACGCCCGAAATTCATTCATCCGATGTAACGTTCACCCGAAATTGTAATCTACCGAAGGACTAGAAGACCGAATGTTGATTCGTCCGAATGCTCAAGAAGACGAAATATTATTTTGCCGACTTGCCATAATCCCGACGGTTTAATATACCGAAACATCGATTGCCCGAAATCCATTCACCCGACGTCTCATTTGCCCGAAAACCTGTTTTACCATCGTAGAGCTCGTGGTTACCGATGTACGCTACATAGGCGGATGATAAATCGGCTTCCTACAATAAAAACCTATAGTCGCCTCGCCAAGAGATCATCCAAACATTGCACTGACAACGAGTTACCTTACACATATCGTATCATCTTACCCAGATAGAAAAACGTGCCGTCAAACGGGTATCGTAAAATTGGTACAGCCATCGTTCCATCTCCGTGCCGTCATTTTTCTATCTGGGTTAGGAATACCATCATAATATCAATCGTTCAAAATAAAAACGGCGTACGGCTTATGCGCAAATATAATAATATATCGCAAGGACGTATCGCATACGTACCCCGATAGAAGAAAGACGGTACCAATGGTACGATACCCGTTTGACGGCACGTTTTTCTATCTGGGTAAGCTGATACGATATGTGTAAGGTAAACTCGTTGTCAGTGCAAGGTTTGGATAATCTCTTGGCGAGGCGACTATAGGTTTTTATTGTAGGGAGCCAAGTTATCATCCGCCTATGTAGTGTACGTTGGTAATCACGAGCTCTACGATGGTAAAACAGGTTTTCGGGCGAATGAGACGTCGGGTGAATGGATTTCGGGCAATCGATGTTTCGGTATATTAAACCGTCGGGATTATGGCAAGTCGGCAAAATAATATTTCGTCTTCTTGAGCATTCGGATGAATCAACATTCGGTCTTCTAGTCCTTCGGTAGATTACAATTTTGGGTAAACGTTACATCGGATGAATGAATTTCGGGCGTTTGGAGTGTTCGGGATTATGAGATTTAGGAGAAGTGTCGGCAAGCCGTACAGTCACGTCCACTTCCCGAGCCAGCCCCAATCACATTAATAATAATAATAATAACTAGTCAAACTGTCAAACTTAGCGGAATATCAGTAAAATGAATTTTTTACATTAACGCCCTGGCCGCCCTCGATTTTTCCATAAGCTGTGATCTTGGATAGAACATTATCGCTGCACGAGCGACAATTTATTTGTGTAAAAATGTCCGAGTGGATAAAGATAACGCCAAGGTAACCGGTAACCTAAAAATTCGATAGCAAGAAACTCAAAACAACGCACAATAAGCGATCGGTGATTTCCACTTTCATCAACAATAAATTGTTTCATCTTTTTCCACCCTCTTTGAGTCTCATTGCTTTCATCGTGGCAAATTTAGCTGAATCTCAGTAGACTCAATTTTTCACATTAAACGCGATTAATTTTTACGTCAGTTTTAAACTTTGATAAAACCTCGTTTTTGTCGAAGGTAAAACCTCTCAACCAGTTTTGGTCAATGTCCTCGAAGATATGGATTTCTTGCCGTTCAATTAGGTCATCTCCATCCCTCACTTGCTCAGTAGCTTACACGTCTCTATGAGGTCACCTTGTTTCCGCCTGTCCTCGAAGGCCTCTAGGTTTAGCCTTGCTAGTAAAATTGAAACCAATTTTCCTTCCGTCGCATGTAACGTTCGGTATTATAGTTGCTTTTTAAGTATCAACAAAAACCCGACCTCCGGAAGGTTGAAATCGGAGTTCGTTTGGCGTACCAATTAACTAGTTTCGTTGAAGTAGATGTTTAGAAAATAACCATAGTCCAACCCATAGTTTTATGGTGGTTGGGCCAAAAGGGAATGCTGGAGTTATGCAATAAACAATTTAATCGTTCTCTTCTTTCAGCCTACAAGCAGGCTTGAAGATCATCGATCGTCTTGATAATGGAAAATTTAGAGCGTTGGTAAACCACCTCTGTTCGACTCTGCAATTGGGCAATGATTGTAAAATCTTTACTCACGAGGAAGAAGAAAAACTTCTAGCATCGCTGGAGGTCGATAAAGCAACACTGGTTGTGCTGCTCGACACAATCGAGTTGATATACTTACAAGCGGCTTACGGCGTCGTTAAACCTGTGGCAATGGAAACTCTGATGAAGGAGTCGTTTCCTGTATCAGAGGAGAAAGTATCCATTTTCACTAACGCTTGGATTGCGCATGCCAAGGGTATCGTGGAATGTCTTAGGCATAAATCTATTTTCCCTGTTCAGGTGAGAAAAATTGAAGGACGGATATATTTTTTTTTGAAAAAAAAAAAATCCGCAGCAGATCACTTCTTTTTTGAACCTTGAAAAGTATAAAGCTCTCATAAAGTAACAAAATATTTGGACACGCCAACGATGACTTTCTTTAACTTGTATTCCAAGCAAGATACTCTAGAATTTATCAGACATAAATCTATATTCCCTGGTCAAGTGAAAAAAGACCGCATTTTTTCGCATAATAAGTGGCATACATCGACAGTAGGCCACTTATTTTTTGCACCTTAAAATGTAAGAAGCGCTCAAAGAGTGACACATAATGTTTAGAAATGCATGATGCAATTTTTTTTTTTTATGTATTCCAAGTTTTTTTTAATGTATTCCTTCCAGCAAAGTATTTGCAATCACGTTTCTGAAAAAGGCTATAGGAAATTGAATCTGGAATAGTTTCAAGTCGCAATTGTTATTATAAATTTACCTAATGGTCGTATTTAATATATCGCTGAATTGTTCACAGGTCGACGATGTTAATTGGGAATTGAACGTACAATCGTCGTCCTCGGCACTGTCGCGAGAAGTACGTCCGGTCGTTTTGCTCGAATTGGGACTAACGGGTCTAAAGGAAAACTCCAAGCTGACAGTGGAGATGGACAAAAATGATCTGACCGATATATACAACAAATTCGAAAATATCCAAAGGCAGTTGGATCTTCTCGAATGGGCACCGGAAAAAAATTCCAATTGAATACAATTAACGGAGACATGCCCGGCGATGTACATATACGTATATTTAAATTGAACAGGTATAATTTGTATATTACTTATATTAACAATACTATATCGGAGTATTTTGAATAGTTCTTCTATACCGAACGTTTATTTTCCATTACAACTTGAGCGATACATCGTGACGAGTCCCTATGTTGTCGTAAAAATGTTGCTCCTTGCGGAGTACGACGTTGCTCAAGTTTTGCCCGCTTGATGCGCTGTATTCATTTTCATTTTTATTTTTCTCCAATGAATTTTTGTTCTGAACCGCGGACGCGGTCTCCAGAATCGGTAACGGTCTTCGAGTGAACAAGCGTCCTCTACACACAACCAGAATCACCGTCAGTATCATCAGTAAAAGAATAATTGAGGTAACGGCACCGACAATCCATCCAAGCATCGAGTCCTCTGCCAAAAGGTATAAACACGTTAAAAAAGAAAAAAACAAAATCAAATTTCAAAAATATTCGATGAATCGGTGATGAAATTCAAAGTGCGTATACCAACCGAGTGTCGTGTTCAGTAGAACGAGCGAGGAGTTTCTCAAATCTATATCACCGTTCTCCGTAGCTACGAAAAACTTGCAAGTCCACAGGCCGAGGTCCGACGGATTCGGATTAAATTGTACGGTGCACAGCCCCGTTGAGATATTCAGCTGCACTGTGTGTCTGACGGAGTCAATTTTAACATATATCATCTTAATGCGTTCCTACTCAACTTCCATTGCGTTTTGCCGTTTTCAGAGCCGGGCGAAGTATCAAAAAAAAAAAAAAAAAATCAAGTACAAAGTGCAAAGTATCACAAGTACTTCAGCTATCAAGTACCTTTTGTACTTTAAGTATTTTTCAAGTACTTCTTCCCAATACTTTTCGCAATTAGGTTCGTAGTGTTAAGCGTTATCCAAGCTTAAATAAAGTGATGCAAAGTAATTTGCACACGGCTTCCTCATTCTAAAAAATCCCTAACTAAAATTCGCTAATTAAATTTATTTTGCAATTTTTTCGTACAAAAAATCCATTAAAAAAGTGTCATAAAAAAAAAGAAAAAGGTTTTTTCTCATCCCTTCTGGTTTTTTTTTAATAAAAGAAAAACGAAACAGGTAGACACGTCTCGTTTTTTTATGGGATTTTTTTCTAAATAAATTTGAAAAAATAAATTCTCTTTACAATTTTACTTAACGAAAAGTTTGGAAAGATAACCGGATATTAATAGAAACAGGATGTAATGCTCCTCATCGAGTATCCGTAAAACGAGCTGTACTCAACAAGTACTTGTATTTAGAATTTAAAATTATAAAAAAGTACTTTCGTATTTCAAGTACGCGGTACTTCTTTGTCCCAGCTCTGGTAATTCTTATACATTTTATATCGTAGAGGAAGCGTTAGCTAGGATTTCATGGGTCTTAAAAATGGAGCCGGTGAAGCCTTGAAAGAAAAGAGTAGTGAACAAAGTGGCATGACCGCATTGGCGGTGTGCTAAAATTTGACTCGTTATACCGAGTTGTCCTTTTTTTTAGCAATTTAGCACAGGGGACTGTGGAAAGGAAAAGTAAAATAAAATTGTCAGTCGCCACGAAAAAGCGTAAACCCACCTGTCTTTTCGATCCACATCGTTCTGCCGGATTCTAACGTCGGGTTCGTGAATCCATTCGCAGTTGGCATCCGCCGGTAGTTTTTTGACTTGGCAGGCGAGGATGACTTTTTGATGGGGATGCGACCACATAGCTACTGTGACCGCTTCTAAAATCGTTAATTCATCTGTCCGTTATAGTTTTTTTTCTTAAAACCCCGATAGCATGCGGTCGTACCGTCTCTTCTTCGCGGGATCCCGAAACCCCCAAGGATTTGCGGTTTGGTCGCCGGATGCCCAATTTGCATCGATCGTGAGATATCCCAATATCCGTAATTGTGCACCCGATGAATAAGTGCTACACAAAGCAGAATAATTTAATATTCTTGTGCTATTTTTCGATGGTTTCGATGAAGGTGCATCGTCGTACGTGTAGACACAGATTTAAAAAAAAAGAGAGAAAAGAAAAATCGAGGATGGACAAATGGTAGGACAGAAGAATGATTTATTTTCCCCGTTTTCGTTTATTGGATGAAATCTTCATTAAACTCGGAAAATTGTCTACCTACTATAGATACTTTAACTCTAAAGTCGTACATTCGTTCGAGACTGGCCATGAATCGCAGTCGAGTCTCGGCAACACTCGGACATACGCGACGATTTAATTTTTTTTATACATAAAATATAGATGAATTGAGCATGCTTTCCAAACGACACTTCTCGATCGAACGAAGATAATTCATTGAGCTACCTCTTTCGAGGATATATGAAAATAAATAAAGATAAAAAATAAAAAGAAACGAGATTGACAAGAGTGCGACCGACCTTTCGCGATTCGTAATGCGAGGGAGAGGGGGGTAAGTTGGGTCGGGACGGGAACCGCGTTCTTGTCAGTCGCATGCGCTTATCATCTTGTTAACTAATTGTACTATACGCGAGATTCATCGTCCAGTCGTTGACACAGTAGGCACCTCGCTTTACAGAGTTGCATTTTTTTTTTTTTTTTTTTTTTTTCATCGATAATGTGAAATTTCGTTGAGCCACAAAAACAGTAGCTTCAGCATTAAAAATAGAATAACGTTTAAAAAAAAATCTTACCATTTTATCGTTAGTGATTAAAAAGGAAGTTACGTATTTTCAAATTATAACAGTCGCGTCTAATTAAGTCCATTAATAACGTAGGGGGTGAGAAATAAGAATAAAAGTACGGGAAGTTACGCGTAAAGGGGCAAGGAGTGATTACCGTCTTATGTAAAAGAATGTGTGAAGCAAAAAACTTCTTACCGACTGGCCGAAGATTCTAATTCTAGTCCGGAACGATACACCGCGTGTGACCTAAGCAACGAAGATTTTTTTTCGTGTCGGTAACAATTTTGGCTATTTTTTAAATCGAAATTCCGAGATGGCAGAAATTAATAAATTAATACGTGACTCGTTTCTTCCAAGTGATTCGTCTCGTACGGAAATATAAAAAATAAAAAATAAGCTTCTCATCACGTGAAAATTCATTTTTGCCGGTGCGTCATTCCAGCATTTATTACCAAGATATTATAGAGTTCGATTTTCAGTTATTGTAAAAAACACTTTTGCTACGTCGATTCTGCCGAAAATTCAACAAAAAAGTTACAAATTCTGTATCTCCGACCCGTACAAATACACGCGGTCAACGACCGGGACGTCCGACTCGGTATATTTATAAATAAAGAAAGTGCACGAGGACCCTGTTCGCGCGCATCGGGAGGAGTTCGAGAGGCACGACAGTCTCGTCGCGCGGAAGAATGCGAATGTGAATCGCGCAGTGAGACATACATATAACATGATATGAATAGGTGTGTGTGCTCGTGAGTTTTTCCACCCGGCTGTCAAGAATGAAATTCTTGCACCACCACCGCGGAGTCGCACATAATTGGCTCCGTAGTTCGAAGATGATAACCGAGAAGATGCACATATATATCGGTGAAACGGTGAGCACGGTACAGCAAGTGTTTTTTTTTGTCTTATTTATGTTTCAATTTTTTGTTCTCTTTTTGTTCCAGCAAGAGTTGAAGAACTCAGCCGAAAAAGTTTGATCGTCACCGCCACCACCACGAGCCAACCACCACCAAGAGCGGTTTCCGCTCGCACGCGTCTCGGACTGGTATGAGCGGACCTCGATACGATCCTGAGCGAGACTCGGCCGTCGTCGTCGGGGCGCGTGTTCAGGACTCAATGATACCTGGTTCGAGGAGGCTGAGCTTCGCCGGCGGTGCGTCGGTGTAGTTTCCTTGACCGTGAATCTTGGCGCCGCATGTCCACAGGCCCTCCTGCTCGGCCAGTGCGTGACTCAATCGGACGCTGCAGTCCCGAGCTTCGTCGCCGGCGGCGGGAAACTGTTTCACGACCACGGTGGTGTTCGAGTTCACCGGAGTAAGGGACCATCGGCACTGCTCGACGGCCGAGGTCGTCACGCATCGCAAAAGGACGCTGCCGCCCGACGATATCTGGATGTCCTTCGAGAGCTCCGAGAACTTGACTGCATCTGCGTTGAACATAAGATCGTTGCATAGTAGATTTATTTTAGTTAATCAATTGATTTAATTGATTTTTTTTGTAACGCGTGCATGCGAAGTGCAGCTTCTCGTGCCTGCTGAGAGTGGCGCAAGTGGCGCTTTACAGCATGGCGTACGCGCACGTCAGCCCGGTTTTACTTCTCACCCGCTTTCGTGACGCCACTCTCGGCAGGCACGAGCCGTAGCACTTCTCCTAAACTTGTTACAAAATAGTACTTTGAGATACAAGTACGGTAAAGCGAACATTATAGGCGGGTTGTAAAGTGGTCGAGCGCGGCGAGTGCGATCTACTTTACAGTCGTCGTATAATATTCGCTACACCACACTAGTATACCATAATATTTTTTGTACCGAATGCAGAAGTGCTACTTCTGCGTGCGCAAAGTACAAAAAGCGTGCGTAAAGTACAACAAGCGCGCGTAAAGTAAAATTGACCCGGTATGCGCATGCGCCGTGTCATTACTGTACTGCAGCACTTTTCATGAATGAGTTACAAAAAGTACTATTACGCACCAATCGATCAATTCTCTGGACAAGCTTTACGACACAATTTTTCTTGGCATCCTTTTTTTGTTTGTTTTAGCTTACCTTGCTCGTAAACAGTGAGCTTCGCCGACGCTGACGTCAGGATAGTGTTCAGTGCGGGTATGTGCACCTGGCAGGACCAGAAGCCCTGTTCGTCCGGCGTGGCTCTCGGAATAGTGAGACTGCAGTCCCTTCCCAGATCGCCCGAACTCGGGAACTCCTTGACGACGGTGCCCTCCGCGTTTGCGGTCAGCGAACGCCATATCCAGGCGCACTTGTCCACTCGTCCGTTCGTCATGCACTTCAGAGTCGCCTTCGTGCCAATCTGAACCATCGTGTTCTCCGGACTCTCCACAAAATTAATTTTTGCTGGGAGACAAAAAAAAATTAGTATAAAAAGTTTACTGTCAAAAAGAGCATCACGATAGTCAGATACTTGTGGAGGCTTGTGGGGATTTCCATGAGATTCGACGTACCTGATGGCAGGAGGGTGACCGTGGCCGGTGGTGCTTCGTGAAGAAAACCGTTCAGCGTCAGCCGAACTCCGCACGTCCAGAGACCCTCCTCCTCGTGCAGTACGTTCTTGAATCTCACCGAACAATCGTGCTCGGCGTCCGCGTTCGGAGGAAATTTCTTCACGACGTTGGCATCGTGACTGCTATTCGTCGACCTCCAGGACCACTCGCATTGAACCACTGGCTTATTCGCCAGACAGCGAAGGGACACCGATTCACCCGCTGCTATCTGAATTCCCCGTGAAAGTTGCACGAACTCCACTGAAATTTCGATCGCCGGAAGGACGATTAGTATTACAAAGAATGCTCACTGTAGTTTTGCAGGAGTCTTACCCTGGTTAAAATATTTTTCTGACAATTTGTCTAAAAAACTTTCACCGGATCGTTTCAGTGATTTTCAGAGATTTTCCGAAATGTTTGTCTGAGTTTCTCTGCTATTTGCTAAATAGTTCTACTACTTTCTTGGTACAACCTCCAGCAGTGACAATTTATCAGAGAAATTCAGAGTATTTTACAAAAAATTATGGAAAAGTGATTTTGAAAAAAGAAAGTACGTTAAGAGGAAACACGAGTTGTCTCTAAGGTCTACTCATTCTGTTACTCGTACCAAGAGTAAACATTAAAACAAAAAACCTTAGTTTTTCGGAATGCTATGATTTTCAGAACAATCAAGAATATTTAGATTCAGACATTTTTTTTCACTTTTTTCTTAAAAGTGCGAAAACTTTGAGAAATTCAGAGGACCTTTCAGAGAAATTTCTGATATTTTTTCAGACATATTCACTGAAATATTTTCACCAGGGCATCCAGTGAAAAAAATGTGTTTTTGTATTGATTTATTTTCCATTTAATACTTTTTAAAAAATATACCTTCGGATATCAGAAATCGCACGGGAGTCGATTGGACGAAGACGTCATTCGCCCGAGCTCCGCAAGTCCACAGACCCTCTTGCTCCGGCAAAACATTTTTGAACTTGATGCTGCAGTCGGTACTGTCGTTTCCAAACGCCGGAAACTTCTTGACTTCGAGATTCCACTGTTGGGTCTGATTGAGCTGTCGCCAGGACCACTGGCACTCTCTCACTGGGGTCTCGGTTCTGCACATTATCTGCGCCGACGATCCCGCAGGCGATTCAACCGCACTATCGGACGGCGCGAACGTAACTACCGTATCTGCGAAATTATCGTTTATTGATTACCTGCTCAATAGCGATGGTTTGTTGTCGAAGAGATTTATTAGTATTTTCCACATTAGTTTTGTTTTCGTGGAGTTCTTCAGTTAATAATCTCAATTTTTCGCGGATATTGTAAACTTCCAAAGAAAGCTCGCAACGTGGATCAAGGTGTACGCTTCTTATTTCGAAATTGGTAGAAATTCGCAAAAATAATTGTAACCTGGCTGAAGGATTTTGATCGATGGCCAATTGGCAATATACGTTATAAGATTTCTCATGGATCAAAAACAGGCCCATGCTGTGTATTGTCAATAAATTCACTACTACTACTGATTTTAATCTGGAGAACGAACCATGATTTCCATTGGAGATGCTAATCTTGGCTTATAATTTTTATCTGCCTGAAGGACTTTGTTCGGCGGCCAAGTGGACATATACGTTACATGATTTAAGTTATGGATCGTTAACTGTTCCATGTTCAGTATTATCAATTCACTACTACTCCGCATTTTTATCTGGAGAACGAACCATGATTTCCATTGGAGATGCTGAGCTTGGCGGGTTCGGTACTGGTGAACGGATCACCCGCGTTTCTTCTCGCAGCGCATGTCCAGAAGCCGGTCTGCTCGTGCTTCGTACTCGAGAATCTCACCGAACAGTCGTTGCTGTTATTGCCGAATGCCGGAAAAACTCGAACCGGAAGCGATTGGGGAGCCGGCGGTGACGTTGCGTTTAATACGGTCTCACTGGAACCTAAAGATGTGCTGTTTACTGTAGTGTACCGGAAAAATAAGCATAGTGAAAATTTACTTATTTAAAAAACCTATTTTGTGCTTAAAAATATTAATCAAAATTGAGTGGTTTATTATCAAAAATTAATGCTCTTCAATAGTATATTTGTAAACATCGAATAGGTATTTTTTTCTTATCAATGTATTTTAAAAACTCATTAAAAACCTAGTGTGTGCTCGAAAATATTATTCAAAATTGAGTGGTTTATTATCAAAAATTAATGCTCTTCAATAGCATATTCGCAAACATCGAATAGGTTTTTTTTATTTTTACATTTGGATGAAATGGAAGTACCATTTGTGGTCGGAGGATGTTCATTGGTATCCGGAAGTGGCAAGTACGTCGGGGGAAGCTGCTGCCAGGACCACTGGCATTCGGCAACCGGTTCGGCTGTCCTGCACGGCAAAAGGACCGAAGAACCGAGCTCTGTCTCGGTATGCTGAGGAACGTCGATGAACATTACGGCTACCGTGGGAGCCTTTGTTCCTGGGAGTATCTCCCCGTCGATGGCGAAACCCTCGACGTCGTTCGTGGTCGACGGTATCGTGGTAATTTCGACGATTGGTTCTGAGACATTTTTTGCCACCTCGTCGTCCAACGGGGCGCCTGAGGGAAACCATTAAAGCAAAACATTAATTAGTCTATTAAACACCCAATTTTTTTTTTACTTAGTTTTCTTTACGTAATTATTCGCTTATGTGAAAAAAGTTTATCTTTCACGAAAATGTTTAAATTCTCCTAAATTTTTCCCCCCACCCCTCACTCTCTACCAAAGTCTCACCATACTTTTTTAAAAAGACTGGAAAGTTTATATAAAAAAAATAACAAATCACTTATTTTAGTCAAAGTTTTCTGAGTCAAATAAGTAACATGTTTCGCTTCATTTCATATATATTTTCTGGTAGCAGACGTTTCAAAGTTCTCTAAAGATTGGTTTGTGAGCAAATCTTATTTTTAACTAAAATATTCGAGTTCTCTGAATTATATTTTACTCAAAGCTATTCGAGTACAATAAGTAACATGTTATTTAATTTCATATATATTTTCTTGTAGCAGACGTTTCAAGGTTCTCTGAAGCTTGGTTTGGTGAACAAATTTTTTTATTTTTCATTTTTTTATAAAAACATTAGAATTGCTCCCTTGGGTGATCCTCGTCACCCGATTTTTTTTTCTTTACCAAAGTCTCAACATAATTAATGGAAAAAATTATTTTTCGAAAAACTGGAAAACATATACGCATGGAATAAGACATATATACATGAAATGGAAGCATAGTAGTCGGTGTTACAAATTTATAATCAGGCGTGCGGTATCGATCCGCCCGTATAGTCGTATTTATCGTTACGACGTCCGTATCGATTGACGCCAGTAAATCCCAGGTCGAAGAAACTTCGACGGACGAGCGGATATACATATGTGGGACACGAGGGCAGGAAGCGGCGGGCATCACGTACGCAATCACCTTGCGTATCGCGTTTGTCACACCGGGTGCTCGGACCCGTTGAGTCTGTGTATTTGCTTTCTACATGCAAGTCTGTGCTTATATGCCACGCGCGATTCGCCCGGCACCGTCCGCAGTCTAGGCGTCTCTCGTAACGTTTAATTTTCGTGCTGTATCGATCGTCCTTAAGACGAATCGTGGTCGCTGACACTGGAAGGTCGTCCCGAGTCGTTGCATTGAGATCTTTGTTTCGTCGAGCTTAGCCACAATTCGAAAACTTTGGGACAAAAATACACTCGTGCAGTCTCACCAGTCATCCGTCGGATGATTTTTTGCTTTCACTATCAAAAATGAAACAAATGTTTTATTGGCGCTGCGCTTGTTTTTTATTGTTGCTGTTTCAGGATAAGGATAATTAATCTTTTTCCAATCGCCGGTAATCCGGTTTAACGTTTGTCAGGTCTTCGTTACGTCCAAAAAACAAAAATTAATTCACCGGTGGCCCGAAAATAAATATTTATTTCAATTAAATTAACATTTATTTGAATTAGGTAAATATTTATTTTAATCAAATAAACATTTATTTGAGTCAGACAAACATTTATTTCAATTAAATAGATATTTGTTTGAATGAAATAAACAATTATTTGAATCAGACAAGTATTTATTTGAATCAAATAAACAGTTATTTGAATCAGAAAAATATTTATTTCAATTAAATAGATATTTGTTTGAATCAAATAAACAATTATTTGAATCAGACAAGTATTTATTTGAATTAGATAAATATTTATTTGAATTAGATAAACATTTGTTTGAATTAAATAAATGTTTATTTGAAATAAACAAATATGTCTTTGAAGTAGACAAATATTTATTGGAATTAAATAAACATGTATTTGTATTAGACAAATGTATATTTGAATTAGATAAATATTGAATTGAAATAAATATTTATTTCCGGTGTATCTTATGCACTTCCACATCCATGGATGTAAGTTTCCAGCCGTGTTTCCGATTATTCTGTGGAGGTGCGAAGGGGTAGGAGTTGTCGAGACGCTCGCTTGGCTCCTCGTACGTTTTGTCAAGGCCGCAGCAGCATTTGCATGCGCGCGTTTTATTGTGGAAATAACATCATTTAGTCGGATAACAAAACGCGCAGGACCTTCCGTCGGGTGGGTTCGAGAGGCTTTCGTTCCGTATGCGAATAGGTTCAGGTATGCTGAGAATCCGGTCGCGCGCACTACATCCGGTAACTATCGGGAGGGAGAGCAGCGTCCAATCTTTCCTTGAAACCGCCGCTGATTGCAATGTAATAAACAATATTGCACCGGGGCGAAGTAAAGAAGCCGCAACCGGATGAACTGTAGGGAGGTAACAGTTGCCTTTCGCTCGATCCATTCGCAGTCCCCGTTGAACCGCGAGACGCAAAAAAAAAAAAAAGAAAACGAAGCAAAGACGACGAAGAAAAGCTAAACTAGTATCCCTTATCGGGAAGCCGGAGAGCAAGCCGGATTCACTAGAATTCCAGAAATTATCCCGACGAGACGATTTTGTCGAAGCTGACCTCAGAATCACCGCACTGGGGTCCGACAGACCCCAGCAAGTGTGAAAAATCGAGATTTTGTCGTTTTATCGATATCGTCGATAAGAGCGGTGAAACCCTTGGGCATTCTTTTTTATAGAAGCGAAACTGAAGTTACTTGTTTGTGGTCAGTTTTTTAAAAAATGAGTCAATTTATTTTTAATCGCCCACAGAGGAATTTGAAATAATATTTTTTATGTGTAGAATATTGATTTTTTGTTTGCTATTTTATTTTTTGACATATTGTTAGCCACGAGATATCAGACATTTCGTAATAATATATTTTTATTTATTTTTTTATTTATGAAAAACATTTTTTTTCGATGGTAATGAACCTATCTCTCTGGACGAAAACTGGATTTACCGAAGTAATGCATATAGGGTAGAGCGGGGCGAAATGGGGCAACGGGGCAAAACAGGGTTTTTGGGCAAAACGTCATTTTCCAATAATTTTTGGATGCCCGAATTCGCCCTATCGGATACATCAGGCTTTTCTGCCCAGTTTTGCCACCTTGTCCGATCCAAAAATGATTGGAAAATTTAGTTTTGCCCAAAAACCCCGTTTTACCCCGTTGCCCCATTTTGCCCCGTTCTCCCCTACACGTTCAGCGCCGGAAATTTTTTTTTTTGTTATTCTTTAAAATATTTATTTAATCGCCCTCGGAGAAATTAAAAATACTATACTTTATGTATAGAATATCGATTTTTTTAGCCAGATCATTTTTTATCATAATATTAGCCCCGAGTTATCAGATATTTCGTAATAATACATTTGTATATATATATCTTTTATTTATAAATTTCTTTTCGATGGTAATGAATCCATCTCTCCGGACGAAAACTGGATTTACCGAAGGTATGCATATACACTTTCGGCGTCTGGGAAAAAAAAAAAAAAAATGCTACGTGAAAGCGAAACTGACGAACGAGGGCCCGAAAGGTTAATGCTCCGGCTGTAAAGATGCTGAGGTTGGGCGAGCGAGATACGAGGTAGCCGAGCGGAGGCTAAAACGTTTTGCCTCTGGCTGCGGCTCACGCTGGTCTGCGCGGAGGCTAAGTGCAATCGATCGCTGACGCGAGATCAAGTTTACGGCCACCTTGTTACGTCCTTAATCCAGTTCACTGTCGTACCGCACGAGACTTTACGAGTTGGCTTGTATGACGTGCCCGGTTCGACATGCCGCCTGGACGTGATGCAGATTAAATGAGGTCGACATCAGTATTTATCGAAGTATGACGTCACTGTGGTATAGAACTGTAACGCAGGGAGAGCCAGCCGTATCTTAGGCGAATAGATTTTCCTGCTCGAAGCGAGAGTTTTTAAGTTATTCCCAACAATCGTGTTTTTACAACAACAAAAAAACCGAGTATATAATTCGTAAACACTGTAAAAAAAAAATTTCTATGAAATTTCCGTGGCCGGGATTGGAAGTTTTTGTGCAAGAATTGGTATATTAAATTTCATGTACGATCGTGATGAAAAATTAATGTTCAGTGTGTTAAAAACATTGGGACACTTTATTTTTATCATTTACTTTAAATTGACTGTGAAAGCACTTTAATATCAATAATATACTTGAATTTCTATGAGAAAGTATATTAATGTTTCATTGGAATTGTACATTAAATTGAATGTACCAGTTTTTGCATAAAAACTTTCAGTCCAGTACATTAAATTCACAATTTTTTTACAGTGAACAACACTAATCGTGTCGATTGCGCATCTGGTCTGCGCACGAAACAACATGTCGTGCGTAGTTATATTTCTTCCTCGCCAACATAAACCATTCGTGTGCAATTCCACATTGTGTGCATATATATTTTCATATGTTCAACTTAAGGGTATGTAACATGGCAACAAATTAAGTTGATACAAATTGGTTTTCCTATTTTCGTCGCTTCTTTTAATATTTCGGACAAAATGAAGTCAGGCTTTCGTAGGCTGTATATAGAGACATTAAAAGTTAATTTCCTGTTTTGTCCAAAATATTAATAGTCTTGGAGAAAACAGGAAAGGTGATCCGTTACCGATCGAGTCTATATCACGAGTCCTTAAAAGGTTAAAGGCAAATAGCAGGATAAAAACAAGCGTATTGAGCAGGCTCGGCGAGCCAAGAGTGAAGTTGAACCGCTCACCGGTAGATGGCGACGGGCCATGTCGGTTCTCGCAATTGAAACGTACGTCCATACTCGTTAACCGACTAATATCAAACTTTTTGAGAGCATTTGAAAAGCCACAGCCGCTAACAAAAAACCGTAGTCAAAGTTTTTTCACCGGAAACTTATTTTTCATGCAATACGAAATTGAACCGGATCGGTCCGACGACGGTGTCGACGATTATACTGTGCATTCGAAAAATTATGCAGCGAATGTCGACTAAAAATAGACGAAATTCCAGAAGGTTCAAGAATTCTTATTGACAAGGTTACACCGGCAGGAAATTTTTTGACGTTGATGTTTGTGAACGGTATCATCATTTGGCTGTGAGGAGAGGACGGTAGCGATACATACATGTGGCTCGCGGCTCGGTGGGACAAAACTGGTTCCTCGCAGAGGGTGGTTAAACTCGATGAGATGCATGGAATTTGGCAAAACGTTATATCAACTTTTCCCCGTCTATAGTCGGGGGACATCAAGATTTCATGATTCCGTGTCTCCGCTTTACCGAGGCGTAATTTGAAACCCCGAAAAAAATCGACAGTATTTCCTCTTACAAGTTGTCTCGATTGTCTGCTTCTGGGAAACTGCGACACAATACTCTACGATCGGTCTTATTCTCGAACAATAACTCTAATAATTCTTTTCGATGACTCCCTCAAACGTGCTCGCGCATTCCCGAATGACGAATCCAATGTGAAACTGAGTCGTCACTAAACGGGGAAAACATTCTTCAAACATCCATATCGAATGTGAGTCATTGACGGCGTGACGACGAGGTCGAAAACGTTTTAGCGTACAGGAGCTTTGCGTCGCCGACGTAAGTTTGCATTAAAATACCGCCATCAATTATTGCAAACGAACGGTACGCAAAGCTGCACGTCCTTGGCACCATATGGAAACTTTACCTCCAGCATGTATTTAACACCTGTCGCGCAAAACTCTCGTTATATCATATACAGCAGGCGGAGGATCCCGACGCATCTTTTTACACGGAAAATGTCAACTGTCGTATACATTTTTCACTGTACGAAATTCAGCGTACGAAAATGTTTCGTGGATTCGAAAAATCCTCTTAGTCACGGAGACAAATGGATAGCGAGATTTTGGCAGTCTTTGGGTTGTAAATATTTGCATACTTGCTGTCCCTATTTAAATAGTACTGTAATATTAATACACTCCTATTGAAATATTAATGTAATATTTAAATCGTGCATAGTACTAGTTATGCATTACAGTAATAGTGTAAAAAAACTAAACATTTCCTTTTCTACGAGTTTTTTAAAACATTTTCCAATAGTAATGGTACAAAAATCAAAGACCTGCGATAAAAAGATTGGTTTGTCTTTTAAGAAATTTGTTCGCAGGTCCGTATATTTTTACTGGGAAAATATCAACTTTCATTTACATCTTGCACTGTACGACTTTATTTTTAATTTATCGAATGCAATTGTTACTTGAATTCGAAAAATCCTCTTGGTCACACGAAGACAACATATACAGCGAGATTTTTGCAGTATTTGGATTCTAAATATTTGCCTACTACCTGTTCCTATTTAAATAGTACCTGGTACTTGTTACGAATTATAGTAATAGTGTAAAAAAAAACTAAACATTTCTTCTTCTACGAGTTTTTTTAACACTATCTAATAGTATTGGTAAAAAATTAAAGGCTAGTGATGAAAATATTGGTAAAATCGTATTAAAAAAATGTGTACCCAGTGCGCATATGCAGGTACGCGTATGTACATCTCGCCTGTCGTTCGTTGTCTGTTCACGGTCAATGCTCGATGCTTATCGATCGCCGTGACGACGATCGATGACGTACCGTATTGACACACGGCCCGCGTTTCGGCATTGACAGATAATTACACGACACCGACGTCATATCTTTTGGGGAACCACGTCGATCGCGTTTCCGAGAAGAGGCAGAACGCTTTCGCCCGAGGCGAAAAGCGTAATGCTGCAACCGATTCCAGGCTTTACACGATACCGCGCCGTATCCTGCCGGGAGAAAAAGGGAATACCGGTCGCGACTCGGGTTCGTAGAACGGAGGAACCCTAGGAATTGTCCTGGCTCGCACAGCTGAATTCCATTCGCTTGAGTCTCTCGCATCTCCGGAATCCGGATACCTTGGAGACCTTCCGAGAATACCGATGTTTAACGCCCCACTTGAGCAATTTGTACTCCTCGACTCGGAGACGATGATGATGCTCGAGAAAATCGAGGATGACGGCCAAGACGATGTGTACTCGAGCCACGGCAAACAGCGGCCGAATCGTCCAATCGTAGACCGTGTACCGTGTAGTGTGCACATTTTTTTTTTTTTTTACATTGTTCAGTGCATAAAAGGCGAACAGACAAATCAAAAACGATTTTTGGATAAAAGCGAAGTTAAATTTTTAAAAGTAAGCACATTTAAATAAAAATGAAAATCATTTAAAATATATAAAAATAAAAGTATATCAATAAAATTGAGATTATGTAAAAGTAGATAACATTTATTGAAAAATTGCTGTAATCAGTTTTACACGAAGACACGAGAATTTTCTAAGTAGAAATAAGGAAAGAAACGTCGAATTGTTCGACTGCTGTACTCAAGCCACGGCAAGTAGCGAGCAAATCGTCCAATTATAGACCGTGTACCGTGTATCGTCCTCGTTATTTTTTTTTACATTGTTAATGAATAAAAGGCTGATAGACAGATCAAAAACGATTTTGGATAAAACACCGAAAATTAGATTTTAAAAAGTAAGAATATATAAATTAAAATGAAAGTAATAAAAATAAAAAAAATATATAATTTACAATGAGGATAATTAAAAATATATAAAAATAAGAATATTGATGAATAAAATCGAGATTATTAAAAAATAGACAAAAATAAAAAATCGGGTGAATCAGTTCTACGTGAAGACACGAGAAATTTCTAAGCAAAAATAAGAAGCGAAACGGCGATTTGTTCGACTGCAAGGCTCGGGTGCCTTGCTCTGATTCCGACCGGCATAATTTCTCTGCGACCGAGCTGTCGGGACGGTACGTCGAGGCAGCCGAGCAGGCGAAAACTAGAGTCGCCGATGCGTTTGTTATTCTAACGACATACGCGATGAAAGTGAATCCCTACGGCACAACCATCCAGCGAATTCAATGCAGGTTTAACAGTCCGGAAACCGGTGTCATCTGATTTCAGGCTCGTTTGCAGGCAGCAGAGCGAATTGGAACAACTCATTAAGTCGTTAAGCCGGAGAGTCGGAGAACTTAGAAAAATTGTCTCTAAAATTGTAAATTAAAAAAAAATTAACGCTACTATCGTTTGTCGTATGGAATTTTCGTTCGTTCTTATGGAATTTTTGATTTTGGGACCTCGAGAGGTTAAACGGCTCGCGTATTCGGCGACCCTTGAGCAAAGGTCTTCGCGGACACTAAAATGTTACGCTCACTCACTGGCATACCAATTTATACCTGAGACCTTAGAGCCGCCAGGTGATGTCGCGTAACACGACCGGATGGATAAACACGTATTATCTGGAAGCACCTTCGAATAGTTTTCGATGGGAATCACATCATCGTCGACCCTGTATGATTGACACGCTATTTTAGACAGATTGTTTTATTTTTCTTGGACATTATACGATACCGTGTTTCTGGTCTATTTCTATATATAATTTATTTATAATTAGTGGAATAATCGTTTATTTTCTTTTTTTGTTTTATAACCCTACAACTCATGAGTGGGGTCCGAACGCACCCTACGCGAACCCGAAAAAAAATTAGCTTCTTGCTGATATTTCCCGGTTTTTCAGTCTTCGAATAAGTTTTTCCTATTTTTTTTAGCTATATGTAAATGAAGTCAGATTTCTCGTACACCAATCTCTTCCTTATGAAAAAACGAAGAAAACGGCGTATGAGAAAGTCTGTTTATCAGCATAGGACCGGTTTTATGATCAAGAAAAGCGTGGGGTGCGTTCGGACCCCAGTTATGCGTTTGAAGGTAAAAAATTAAGTCATGAGTTGTAGGGTTAATGCAGATTGTTTTTTTTTTTGTGTATTATACGATACCGCGTTTCTCATTTATTTCTACACACAATTTATATATTAGCGGAATAATCGTTTATTTAATTTTTTTAAATACCGGTGCAAAATGTATTGATTAATGAATTATTTAAAAAATTCTGGAACCTCAAATGAGACGTCTCTGACGATTTTTTATTGTGTTACACACAGATATTATTAAGCATTCTGTAAATTTTGCAGCAGAATTCAAGTGGCATTTTTTTTTTTTTTTTTTAAAGAAACAAATTTTATATTTTCAATTTAGAGATTACACTGAGAGTTTTCGTTTCAACTCGAGAGCGGCGAAATTGAAGTTCAAAATTGGACAAGAAAATTCCTAAGCTCCGTCGTATTTTTTCAGCAACGATTTTTATTTCATTTTTTTTTTTTTTGTGAACATGTACGCGAAGAAGCGATTGAGCAAAGCTCCGACGTTCGTATCCTGCCCGTGTTACGTAAGTTAATTTGTGTTGATATCCTCGGTTAATTGTGTGGAGCCGGAGGATTTCTATCGTTGCTCGTCCCTCCGCGTTCTTCGACACACCATAGTACACAGCAGTATTGTATCTAGCATTGGTCATATACCCGTGACATGTTAAGACCAACTCTATAATTTGTGACGAAATTTAATCACTCGGCGACAACGCGCGCATTTTTATTTTTTTTTAATTTACTTTTTATTTTTTCCCCTCTACAGCGTCTGGCAATGCGCGTTCGTGCAGAAACAATTTATCTTTTTCGCGAAGGTTAAGAAAATACAAAAAAAAAAAAAATGTCCAATTTATCGATTAATGGACCAACGAATGATATCGAAAATTTATCAACGAAATAACGAGACGATAATATTTTTTCGGCGTTAATAATTCCCGCACCTCGTTGCGCACATCAGGTGTCCCACCTCTGCGAGTCAGGTTGATGTACATAATCATTAAATTTTAACGAGTCCCCGACAGCTAAAACAACACCGATAACGATCGACGAGGGACAAAATAATTCGTCGCAGAAAATGTTTGCTTCAATGCAACGAAATTTATTCGCACAAGCGACGATGAAAAGTCGTTCTTCGAATCGAACGAGCATAAAACCTCGAACGCGATTCTGCGTCGATGAAAAATAAAGGATAATAAATATCCTCGGAATTTCTGTTTTCAGTGCAAATAACAATTCCTCGAATTTTTATTTTTAATGCGAATACAAATTCTTCGAACTTTAATTCTTAACACAAACAAAAATTCTTCGAATAATATTTTTTAATAGAAATAAAAATTCTTCAAATAAAATTTTTTTGTACAAATAATAATTCTTCAAATAACGCTTTCTAATACAAAAAAAATATTCTTCAATAAAAACTTTCTAATCCACAAAAATATTCTTCAAATAAAACTTTTCAGTACAAACAAAAAAATTCTTGAAATTAAAATTTTCTTCGAAATGCAAATTCTTCGAATTAATTTGTTTTTTAATTATAAAAACTGAGTTTAAACTCACCGAGCGTGACGGTCAGCAGGCCGAGGAGGGTGACCCACGTGAGCATTTTGGCGAAATATTGGTTGCTCGTCGAGTCTTTACAGCGACCACGTGTCGCGAGCCTCTCGATGGCTGGAGGATGTGGTAGGGTCGTTGGCGTCGAATCCACCATTTATCATAAATCCTTCGGGCTCCCCTCGGCGATATATGCGCGTCCCGAGTCGTTCCGGAAGTAGGGGCTCGTCTCGGACGATCGCCTGTCGTCCCTCTCGATCGTCCCCGAGGATCGACGACTCATGTAACCGAAGAGGAAGTCTTCCTTAGCTTCTTCCTTCCTCGAGCTCTTCACTCGCTCTTCCCGAATTTCTCGATCACCCGATTCCCGATTGTCTCAATAAAAACCGCGTTCACGAAAAAAAATAACTAAAAAAAAATTTTAAAAATTCCCCTCGCTGTGATTCGTCGGTTACCAAGCTTCGCGGCTTCTATCGATTCATCGCTCTGCAGGCAGCTTATAGCAGGCGGCTTCGTTGCCGCGTCGACTAAACGTTCCCTCGCACGGATCGATTACAAAAAATTCACAAAGAAGAGTCCGAGTCTAAAAAAAATATATATATATATATATAATAATATATATTTTTTAACAATGCCTTTTGGGATCGACGGCGTCCTTCCGGTTTGTCGGAATCGCAGAAATTCCTTCGTCCACCTTGTGTTCCTCGCTCGAGCTCGCCACTTTGCGGTGAACGCCTGAGCTCCTTCGCACGATGCCGTTCACCTTAAAGTTATTATATTTTTCGTGCGTATCCTCGACTGTCCCAAAATAATTAAAAAGAAAAAACCAGGCTTTGAGATCCAGAAACGGAGAGAGCCACTAATTTTATTATGTTGCACTTGTCCGGAAGGACACCGGAGTGGCGAGTGGGCGACGGCACGTTGCAATGTCACAGTGAAACCGACGTGTCTCGTTCGGTACTGTTGTTATTATACGACTATTGCATCAGTTCGACTCCTTGTAGAGTCTTCTCGTCCGGCTCTTCGTCGCACGGGGAACCGACGTAAATCCGTCCTTTTCCCGTCGCAGAGTTGGCGCGCGAAACGGACTTTCCTCCGTCACCGGAACAGCACTCGACCGGCGAACCGTCGCCGTGCGCCTCGGCGAGAGAACGATCGACACACGAATTCACCCTTCGACAAAACTCCCCTCCTCCCCACTTTGCAAAATCGGATCCAAAAGAATAAAAAATAAAAAAAAAACAAAAAAATAAAAATCTGCAATTAAAGTGGAAAACCGATCCTATACCGGATCTCCGGCGATCGAATCTCGGACCGGAAGTGAGCGAGGTCCAGGATTCTTCTCCCCAATATCGAGAAGTCGTAGAAAAACCAAAAGACGAATTAAAGAGTAAAATTCAGAAAAAAATAAATAAATAAAAAAATGTATAAATTCTCTCCTCTATCGTTATATTGTCAAGCGATCTTCCACGGTGGCTAACCGGTGTGCCCGACGTCGTTGCTCGGTGCTGGTAGCGCGACTGCAACGACGGATTTCTCGTGGCCGAGGCTTGTGTGTTGCCGCCGAACGAGCGCGGGCTTTGAGCTCTCGTCCGGCGTTGCGTGGGGGGGTTTCTCTGGTGCCCCCCTGAGCAGTCTGAGTGGCGTACTATGGCGAAGCGTGTCTTCGGGATATCGGCGTCACGATGCGCATAGCGTGGCCGGCACGGACTCACCGCGATCTCCCGAGCGAAGCCGCCCGCGCACCTTTGCTCCCCCCCCCCCCTCCGCCCCCCTACGGCCCCCCTGCGGCCCCCGCCGCGGCCCCGCGTCAGGCCACCTTCTGCCTTCTGCTTCCTTCACGGCGGCCCCCCCGACGATCTACCGGGCCGAGGAATTTGCCCGAGGAATTCGATCGGCATCCCGCGATCGTGACGCGAGCTCGCGCGGATGCCCGGGGGTTTTGCGCTGGGAAAAAAAGGGCCCGATGCGCGCCGGTCACGTAGCAGGCGGGAGATGATGCTGCACCGGGGATCCTCCTACCAGGCCGTTCCTCCTACCAGCCTTCGCCCTTACCCACATTATCCCATGATCCTCGGGGTGACCCTTGACGCATCGCGCGATGCATGCACGCCGGACGGGCGCGAGGAGCCATTTATTTTTCAGCGGCGAACTCCTCTTGTTCTTATGAATTTTTGTGGGGGTCTTTTTTTTAGGGGGGAGTTGAGGTGGAAAGTGAGAAGGGTGGGAAAGATCGGCGCTAGAATCTCGATCGGTGCTTCGAGATCGATCGTGGGTTTCTGTGGTATTTTTTTTTGTTTTTTTTTTTGGACTGAATTAAATTAAATACTTTGATAGATTTGCGTAGATTTTATTATACTGGGTTAAGAAATTCGTGGACTTACTGGTAATGTGGAGCTTCGACGATTTTTGAGAAACAAGATACTGAAATACCCGCCAATGAAGATTAGATCGGTGAATGAAAAAAAAAAAATCATTTTTAGGAATCAATTAATCGCATCAAGGGGTTTAAGGATTTCCGGCTGATATGGCCAATAAAACCGTTTTCTTTTTAGTTTGGCGTCTGAAACATTTGACGAAGGTAATTATTGTCTTTCTGTAGTTCATGTAGACAACATAAACCATACTAAGACATGTTCTGTGCGATCCCTCTATGCCTCTCTAGACCTAATCGACGACCATTATTATTATTATCGCCATATCGCCCGCAGTGTCCGATATCCAGTGATATGGCCGATTGCAGATATTTATTTATAGAGCTGCAATTAAATCACACTATTAAAATATCGAAAGTTCTGAGTGAATTACTTCAGTTCGATGTTTCTAGAGTTGGTCACGCCAAAATGGAAAGATTTTTTTAACGTTAAACATTAAATTATCATTGCTTAAAAAATTATGGCCATATCACGCTGACTTGCCTTAAAGATACATTTTTTTACGATTACATAGTTTCCGCTATGATCAAGCAATACAATAAATGATTATTATTTATTTATACTAAATATCGAAAGTTCTGAGTGAATTACTTCAGTTTGAAGTTTCCAGAGTTGTTTACGACCAAAATTTAAAAGTTTTTTTAATGTCAAACCTTCAATTTCCACTGTGCCGCAGTGACGATGAGGTCAAACAACTCGTTCGGATTTCCCAGCCCGATCGCCGAGTACCTAACATCGAGCACCGGAAAATAAAATTCTCGTGAATCGCTCGCGACTCTATCCGTACCGGATGGCACGGCCGATGAAATGGGGTCGTGAACCGCGTTCTCCGGGGATTCCCCGAAATTTCTTTAATTCACGATCCCAATTGCGCTTGGCACGAAGAGTCGAATGGAATCCAATGCCAAGGATTCGTCTTCTTCTTCTCCGACGTCTTTTCCCTAGTGGGAGCGCCACATAGGACCAGTATTGGCCTGCGTGTCGCTCCCACTAAGTTTCTCATAAACTTCCGTTCGTCCCGGAGTCAGTCTTCGGATTTCGGCGACTATATATATATATATATATATATATATTATATATATATATACATAATATAAATATATATACACATATACATATACATATACATATATATTACCCTGCTACGAGTGCGTATTTGCGAGTTGCGTGAGTCACGAGCCTCGCGGTGACTAATTCCGTTGTTTTCCATTGAGTAATTCCAGTCTCCTAGGCAGCCGCGAAGGTAAACTCTCCATCGGGCCGTCGCGCAAACTCCGTTCGTATAATGCATCGTTTACAAAGGTGCGAAGGTATGAGCCGCACGGCGGTTCGGCATTCGATAATGAATAACGGTGCCGGCGGTCGTCAATGGCACGGCGTGAGAAACCACTCGCGACGATGAGAGATCCATCGTACGCCAGGTATATCCCTCATCCGGCTCTTTGGTTATTCATTACTTTCGTAGTCGTATATCCTCGTCGTAGTGCCCTCGCTCGCGGCCCATTGGCATCGTTAACACACCGCAACCTAAAATCGGCGTCGGGAATTGCGCGCTAAACTGGAGAGGGAGAGAGAATCTGACCCACCGTACGGTGAAAAAAAAACACGCATAATAATAATAATACAATGACTCAAGAATAATTTTGGTACCGGGCTGACGGTAAAAGTATATTCTTCCTTCGTTCCTCTTCCAATGAGCATATGTTAATCATATATGAATTTTTATATGTAGGTAATAATAATAACATAGTTGTGGACGAATAATAATAAAATATAATTATATATATTATATTTTTTATTTGAAGTAATAATTATTGATTATATTGTTTGATCATAGAGGAAGCTATCTTCGTTAAGAAAATCTAAACTTTAGTATCAGAGTACTGAAAACAGTCTAAAACGTCGAAAAATTCGATTTTTGGTCGGGATGATATAGCCATGATTTTTTAAACAATGAAAATTGGAGGTTTAACGTTTAAATGAAACTTTTTGATTTTGGTCGGAACCAACTGTAGAAACATCGTACGGAAGTAATTCACTCAGAATGCAGGCGTTCAGAACTTTCGATATTTTTGATGCGTGATTTAGTTGCACATCTATTAATAAATACTTGCGATCGGCCATATCACCCGGACGCGAGTGATATCGTCATAATAATAATGGTAGTCGATCAGGCCTAGCGAAGCATAATAATAAATTATTATTATAAAATAAAAATTAATAAAAATTTATTATTATTAGGATCGCACAAAACATGTCTTAATACATACATGTCTCAGTAAATTTTGAGTTATCGTCCTAAAACCGCATACGAATATAATACTATGGTCAAAGACATTTGGTATTGAATTTAGCGGAAATCTATCCAAGCGGTTAGATTTTATGGATTTTTTATTTTTTTTTAAATTACTAAAAAAACTGACACTGTACAATGTTTCCTATTCAATTTGGCGCAAATTGATCGAAACGTTTAAATTTTATGGAAATTTGAAAACTTTGAATTTTTAAATTTATTTAATTAAGTAAAATGAGTTGGATCATTTTGTAATCAGCGGTGAAGAACAGATAAAAAAATTTCTTTAAAACGACGAAATCCGCAAATTCCAGTTTGCAATTTTGTACAATAAATGTTACGGACATTTTGACAGTTTTAATTTTATGTGATGTACGAATTTATGATGTTACGAAAAAAGGTGTAAAGTAATTTGCACATGACTTCCTCGCTTATTACAATTTTGTGCATAACTTCCCCTGTGAAGAAGCCAAACTCGATGAACGAACTTTCTCATAGAGAAAGCTATGCGCAACATTGCAATAAATGAGGAAACCATGTGCAAACCATGTGCAAATGATTGTATATACAAATAATAATAATAAATTCGTGATATAAATTAATTAATGAATATACGAATGTTAATATATGTCGAATACATTTTGACAATATAGAGCTGTATCTGTGCTGCAGCGTAAAAAAGGCCGAAACAGAGTCAAAGTGTCGAAACATTTCTGTTCGTTAAAAAATTCTAAACACGTCGACAATTGGGTTCGGGATTGCGCAAATGACGAGGTCACACACCCGCCGAACTTCCCAGCTACGCTTGCATAGGCCACGACCCTGGAAGAGTCCCGCAAACGGCCCTGAACCTGAACGGAACGAGCCGGAGGGGTTGCAACGTGTAGTATTCAATTTCACTGGCAGCTTGCGTCCTCGCCTCGGGCCTTCATGGTTTTAATTAGACAAATTTTGTTCATTGACCCATATAGGACGGTACTAAATTTCGAGTCAATCGTTTTACCAATTTTTTTTTTCATAATTGAAGGACAAACAAACAGCCTCTCGTTTTTATGGTACATCTTGTCAACTAACTTCATTGGAATTGCCAAAAGCTAACTGAAGTGGCCAGTCCGTACAGAGAGGAGAAATATAAATATATAAATATATAAATATATAAATATATAAATATATAAATATATAAATATATAAATATATAAATATATAAATATATAAATATATAAACATATAAATATATAAATATACAAATATATAAATATATAAATGATTACATTTATTATTATCGCGGACATATCTATATGGCGAACCTAAACCTAAACTGAAACATACCGGAGTCAATCGAAAGGAGGCGTTTATCTTCGTTCAACTCCACTTTAACAGACTCTAAATAATGATTACGATTTTAAAGATAGATGATCCTGAGTATATCTGCATGAGACTAAATTTCGTCAAGTTATAACGGCTGTTTTTTGCATCGCACAAACGTTGCTCGGGAAAGCTCACTTAGCGAATAAAATTCTATAAGTGAACCATTTTTTTTGTTAAATTCCTAAAGCAGTGCATCGACGGAGACTCGCTAAAGATGACATTCGATGTCATGCCGATATTTTCATTGTCATAAAGATAGCTCCCTGTATAAGGAAGCGAAAAGTGTTATAAAAAAAGTCGGAAAACGATTGGGCGTACGATCGTCAATCGTGCACTTTACTCAGTCGAACCCGCGAGTCGTGACTGCTTCCATGGTCATTGCGCAATGTCCACACGACACGTTGATTCCCATTGCCCGTGTGATAACGGAGGCTATTGTGTAACTAACGGATAGAGACTGCGAATATGAAACGAACGGTAGGGATCGTATCGCGCATCGCGGATGCGTCAAATTACTACGGCGCATCTTAGACATAACAAAAACAACATTATGAATGATGACGTTGTTTCTATCGATCACATTTTTTATCGTTAACTGTATAATTGTCGGTCAGTAATATGATGTATCGGTATTCGATCATCTATCGATTGAGTGAAGTTATGCATCGCGATACCACGTTGTTCTCGACAGGGAATCTGTAAAATGAATATATTGTGTAAACGCACTTTATGTAACTCATACATGAAAAGTGCTACTTTTCGTGCCTACCGAGAGTGGCGTAAGTGGCGTAAGTGGCGCTTTACAGCCAAGTGTACTATAAATACACGGCGCATGGCCACATCGGGCCGATTTTACTTTACGCACGCTTCTCGTACTTTCCGCACGCATCTCATACTTTACGCACGCATCTCGTACTTTACTCACCCATCGCGTACTTTACGCACGCATCTCGTACTTTACTCACCCATCTCGTACTTTACGCACGCATCTCGTACTTTACGCACGCATCTCGTACTTTACGCACGCATCTCGTACTTTACGCACGCATCTCGTACTTTACGCACGCATCTCGTACTTTACGCACGCATCTCGTACTTTACGCACGCATCTCGTACTTTACGCACGCATCTCGTACTTTACGCACGCATCTCGTACTTTACGCACGCATCTCGTACTTTACGCACGCATCTCGTACTTTACGCACGCATCTCGTACTTTACGCACGCATCTCGTACTTTACGCACGCATCTCGTACTTTACGCACGCATCTCGTACTTTACGCACGCATCTCGTACTCGATACTAGTGCGGTATAACGCAAATCATACGCGTATCGTATCCCTTTTTACATTATTCCTTTTAAAACAATTTTAATCGACGAATCGTTATTTCTTGTCACTTTTACAACACTTGCATAATTCCACAGGTCGTCGAAGTTAATCGATGCAATTAGTACTACAAAGATGGACCAATAATTATACGAACGCGCAGAGTCTACTGCGCATGCGCAGTAAATCACCACTTAGGTAATTACGAGCGATGGCGGAGTGCGCGACCCACGAAGAAAATGAAGATTACGCGTCGCGGAAGTGTGCAAAATTTGTTGATATGTAGGAAAAAAGAAAATCATACATGCAGCGGAGTTTAAACGGTACGCGTCGTGAGCGACTCCCGGCGCCGGGAATCGGGCGATAATGGCATAATGAAGAAGCCATTTAGACACGCCACGATCGTATCCTCGATGAGGATGATTGGACACTCGGGAAGATGCGCGGACGGCGAGTAGCGAGCGTAAAATTTTATTTCAAATTATTCGATATTGTTAATGAATCTGACGATCTTACTGATCGACCTTCCAACTTGTACGGCCATATCAAACGTCATTACCGAAATTAAGATTTTTTTTTTCTCTTCGTTTTTTCCACATTTTTCCCACATTCTTGGTACGAATCGGACACCGCTTCACCAAGAAAATTAACGCTCATTGCAGTCTGCGCTGACCGGAGCCGTTTTTCTTTTTCAACCGGTGACTGACAATTTGCTTTGGCCTTCGCCGGCGGGAAGCGTCGCAGGGATTGCTATCACCGCTGTTGCGCGGTGCTTCGACGCCGTAATGCTGGTACCCTTCTTTTCGATCGGAGATAAGCGCGTGCCGCGGGCCTTCCCGGCTGAACGTTAGCAGCTTCCATCGATATGAATTGCTAAATTGTCGTACGTTTTTTTTATTTTTATGGTACATTTGTTATTGCCATTTTTTTTAGCCGTGCGGGAGAAAGAATTTACGGAAGAGGTATTGCAATAAAGCAGCCAAACGATTTTTTTTTTATTAAAGAGTAAAGTGTTGGTGAATTTCTATTTTGTCGTTAGATGTCTTATGCAAGTTCGAACTTCGTTCGAACTTATGTTCAGATTGAAAATAACATTTGAGCTCGAACTTGATATTTTACAATAATTGAAGAAAAAAATGTAATAATGTTTGGTTCTTTTTCGTATTCTTTAAATTTACTCTCCTCTTCGATCGGAAAAAATCGCCCGCCGCGGGCCATCCCTGCTGTGCGTTAGCAGCATCCATCGATACGAATTGCCAAATTGTTGTACATCTTTTAATGACGAATATAACATATTCGTCATTACCATTTTTTTAGCTGTGCGGGGGGGAAAAGTATTTATGAAAGAGATCTTGCAACAAAGTAGTTGTCCCGGTTGTCCATCAGTCAAGCCCAAATCCCGATATGTATAAAATATTTATTTATTCAAAAGGAAGATTTTGATAAATTTATATTTTGTCGTTAGATATCTTAAGCAAGTTCAAACCTAGTTGGAACTTAGGTTCAGATTGAAGATAAAATTGAAGTCCAAACTTAAGTTTGAACTTTAGATTTTACGATAATCGAATTGATGAATTGAAAAAAAAATTAAATGATGTTTGAGGTTTCGTTCGTATTCCTTAAATTTTCGTTGAAACGAATAAAAAAGGGAGAAAAATACACAATTTGCGTGATTTGGAATACATCTCTCTGACAGAATGTTCAGTGCAACAATCAGAAACTGCAGCGGTGGCAGCGATATCTCCGCAATCATAGCATGACAATGAGTAGTTTGCGAGTGATGCGCAGTTTCAATTTGATGTAATTGCCTCGGATAGGTCAAAACTATTAATTGTCGAGCTACGTAATAACGTCGGTAAATTGTATCTCGGTAACGAAGACATGCGAAACTCGTGCCAGGTAGACCGTCGGAGCCGAGACTCAGTCTCGCTAATTTTGTCAGTTCCGTTCCGACCCACAAACTTATTTACAGACCAGCGGATTATCGATTCCTATAATTTGTCTGTTGGCAAATGGCCAACTCTCGCCCGTCTACTACACCGCGCTCAGTCGGTAACAAAAACTGTAACGAATGCCGTTTCGAGACCGCAAACCCCCGAGGAAAAAGAAAATTGTCTTTCCCTGCATTCGCCAATTCTCCGGTGAAAAACAATTTCCATTATCCTGAACTGAACTGAATTCATTACAGATTCCTGTTACCGACCGTGGTAACCCGCATGAAAATTAATCATTGGTCACCATTAAGAGAAAACCATTCGGATAACGATTGTAATATGCCCACTGGTAAATTGGCGCACCATTCGGACAACCGTTCAATTTCTCAACTGTAACCATTCAATTTCCCAATGGTAGCCATTCAATTTCCCAATGATAACCATACAATTATTAATGGTCATAATAGGTTATTATTTTAAAGCAAATAATATGAAAAAAATAATCCAGATTTTATTCTTGCATTAGAGTGGTAAGCCAAACCTCGATTTAATTATGTTGGGAAAAACTTTCGACTGACGTTGGTATTTCGCCTTACCAGACAAGAGTTCTGCCATGGCGCTACCGACCAATTTTGTATTTTTCTGACATGGACTACATAAAAGTTGATTTGGTATTTTAATGGCTGCGTCATCACTAACATATGATAATGCATAGTTAATTTTTATTCGTGAGTATTTATAATCGTAGGAAATACCAGAAAGTCGAAGAAATTTCTAAAGCGTTCTTTGGTCGGTGCAAAGATCGTTCTGATGTTCATAAGAAACGCTCACATGAGATGTTAGATTCCGTTTGTCGTTTTCAGTTTAATTAAATGTAATGTTTGCTGTAACTTGAACCAGTGCTCTCAAAATACATAAGGATATCTATAAGGGACGTGACAAGCAGATAAATACTTATACAGAGTTTAACTTTTTGCGTTGATCCAAGGATCCTAGATAAGAGTATCGCAACTTGGGACCTAAGAGTCGAGGATCATAGATATAAATTATTCCGTTTATTAAAAAGTGATCAATTTGTTAAAAGTAAAGACCGAAATAGAAAATGTTGCTCAATCCTTGTGTCCCAAATAGTGTACAATTAGTCAATGGCAATTTTACTAACAGTTACGATTAGTTCAATTCACATAACTTTGACGAATCAACCGAATTTTAACGACCGCTGGGACGTTATAGTTTTACCATTCGTTGCCACGATTTGGGTAAAAGTTGGAAATTTGTTTGCGAGTAAAAATGAACAAATTCGATACCGCATAACCGCGGAGGAAAAAGAAAATTGTCTTTCCCTGCATCCACCAATTCTTCCGTGAAAAAAATTCCATTTTCCAAAAATCATTCATTGCAGATTCGGTTGCCGACCTTAGTAATTCACATAACTCCGAGGAATCAATAGAATTTAAACGACGACTGAGGCGTTATAGTTTTACGATTCGTTGCCACGACTCGGGTAAAAGTTGGAAATTTGTTTGCGAGTCAAGATTGACAAATGAAAGTGTTCAATTAACGTCGTTTCGTTCTCCCGATGGGAAACTTCATTGATCGGACTGACTCGGATGCGCGACATTGTGATCTACATGTTCTGACTCACAACGAGTCGCCCGGCGGAGGTGTCGGGCCACAATTAATTCTGCTTTCGAAAGCGTTGAATGCTCGGCGCGGTCTCGCGATTAGCAAATGGCACAACGAGGTAAACGAACCCCGAGCGGCGCCGAGTCGAGTCCGGGTACACGTGGAGAACAGTCCAAGTTAATCGCCGGTCACGGCGGTGAGAACCCCGCAGTCGAGGTCACTGCGGTTGTGAAGGTTTTGCCGCGATTTACGAATTTCCTGAAAATTTTACGTATCGATTCATCTTTCATCGTCGTCGTAGAGACCAATTATTCGTGTTTCGCATTGAAATCTGCGTGTTCTCGATCATTTGCATTATAGATCCGTGCGGCAACACCGGCACGTGTGGTGAATCGGGAGACAGACGACGTTTGCTATAGAATTTAGAAAACAGATCTCTGCACAAATCGGTAAAATGCTGTGGAGAGTTTGCCTCCAAATTGGGAGCAGCACTTGGCACCCTTGGCACTATGTAAGCGCTGCAGTAGGTAACTTCTGCGCATGCCCGCGAGCGCAGGGATCTAGGAGACTCGGTCGGTGTACAGATCAGCTCGTGTGATAAAGTATCGACACTTGTCTAAAAAAAATGTAAGCATTTTTTAAAATAATTATTATTCTAAGAAATGTACGAATGTTCTGAACATTCAACGTATCGATTCATTTTTCCTCTTCGTCGTAGAGACCGATTATTCGTTTTCGTCCCGAATTGAAATCTTGTTCTCGATCATTTGAATTATAGATTCGAGCGGGAACGCTGGCATGTGCAGTAAGTAAATTGAGGGACTGACAACGGTTACAATAGAATATAGAAAACAGATCTCTGCACCAGTCAGTGAAATGCCGTAGCGAGTTGGCCCCTGAGTTGGAAGCACTTGCCACCTCCACATGTAAGCGCTGCAGTTGATAAAGTCCGCGCATGCGCACGGGTGCAGCGCGCAGGAATCTAGGAGATCCGGTCGGTGTATAGATCGGACGGCATGATAAAGAATCGACAACTGTAAGAAAATAAAGCTTCCTCCATGAGGAAGCAAACCATTAAGGAATTTTCTCTGTTTGTTTCTTTCGTATTCCAAACCTTAAGGTTAATTATTGTTGCAAAAAGAAAGCCTCAGCAATTGGGTTTGATGAGTGCGTCGATGCCCACATTGTTAAAGTCTATTGGGCCATTGAGGCACCTACGTTTGACCACTGCATTATTTTCTTGCCATAAAACTGTGAATTATTTCCTACAAAGTTTTTTTACATTTACAGATTTTTTTAATCTCCATTAAACGTGAAATGTTCCGCGAAACAAGTGTAGGAATCCCGTGGTCGCAGTCGGTATTGAACGAACCGCCTTTATCCTGTGAGAGCGGCTGTACAGTATCGAACAAAAGTTGGTGGCCAAGAACACGTTGGACTTGTGCTGGAATACCATTGGTCGATTCCTCTTCCGCAGCAATTTTACTTGCGGATGGTTGGAAAGCATGACTAATCCGGCTACGAAGTTTGTGTCTGTAGTGTATTGTATGCACTGTGTTTACGAGTGAGCACGTGGCCGAAAATTGTGTCGGCAATAAATAAGAAACAACTGTCAAATTCACGAACCGATAAATAGAAAAAAGTAAGTAAATCCACAAGTTGAGGATTTAAAAAATCAAGATTCAGTAGTTACGGAACGTGCAAGTATGCCTGACAGCAAATGTAACCTAGCGTCGAGAGTATTTCTGCAAGCGTGTCAGAAAGGTGACTTAGGAAAGCTCGAAAGTGTCAGAGAGCAGTTCAAAATTGACGATTGGACGATATATCGTCACGATGCGTCCGGTGATACCGGTCTTCACGTTGCCGCTCGCGAAGGCCACCTGGACGTCGTCAGGTACCTGTGCCAAGCATGGGAGCAACCCCTTTACAGAGCAGACGTCACGAATAAGGACATGAAACGTCCGCTACACGAGGCTGCGCAGTTCGCGCGGATTGACGTTCTGCAATATCTCATTGAACGAGGTACACACTACCAAAAATGTAGCCACTTTTGTATAACGAAAAATGACTTACTTACTTACTTACTTACTTACTTACTTACTTACTTACTTACTTACTTACTTACTTACTTACTTACTTACTTACTTACTTACTTACTTACTTACTTACTTACTTACTTACTTACTTACTTACTTACTTACTTACTTACTTACTTACTCACTTACTTACTCACTTACTTACTTACTTACTTACTTACTTACTTACTTACTTACTTACTGTTTTTGTTTTATCAATTAATAATTAAAGCAAAATTTGGTTCAAGTAACCGTTTTGCCCCACTCTCCCCTAGGCATAAAAATATTTCAGGGGTGCAGATTGATTCGTTGAAGCGGGCCGATTGGACTCCACTTATGCTCGCATGCACCAAAAGTGGCGTTGACGCAAGAAGATGCATACAATGTTTGTTGGATGTCGGCGCCGATTCCTGCGCTAAAAACTCCGACGGCTGGAACCCATTGTTTATCGCTTGTCGCGGAGGGGACGCAGATGCTGTAAAATTGTTGTTGCACAATGCACCTCACTGCATCAATGCTAGAAGCAAGAATGGAAGAAGTGCTTTGCATATTGCCGGTATGTTTAAATGAAAGGAATACATATATGATATATGATATATGATATTTTTTGAGATAGTGAAATACTTTCGATTTTTAGCGAAGACATTTACAATGTAATGGTTAGTGATATATTTATCGTTTCCCAGCATTTCATGGTGGCACAGAAATCGTCGATCAACTAGTTGAAGCGAAACCGGACATCCTCCACGCCCGGGACACTTCCGGTTCTACGGCTCTTCACGAATCGGCGAAAAGCGGAATCTCGAAGGTGACCGAACGTTTGATAGAACTGGGTGCCGATCCGAACGCTCTGGACAACGTGGGACAAAGTGTCCTGCACGTCGCCGCAGCCTGCCAAAGTGTCGAAACAATTAAGTATATTTTAGTTAATAACTTAGTCGACGTCCATCTCGAGGCACAGTTCGGTGTAACGCCCCTCATGGCGGCCGAGAGACACAAAAGAAATCTAGCCGTTGATATATTAAAGACATTTCTGGAGCAAATAAATGAGAAATCGTGAAGAAAAAAAAATTGAGTATTGTTGGTTTTTTTTTTTTTTTTTTTTACCGTGTGCTCGTGTCGTATACGGAGACGGGATAGGATCGACGCGAATCATGAACCCGTCGACGTCAGAGGTTGGTACACATTTATTTATTCAGTTTTGTTGTATTAGACAGTCTTAGAGAAGCATAAAAAAAAGTTCAATAAACGAAGCTCTTTCGAGTTGAAAAATACCTGTGTTTACAATAATGTCGCTACGCGGAATTCGACAGTACGCGCGGATAGCCGATGAATTATAAGAACCGTACAAGTGTATGCTTCGACGAGTCCCAATACGTTCATTCGATCGGGAAACATAAATATATATATATACATGTATATATATATTCGTACGGCGAAGTACAAGAGGTCGATATCACAATATATTTCGCGCTTCACTTTGAGCATCGCTAACTTCAATCATGTTGCGGCAACATTACTTATCCTCCAGTTGTAAACAAAAATATATATATATATAAATACATATATATATAATGAAAAATTTTTAAACGAGGATTTTTTTTTGGCCTGATTAATTCCGCAAATACGTTTTGCGACTTGTTTTCACACTAACAGTGGAAACGTAGGTGAGAGATGGTCGAAATATAAAAAACCATAAACGAACGAACGTCTCGATCCGACACATAGACAGAAAGTGTAATATTTAAGCGTTAGCGTTACGTTTGTTTTTTTGTTTTTTTTTCATTTTTTTTCTCAATGTGAGAGATGAGGAGAGGGACATTACTTCATAAAATGGCTAAGGATAAAACATGCATTGTATATTTCTTCCATCTGACAAATGTTTGCGCATAATCGTAGCGTTTTTTTTATTTTTATTTTTTAAGTTTTTTTTTTCTTGCAAATGGCCCTGGACCGAATACACGCGGACGCTCGCGCGGCGTGGCTCCTCTCCTAGCTGGTAGTCTTATCGTTTTTCTTCATCTTTTTTCTTTTTCTTTTTATTCCCTTTTTTTGTTTGTTATTTTCAGATCTCCATCACTGTTCGTACTCCAGCGACATTGTCATAAATATCCAATAATTACTTGGGCTTTCAATATTTTATTTTTCTTTGCTTAGTTTATTTACATACCTATTATGCCGAGACCTTAAGTTAATCTTACACTTTTCTTTTCCACCTCCTCGCATCAATTGTTCATCGTCTTTCACTACTTAAACTAACGAAAAAAAAACTTCTCTTATCGTCTATAAGTATCTCACATTTAATAATTATTACGCTCTTATCATCGTTTCTCATTTACATTACAAGTATTCAACATGTACAAAGCCCTATTTACATTATTTACAATTTATCGAAATAAGTTTTTCTCGAAGATAACGGGAGATAAGGGGGAGGGGGGAGGGATCGCTAACTATTATTATGTAATAAACGTGATTAACGTAAACGCTTTAACCGTCAATGCCGAATTGAGCTCGGATACGAGAGAAGGGAAATTTCGGAACTTGGTCCAAATTAATAATATCACTACCTCGCTGTACACGCGAATCACGTATTTGGACTTTCGTGAAACGCAAAAGTCGGCTCTGTCTCTCTCTGAACAATAAATTGCGGAATGTTTATAAGACGCACACACACGCAATGTAAGTCTCTATAGAGATTTTTTTTTCAGTGCGTCGATTCTACGTGCCCTTAAAATTATTACATTATACCAACCGTTCGATTATAGCACGTTTTTTCCATTTCTTTTCTTTTAGTTACATCAAACATTTAACGCCTCGCGGCGTAAAGTTTCGAGAGTTGATTGAGTTTTTGCCGAACTGACTTTTTTTGAGTGATGTCTGAAATTTTTTTTGTTTTTGAAAACCGACTTCCGAAATGTCGCCAATTTCGGAGTAAGGTGGATGTCCACAGGGTCACTGACGACTGTCTACACTGATGTGTACTTTTTGACCCCGATCGTGTACTTTTTGTTTCTTTCCCGTGAAAAAAAAACATCATCATTTCCCGCCAAAGTACATTAATATTTTTATTTGTAATTCAATTGCCACAGAATGTGTTCTACAATATACAGAAAAGTTGGCATGATCGAGAGTCGGTGTCAGACTTAATGTGGAATGCCTCGGCAATGGGTATGAAATAATAAAATATGAATTTTCAACGTTATTCAAAAACGTTAGTCCGGAAAGTAAAAAAAAAAAAAATTAAATATCTGTGTAACCATTTCGAAACGTGTTTTTATTCGCGTATCCTGACCGATAATGTGGGTGTTAAATTTTGTTTCGATCAGCGGAACATCCACCTCGTTCCGCGCTGCATCGTCTCGATGATTCCTTTGGTTTTTCTTCCTCTAACCGAATTTTCCATGCTCTATGACGAACCGACACTGAATCTTTTTTTTTTAGGGCGCTACAATAGGTGGGTAAATACTTATTGCAGAGACACCGGGAAACATTCATACATTTAACACAGCTGTACCTTTAATGTGGCTATTAATATTTATAATTGTCTACGTTATAGTTGTTCTCTCGCGTCGAGTGTTCGACGATACGAAATTTACACTAAACTGACGTATGAGCTGGGAAACAAAAAAAAAAAAAATTAATGAAGCATCGCGTCGATGTTATTAAGAATTGTTGACGCGGATCGGTGTTGGCATCGACCGACAATCTCACGGCGAAGCGGCCTTAGACTGAGTCATCTCTTAGGTTTTTCAGCGCGATCGAGTCAACACGAGTTGAATTTCATCCGCCACTCGTCAATTCCAATTTAGACGCTAAACAATTCGATGGGTAAAAAAATAAATATTGCGCGTGATACCGCCGTTACAAGATAACATAAAAAAAAAAGAGAGAAAGTTCGTAAAAAACAGTGACTAAGTTGTGTCTTTTACCGTAAACCTCCGTCGCCCGTTAAAACTCACCGACAACGTATTCCTATATATACCATCCTCGGTCGCCTCAAATCGCTCTCACGAGTACAACCTCGTTGTACACTTTACACGTGTTCCTGTTTTTTTTCTTTTCTTTTTTTTTTTTTTGTTTGTTCGTTATCTACTCGTTATTTATAAAAATAATATTTTGGGGACGAAAAACGTTCCAAAGCTAATCACGGGCAAGACGCCGCGGCAGCGATCGGTGAAAGTCACGCTAATCGCACAATAATCTCTTCACCATTATTTAATTAGTTTGTTTTGTTATTTTTATTTTTTTATTTATTTTTTTCTTAAGAGTCTTAATGTGACTTCTCTATGTCCCCGTGAATCCGTTGTCGGAACTCACTTAGACAACTACTTTCGCGCTTTTTATTAATTTTTTTTTCTTAATGAATCGTGCCATTCACAAAACGTTGCACGATTCGAGACACGTCGATATTTTTTTTTCCAATGTCGCCGATATGTTTACTCGTTTTATGCATTTTGCTGTTACACTTGGGTTTCCCAATCGTAGTAACGAAGGACTGGCCAGTTTCACTGGGAGGGAGTTACTAATAATTCGCGTCGTCCGTGGAACGTTCGTTCGACAGTCGGTCTATCGTTTACGGGATTTTTTCTCTTTCGACGATAAGCCCGACAGACGCGCCCGCGGCTCGGTCGGAAGAACTCAACGATTGTCGAAACATGCCATCGAACCGAGATCCGAATTTTACATTCTTCGTACATGCAAAAAGAAAGAATAAATTGCGACGACGAAAATACTGTGTAATCTCGATGGTCAAACTTTTGGAATGTGAATTTCTCCTCTCAGATAATCGTTCGTCTTTCACTGATGTCAATCCGATAATAATACCGGCTGTCTTTTCAAAATTTCATACACGTCGCCTCAGATTGTCTTCTGACAAGCATCGAGGACATGAGTACCAAAATGAACCCATTGTCAATATTTCGGGACCGAAATCGATACGCTCAATTTCTGACGTCGCAACCGATGCAGAAGACTTTTTTGAAATATCGAGTAAAAAAAAATACAAATGAAAGATAAGCGTAAGGTTCGCTTGCTGATATTTATCATCGATTTTGATTTTCGTTCATAATCGCGTAATTATTAATTTGCGAAGTTGAAATAGTTAATAAAAAAAACAACTGAATTAACGATAGCTTCGAGAATTCATTTCTAACCGCCTAATTAATAATTTGCGAAGTTGAGACAGCTATTAAAAAAACTGAAATCTGATAGCTTCGAGAATGCATTTTCGTTGTAAATCCTTGAACAAAAATCGTTCCTAATCGCGTAATTATTAATTCGCGAAGTTGAAACCGCTATATGAAAAAAAAAAAAAAAAAAAAATGAATTCGCGATAGCGTCTAGAATGCATTTTTATTTGTAAACACTTGAATAAAAAAATAAAAAAGAACATGGGTGAAAAACAAAAGAATTTCACGGTGATATAATTGTTATTCCATTCGTACATTGAACGATCGACGAAGAAGAGGTCGGCTAGAGATTGTCCAACAGTAATTTTCGTCGTCCAATAAAATATTTTGTTGATCTCGCAAACGACGATGCGTCTTGTCGTCGACAATCGAGTCTCGAGTGAGGCTCGATGAGTTCGACCAAATTGAGTCCTCGCCGGGCGCGGTCGACCCGCGCGCTTTTACATAATAAAAACTATTAAATACACAACGATTCGATTCGTCTAAAAATTAACCGTACGACACATTCGTCCTTTGCCCATACTCTGACAATATTTATTTATATATATTTTTTTTTACTTTCATTCGTTCGAATCGATCTCGCTCACACGTTTGTTCTCCTTCACATTTGGGCGTGTCTTAAATAATTACGATTACACAACTCGCTTATCCGTACGACACTCGACTGAGTCGGTTCGCGCACAAGAACCGCTGTCCGTGCTTCGAAAAACGCACGAGGTCTCTCGAATTTCGGCCCGCGAAAAGATATATGCTTTCTCATATATATATATATAAATATATATATATTTTTATATATATACATATACATATATATATACACACGGCCATTGAGAAATTGAGCTTTAATGCGTTAAAAATGCCGTAAAAATGTTTATTGATTCGCTAATCGCGCGTTAACTTTCCCCCGCAAGGGGGCACACAGACGCTTCGATTCCCACGAGGTCCCGCGATGTCTCCGGCAGAGTCCGGCGTGAATTTTTTTTTCCATGATCCCCGAAAAAATCGTTTTCCGTCCCGGTAGCTCGTAGCGCATTATCATTGCGTCCGAAGTCTCGATTTCCGGTCCCCGCGATCCTCGGTGGTTCTCCAGATGAGCCTCGAGTCCGGCGACCTCGCCGACGAGTCCGCGGTCTAACACTCGCTGTAAGAGGGCGGCGGGACGCCGCGTCCGGTGTACATGTCCGTCTGGGGCTGAAGATGGCAAACGACCGTGTGGCCGTCGAGGACTGCGACGGTCCTCGTGTGGTCCTGCTGGGGAACGCCGTAGTTTCCGGGCATCCTCGGCATCTCGCCGAGCTCGTACTTGGCCGGTTGTCTTCTGAGCTTCTCCCAGCAGGCGTTCAGACTCCTCTCCTGGGCGGGGCTGTACTGGGACGGGTCGAAGTGGAGAACGTTGCGGTCGAGCGTCTGACCGTAGTGGACGAGGTTCCTGTCGTTCGCCGGCGAGTATGGGATGAGCGGCCGATGGTCCCCGTAACTCCGGGACGACTGCCTGCTCATGTCGCTCTGGCGACGACCGTCCTCGTCGGAGAGGTCCGAGACCTGGATCTCGCCGCCCCGCTCGATCTCCTCGTAGACCGGGTCGTCCTCGCCGACCATGCCACGCGACACGTGACCGTGCGCCGAGTGACCCTGGTGATGGTGCGCCACGTGACCCTGGTGATAAGCGCGACCCCCGTCACGGATCTCCGTGTAGGTGTGGTTGTACGGCGAGGCTGCCCGGCGACCCGTCGTCCGCCCGTTGCCGATCTCGCTGCCCTCCACCAGAACCCTCCGGTCTCGCGTTCTTCCTGAGTGGCCCAGCGTCATCGCCGTGTGCGTGCGGGGCGAGTCCTCCTGCTCCGAACCACCGTGCCCCGAGTCGCGGGAGTAAGACTTAAAAGAAATGTTCTGTTGGAAAATAAACGGAGTTTAGAAGGTCGTTGCGGCGGGGGGATTATGAGGTGCGAAAGGGCGCGATGGAAAATGGCCCCCACGTGCTGCGGGTGACGGAGATTCCGGTCGTGGCATGCGTGCTTGAGGAAGACTATTATAGTGAGGTTGTTTTCTTTTTTTTTTTTCGAGGGAGTTAAGAAGTTTTGTGTTGGCGACTTTATGGGGTATTGAGGGGACTACTAGGTCGAATTTGAGAAGACAAACTTTGCGAGTTGCTGGCAGCTTGATGAGTTGAGAAATCAGGAAAATTTTTAAGGTCGCGAATATTTTGTGAAGTTTTTTGTGCGATTTTCATGCATTGCTTTTTTTATGGGGAGGATAAGAAGTCTGATACTGGCGACTTTATGGAGCATTGAGGGGACTCTACTAGGTAGAATTTGAGAAGGCACACTTTGCGAGTATCTTGTAGCTTAATAAGTAGAGAAATCGTGAAAATTTTGGAGGGTCGCGAATATTGTGCGAAGTTATTTTTTCGATCGTGCATTTTTTTTTTTGAGGATGCATGGAATTTACCATCCTCCCCGAAAAGTGAGATACCGTCAGAATTTTTGACAATTCTTTTAAAATAATGTACGATTTTCGATATACAAAAAAATAAAAAACTTGGAACGTTTGGGAGATTTAAAAAAAAATTAATACGTTATTCGAAAAAAGTGAACTAATTTATTTGAGTTGAAAAGAAAGCATCTCTTGATTATTTATGGAACAATTAATTGTTGATTATGGTGAATCAATATTCTCACGATTTTCAACGTGATTGATTTTTTTTTCTTCAGATTTTTGTCGATGCAGGAAGGGCCGAAGATCCGAGCGAATCGAACTTTTGGTTGGGAATGTATGCGCGAAGCATTCTTAAATTGCAGAAGCTTGCTCGGAAGAGTTATATCAACTCTTGTGGTGCATGTTTTCCGCCTCGAAGAGGGAGAGAGAAAAAAAAACTGCGGTAATAATTTTTTCGTCGCTCAGGCGGAACGACCGAAACTTAAAAAAAAACCATCCCACTTCCATAATTTTGATCTCTCGCAGCAGTTTTTTTTCCTGCGGTTTTTTTTTTTAGTTTCTCCACGAACAAAATTATGAATCAATTTTGCGAGAGATCAATGTTTCACGGAGAAAATAAATTAAAACTCTACAGAAAGAAATGTATCACGCGTGACACCCAATTCTAATTTTATGCATAGCAAATAGTAGGAGAAAAAAAAATCAGCTCCAAAGTGATAAAGTGCAGAATCCTTCGAGCAACGGAAACATGTTCGAGTCGCTTATGTTTCTCACATTTTACAGATAAAAATAAAAATATAATTTTCTGTTCGTGAATTTCCACGTTAATTTTAAAAGCAAAAAAATGACGAGCGTTCCCAAATTTATAAATTCACATTCGTACTAAAATTACGGTAAATTCTGTTTCCATTGCACATTACATAGGAATGGTTATTGTGGGACTTGCGAAAAGTTTGCCTTCTCCGGGTAACGAGTTAATAAATAGTTATTAGTATAGCGAGGCGTCGAAGCCGTGAGTTAGTTACCTTCCACATGAGGTTTTTGTTAATGGGTCCCCAAGTGGCGGTTGCAGACTTAGGGATATTAGGAGCTGATGGGAAGTAGGCGTGACGGGCGTGCGGCAGCGTTGCCACTGCGTGGGCATCTGAAGACGTGGAGGATTCATGGGGTGCTGCGGCCGCGGGTTGCCTTTCGGTGCTCGGCCAGCCTCGCCCGGACACCAAGTACTGTAAACCAACGTTCCGCCGTTCTCAATTTACCGGCTCGCGTTAAACCTCTCGACTGGCTCCGTTCAGGACCCATTCGTGCCCGCGCACGACGTCGCGTATCCTTGACTCTTGCCGGTTTAGATCGACGATTTCATACAACCCGCACTTGCAATGCAGCGCGTTAAAAAAGACCCATTTCGACCGTTTTCCATATAATTTCCAATTGATTTTTTTTTTTTACTAATTTTGAATGAAGTTTTATTTAAATGAAGATTGATTTGAATGAAGTTTAAATTTAATGAAGGTCAATTGGAATAAAATTTTATTTGAATGAAGTTTAAAAGTTTTGATTTTTCAGTCGTATTTTTACCTCTTTGCAACAAGGATTGAGCATTTTTTAGATGGTTCGCAAAAATTGTTGCTATATATTCGGTACACTGTTTAAAAATTGTATAAGATTTTTTAAATAATTTTTTTCCAACATTTAGTTTTGTTAAGCAGGTAAAAAAATATTCTATCTTAAGGAAAACGGTAAAACAGGGTTACCACATTTTTCTCTTAATATCCGGAGAGTCACGACAAGTACGTTGGATTAATGTGAATGTCGAAAAAAAAAAAAATGGTGATCGTTGGATGAAAGTACAAATGAGAGGATGAGGCCGTATTGGATGTACAGGTGTAAAGCGATTTGCGATTAGTGTAGCGCGATATCAATTTTGTCATAAAAAAGACTACTTTTTGTCCGCTCACATTGTTAAGAAAAATTATCCAACTTCCCGATAATTTTTTTTTTTTCACACAGTAGCGAACAAGATGTTTTTCTTTCAATTTCTGATGTCTTGCATCGACAGTCGGGCTTGTACGTGAATAAGTGTATGAAGGAAAATGCGTGCGTAGCGAGTGTTAGCGATGTGTCTTACGGTCTAGGAGATAGGCGTGGGCGAAGATAAAAACTCACGGTTCAGTCGACTGTTCCATATAGACCGTGAGAGATTTACGAGAGTTTTACACTTCGCCCACGGTCAGTTTTCAGCCGCACACTACGAATCTTTCGAGTCGCAAACCGCACATCGGTCCATCACCTAAATCGTTCTACAAGTTTTACTCGAACATGCGCTTCCTTCGCGAAGCTCCAAGTTACGTGGGCTGCGCTCAATTTTTTTTTTTTTTTTTTTTTTTTTTATAATTCCAACAAGTTTTATGTACGATCGGTGATGAGTTGTAAAATAGAGATAAAAAAGAAAAAAAAATGGCAAAAAAAACACCATTTGACACGTGTGCGTTTGCGATTGCAATCGCGGAGCAAAGGTAGCCGACAGCCGAATACACCAAACCCCGCATAGGAGCGATTGCGGAAGAAACCACCACTATTGTTAGTAAAGAGGCCTCCGTCAGCTATTTGTTGTTGTTGATTTTTTTATACGCTATATACGCGATTGATAGTACGACTGCCCGTTCGACTCCAATCGTGTGTAACTATCTATGTGCCACAATATACCCAATGTGCGTGAGATCTGTTTTTTTTTCTACTAATCTCGATTACCGACAGTGTCCAAGGGTAAACAATAAGGTAAGAATTGCAAAGAAAAAAAAAGAATTATAGAAGAAAGTAAGTAAAAGTTTTACAGGGAAGTCGAGAGCGCGCGGGATATATTTTTTTTTATATTGTCGCATGCTTGCTACAGAAAAGATTTTCAAAAGTGGCCTCAGCGCGAGTTCCTTCGATCCGCTGCGCTATAATGCTTCCCTATCCACCGAGTTTTACCAACATACCGCTTCGCTCTAATTCCTGTGCGCCGTTGAATTTTTTAAATACTTTTAAGAGTTCGTCGAGTGCAATTTTTTTCAGACTTTATTCTCACTCTTACAAAAAAAACCGCATCGAGGACCTCGGTAAAGTAGTCGATGCGAATGGTTGAGTCGACGGATGAAACGCATGCGCGCGATGAGCCGAGATCCCGTTTCGACCGTTTCCCACCTAATTTTCAAATGGTTTTTTTTTTTTCAACTAATTGTGAATGCAACTTAATTTGAATAAAATTCATTTCGATTGAAATTTAATTTCAATGAAATTTAATTCGCATAAAATTTAACTTCAATGCCATTTAATTTCAAGGAAATTTAATTTTTATGAATTTTCATTCGAATGATTTTCAAATCGTTAATTGAAAAGATTTTCAAAAGTGGCCTTTGCCCGAGTCCTTCCCTATCCACCGAGATTTCCAACATCCCGCTTCGCTCCAATTCCTGTGTGCAGTTGAATTTTCGAAAGACTTTCAACGCTTCGTCGAGTGCAATTTTTGTCTCATACTACTTCTTCGCACGTTTAAAAGAAAGGCGCATCGAGGACCTCGCTAAAGTAGTGGATGCGAACGGGTGTTTCGACGGACGAAACGCACGCGTGAGATGAGTCAAGGGAGGAGGCTGAGAGCGAAAGAAGTGGAGCATTGGAGCGGCAAAGTGAGTTGGAAAAAGAGAAACTCGCGGGGGACGGGCGGGAAGATGAAGAGAACGGACAAAGCTTTAGGCGGAAGTCATCTGTTCGACTCGGCGTTGCAACGCGAATTTTATGACGGTTTGTTGACTCTTGTTTGAATATTTTCTTCCCTCCGTCACGGAGGAGGCTCCTCTCTCGCTTCCCGTGCTCGCGCTTCCCGTCTACCCTGAACCCTCTCTTTTATCCCCGAGACTTTTCACGAGTTACTCGAACTCCCAGGGTCGTCGGAAACTACGGTCTCGAACGCACGCTCACCGTCATAGATTAATGCGAGAGAAAATTCAATTCCGCGATACTTTACTTTCTTTATTGTTGTTGTTTTTTTCTATTTATTTTTAAAAAATGTTTTTAATGGAGCCTCGTCGAGGGAACTTTCTAGTAGAAATGCGGACCGAAGTCGACGAGGCGAAGCTAATGCTTTATATTTTTTTCTCCGCTAAGGGTCTGCAGTGTCCTCTTAGTGTTAGCTCGGCTGTGACAAAATTTGCAATCGAACTCGATAGGTTTTTTTTCATTAATCGCCGTGACTTCTAAGTTTATTCTATTCCGGTCAACGCATATCTTTCTCGGAGCTTCGAGATTCAGATAAAAGAGCGTTTTTATTCTATATTCGATATTTTATAAATCATACATTTATATCTTACTTTAGAAATATAAAAAAATAACTAAACTGACTTATTTTTCAATTAAATCGCAATCCGGCGCTAATTCCAAAGATCCTACGTACGTAGAATGCGAGAATGAGTTTAAAGGATCGATCCTCGTCGATCTCAGGCGGTATTCGAACGCTACTCGATCCCTCGAATTATTAATTAACAACCCCGACAAATATTCTACAAATCATAAATTTACATCTTACTTAAGAATTATAAAAAAAAATCTAAACCGAGATAATTCTCTATTGAACCGCAAACCGACGCTAATTCCAAATATGCAACGTACGAAGAACGTGAAGAATGAGTTTAAAAAATCAATCCTCATCGGCCTCAGACGGTATTCGATCGGTACTCGATCCCTCGATATATTAATTAAAAGGATACGTTTAACTTGGACACCGTCGTTATTCCAGATTCCGCGAGAGTCTTTTTGTCACGTTGAGGCTTCTCGGATTTTGCGCAATCGCGGTAAGTGGAAAAAGCAGACTGACGGAAGATTCCCTCGGTTACACATAAATTTGTTACTCCGTTCGCTCGGCTAGGATAAAATTCGTATCTGAACCAGACATGTTTATTTCCGTGTATGGTATGACTTCCAGATTCATTACATTCCCGTTAACGCATATTTATCCCGGAGATTCGAGGTTCAGAATATTACATTTTGTTTTATCCTCGAGGTGAAAAGAGCAACGATGAAAGAGCGCTTTAATCTTTCTCGGAACTTCGAGATTCGGAATATTACATTTTAATCCTCGAGGTGAAAAGGTCCAATGTTTTCTTGGTACAAAAATAAATAAAAAATGAACCTAGTCGATAGTTCCTGAGAAAAGTGTCCCCGATAGACATTCTACAAATCATAAATGTACATCTTACTTTATAAATATAGAAAAAAAATCTAAACCCAGTTCATTTTCAATTAAATCACACCCGACGCTAATTCCAAATATCCTTCGTAAGAAGAATTCGCTAATGAGTTTCAAGGATCGATCCTCGTCGATTTCAGGGTTCGATCGGTACTCGAACCCTTGATTTATCAATCGAAGGGTACACGATTAACTTGGAAACTAACTATTATTTTTTTAAATAATATATAATAATTGAATTTAATAATATATAATAATGTAAAAATAAACTATCGTTTATTTCAGAAATATAAAAAAGCTGCCTAACCCGAGTTCATTTTCAATCAAACCGCACACGAGTCTAATTCCAAATATCCTACGGACGAAGAATTCGCTAATGAGTTTGATATCGATCCTCGTGGATCTCCGGTCTTCGATCGCGATTTATGAATTAATAGGACACTATTTAACTTGGACACTGTCGTCATTCGAGATTCCGCGAGAGTAAATGCGGGCTTCTAGGATTTTGCGCAATCGCGGCAAGTGAAAGAACAAAACAGACCGACGGAGGAGAGGAGAATCTCCTCGGTTGCGCATGAATTTTGTTACTCTGGCGACAGACGGAGAGGCGAGAAGAGAATCTCGGGGAAAAAAATTAATTAGAAGAGTTAAACAAATGCGTTCCTGGTTTGGTGTATAAGCGGCGTTTGGATACCTTGCTGGGCGGGATGCCTATTGTGGTTGCTGGGTGCCATCATGTGCATCTGGTATGCCCCGTTCGGCGACCTCAGCGACAAATTGTTCAGGTTCACGTTTATCGAAAGATTCGTATTGTTAGCTGCCGCTGTCAGGTTGCTGATATTGTTCGGCGGTGTACCCACATTGGAGGTCGTGTGCGGCGACAATCCTGAACTGTCGGTCGTCGGGGCCGACGGATTAGACGACGTGTTGTGCGACGGAAAGTCCTTTCCGCCGTTCGCGCCTGCCGGACCTCCGCTCGTGCCCGACGAGCCTCCAGAATTTCCGGACACCGTCTTCGAGCATCGGAGACACTTCGGCAGCCAAGAGTGTCGTCGAATGAACTTTCGATACTCCTTCCTCACCTGCGAAATTACAGACGAAAACCACCCCCGGACCCATACGTTTTAACCGTGCACGAAACCAAGCGGCGGTGTCGAGGAAATCATACATTTCGGGAGGGTGTGAGATCAACGGGGATTCGCTTGACCCTGCTGTTCTGTTTTTTAGAGCTCTCAGGCCTCAAAAAAAAAAAAAAAAATTCTGCGAAATTCAGAGGTATGTCCATGAGGAAGCAAAACACGTGGAATTTGCCGAAAATACTTTTTTCTTTTAATAAAAAAATGGTACGTAAAATACTTAAATTTTGTTTCTCTTTCAGAAGAATACATCGGCAAGACGATCATTTTTTTATGATTATTATTTTAAGATTAATTATCTTCGAAAATTTTGTTTAATAAGAAAAAAATTGTGAAATATTCGGAGCTACCTTTACGAGGAAGCAAAACATGTGGTATTATATGAAAAAATTACCTTTTTGTTAAATAAAAATGGTTCGTCAAATACTTTAATTGTTTTTCTCGTTAAGAAGAATACGTCGGCAAAGCGACCTCTTTTTCATGATTATTTTCCTCGAAAATAATTATCTCCGAATTTTTATGAAAATTAATGAATCTATGAATCCCCAATTCTTCTCATTTTCAAACAGCAAGGCCAAGAAATTAAATTGACAAAAAAAAAGAGAAAAAAACATAGTTTCACAAATAAAAGTCATTACAATAAAAAACGATACTGGAAATCGGGTCGGAGATTCGACGAACTCAAACGATCAACCCTACTGTTGTAATGAATAAAAAACGTGTCAGATGGGATTATGCGTGCCGACAAAATGATCGTAAAGTGACAGCGAGCGGTCACGACGTGCGCAGTTCGTAAAATTCCGTAAAAATCGTCGGTAATTTGAAAAGTTGGGGGAGGGGGGCGTCTAAATGAATAAATCAAGTGCGAATCTCGTAGATTATCTATTCGATCGATCGGACGATTACCAGTATCGAAATGTAGTGTACAGACATTTGTTATTTTTTTTTCCTTTTTTTCTTTTTTCAATAAGACAATAAATAATTGATTATCGCTAACGACTTATCGGCTAATCGAGACTCTTAGAGTCGTGTGAGCGTTCGCGCACCGGTGTAGTCCCTTACCTTCTCGTTCTGTACGCAATGGAACACAAATATAAATAGGCCCTGAAGACTATTCAATATAGTGAAGATGTAAGCCATCGCGACTGATTCTTGATTCAGGTACAGCAATCCGAAGGTCCAGGTGAGTCCCAGCAGGAAAACCAGCACGATTGCGCCTCGCAGCCACGCTCTGATGGTTGTTGAAAAAGAAACGAAAACAACAAAAAAAATCGGTTAATCGTAATAAAAAATTGTCAGTGTCGAACAGTATTCGCGGCAGACGGCGCACGGACGAGATTTTACCAACTGATTATATTAATTAAATTTGGTAATCAAAAAATATTTGTAAAAATTAATTTTCGCCATTTAGGTAATTTAGAACGATCGACGAGTCGAAGTGCAGGTCGAGGCGCAAATCTTGTCCGCGGGGCCGTTAAAGCTTACGAGCACTGTTCGTTCAGAAAATGAAAGTAAAGTCGAAATCTTAACGGGATCGTAAACGGTAATTACTACCGATTGTAAGAATACTGTTTTTCTACGTAAATACTCTACTAAGCCACAAATACAAAAAAAAAAGCATGCACTAAACGTGGCGTGTACTGCATGTATGAGAATTTTTTTTCTCTCGGTGAACGAGGCAAATGTTGGCTAGACGCGAGATCGTTTACATGCGAGTATATTGCGAGTGAAATTACTCCGGAGTAATGTCGCGTGTGTGTTCAACGGCAACTCGCGTTCCATTACCATTTACAAATAAAAAAAGGAGGACATTTTTTTCGACCTCTAATCGATATTCCATTTTTTATTCCAATAATTTTTTTTCTTTTAGATATTAGTGAATTATGTAATATATGAATGACGAATGAATGAATGATGAACGATAATAATAAAAATGGTAAATATCTTACAAGTGCGCTTGCAATTTGTTGGGAAGAGCATTCTCTTCCTTTCCACTACCAACCAACCACGCCATGCAGAAGAATGTAGAATAGTGTAGACAGAAGTGGGTAGAAGATTTAATAACAAAAAAAATGAAACAAGACAGCAGTTAGGTAATTGTCCCGATACCATTTCTAATAATTAATGTTTATTTTATTTTTTCGTTTTTCTCTTACGCATTTACAATGCCCGATTCGCATTACGGAACGCTGTGCATTCTTTTTTTTACTTCAGTTACGACGAAATCGAATACGCTGACCCGAATATATAAATATGTATTTTTGTTTTCACAGCCGTTTACGTATATTAATAGTGACGTCGATTTAAGAGTTCAACGGAAGTAATCCGAATCGGGATTGCAATGGAAATTCATAACGCCATCACCATGAATAATTTGATAAACGATTTTGTTATTCGTATCCGATATTCCGAGCGCAACGGCGCACTACTTGTTTTCGAAATCCCCGCGAATATAGATAAACGAACGGGTAAAGTCGAGATCCGACAATACTGCATATTCACCATTCGGCGTGTTTGTTTTTCTTACGCAAATCACAGCGGGAGGCACGAATTTTCGAAATTTACCGCTCGTTTTCACCATTAATTATCGCACAAAACGGGAAAATTTCGTTTCAACAGCGAGCACGATTTCAAGCGAAATATATGAATTATTTACAAAATCAATGATTTCCTCTATTCATTAAATAATTACGAAAAGCGCTAATGAATCGAAAGTTCAATAAAGTATCGTATTGTATTATTCTAGTAATAATTTGTGTGACATATTTAAAAAAAGGATGTAAAAAAAACAAATTGAAAAAAAGGAACGCAACGGATGAATTTCAGCCGAGTTATGTGTGAAAACAGATTTTTCGTCGTAGGTGTATCAGAAGCGCTTTAAGCTTGCGTACATGAAATCGAAAGCATCGGAGACGATCGCTCCGAATCTACGAGACGTCGATTTTTTTTTTTGTTCGTCTTGTTTTTTTTTTACGATACGCATTTCTTCGTCAGTTCATCAAATTACAATCAATATTTCCTTTTTTTTACACTACGCAATAAAAAATATATTCTGTCGTCTCAATGATCAACACTTACTTTGCACTGGCGAGCCTCGAGTGTTCTTTGCTTTTCATTGACACCGTGGTATTGGTGTGCCGGCACATCATGTAAATTGCCATTGACAGGAACACGAGATTGGCCTGTGAAAAAAAAATCAACGAAAATCGCGATAAAATATCTTTCGTTGAACAATCAAAATTTGTATTAATTAAAAATCGAACGAACGCTACGGATTATTTTGAAAAACAGTGCAAGACATGCAGAAAATTGTCATAGATTATTTATGTTCTCTGACACATCTGCTGCTGGTCAGTGTATTATTATTATTATTATTATTATTAGGCTTAAGAACTCCAGCCAATGGCCTATTGGCCAATCTAAGGCATTAATGTATAAAAAAGGTATGTAATGTAATGTATATTTAAGGAAATTAAAAAAAGGTAGTAAGGCATTAGTGTTAAAAAAAAGAAAGAAAAAAATATTGATCTCGCATTGTAAGGGAGGTCAATAAATGCCTTTTACTACAGCTATTATTTTTATTATTATTACTAATAATTTTTTTGAATATTTTTGCTACATTGAGAAACACGCTATTCACTCCGGGCCCTACATTATTAATTCAGATTGGTTTTGCAGATCTCGCGAAAAGGGTTTATTAATTTAAGTACCCATTCGATCAGAGTGTACGTCAGGTGTACGTCCTTAACGTTGACGATCGTCGGGAGTTTTACGGTTCTTCGAGAAAAGTAGTAGCCACGAAAGGAGAACAAGCGACGGGCGTGTTATAATTCATTCGTAAGTAGGCTCACGTGTGGCTTATCTCGTCGCGTTGCTGGACGTCACGTAGTTACGTTAGACCAGCGAAATTCTCAGAATGAGCGATGAAAACAATGTGCGGTTAGAGTGGAAGAGGCTTTACCAGAATTACTAGTATGACGGGTCCCACGAAGCTGAAGATGAAATAGTTGTCCGCTCGTAGCCAGCAGTATTGATCGGTGCCGTAGCTTAGCGGATCGATTATACAAGAAATTGCAACCACGAGTAACGGACCACCATAAGCCACCAGGTAGTACCAGCGGAGACGAGACTTTTCCGCCTCGAACACTTCTATCAGCATCACGTACAGCTGGAATCCTGTGAAACGGATGGGAGAGGAAAAAAACGTTAACAATCACGTAAAAGTACATACTACAAAGCTTTGACGTTGGATAATTATTTATATCGCCGTTAGAATGCGTTAAGGTCGATCGGTATTTTTTTTTTTTTATTCCCCAAGGTTTAATATCGGCTTTGATATTTATAACATAACTAGCCGATTTTTTTTCCTCGGGTGATTCAAGGCCCTCTCCCGATTGGCGCTTAAAAAAAATTGGAAATCCGTTTTTCAATTTCAACAGTGTGTCTCTGTTATTTGCATTGCAATACCGATATCGCTGCACAAGCCATTGTTTTTCCTTTTTATTCACACTCCTTGATACGATTTTTTGTTGTTTTTTTTTCGCTAACAGCCCATCGCGAACTGGAGAGAAACAATTTGTTTTGTCGGATTTTCAATATTTTTCGGAGACCACGTACGCCGGTACGGGACGCCCACGAAAATACGCTGGTCATACATATTTTTTAAATTTCTGTTATGTTCCAGATTCACCGATGGTCAAATTGTTCCATTATTGGAAGCAAATTACGAATATTGACGTTCCAATTTGCTTACAGGTGACAAAAATGGATTCCTTTTACATAATCGGTATTAAAAAAAAATAAAAAAATATTGTCACCTTCGAGGAACATCCACGCGAAGGCGCAAAGAAAGAAGAAGTGAAGAAGTCCAGCGACGATTCCACAAACGATTCGCTGATCGGTCTGGCCGATTCCGCACACGAATAGAACTTCGGCGATGAGCAAGCAGACGCAAAGGTTTTTGTGAATGGTCGTTCTGTCGGACTGGAAGAAGAAGAAAATAAAATTCATATATACATACATATAATCTATAAGTGAATAAATATATTCGGAAATTTTCGAGTCTTAGTCATCGAACCGAAAATGTGATTACTTCTTGGCTCGCCATCGGCCGAGATGACTCTGTCACGAGACACCATTCGTCTGACTCACTATACGCTTATACCATAATGTACACGTGTCCGGAGCTGTTACCTTGAGGCCGCGAAACAGTTGGAACGTCAGGATGGCCAGAACGAGACAGACGACCGAGATGATGCAGCCGATATACGTGATGATTTGTAGCGCGACCCGATGCGCTATGTCGAGCTTCACGGCGTGCACGTCCATCAGGACGGCGAAGTTCGTGAGGTGATTGCACTCGCAGACCGTGTGTGTGTCGTTTGTCTTGCGAATGTGACAACCCTCTTCCGACCAGGCGCTGCGAAAATCCGAAACGCACACGACAAGTGAACATTACTTTCTTCATATCAGTGGAACGGTTTTACAGTTATGGGGTAAAAAAAATAACAATGTTTCATGCTAAAATTTAAAGGCTATATTTGCAGATTAAAAAATATATATGTGGGCGTAGAGCTGCGTGGTGATCCGTAAAATTGTATGTGAAAACATGCTTCGCAGGTTTGGGTCGTGTGGGAATTCAATAAACGCAAACCGCCCCCGATTAAGGGGCTGGCGAACCTTCCGGTTTTACCGATAGAAAACGGCGATTCCATGGAATGGACTTTAGTATTTTCCGTTTAAAAATGACGGCTGTTTGTTTGTGAAGGAGTTTCGTCGATGGATGAACAAGAGGCTGTCATATCTGGACGGTGAATTTATACCTTGCGCATCTTTCAGGAGAAAAAATGAATTCAACATTTTAACACTCTCTATCCCCCTCTTACACGTGTTTACCCTTCCCTTAAGTCCCGTCCCGTTCACTTAGGTCGCGCCCAGCCGGTAACAGAAACTGTAACGAATGAGGGAAAGGAAGTTGTTTTTCCCAGCGTTTGATAATTCCACGGGAAAAGACAATTTTCCTTTTCCTCGGCTCTTCGCGGTCTCGATGCGGCATTCGTCACAGATTTCGTTGCCGAAGGTCGTAATTAACACGAACTCTTATGCCCGGTCTGTATCCCCGGTACAGAACTACCCAAATCGGCCAGCCATAAAGGAAAAGCACCGCCCTTCCCAGACTTTGATTAATCCATGTCCCTTAAGGATCCACTCCCGGGTCCAGATTATTCCAAGTTCCCCGGTTCAAAGTCTCCCCAAGAGCCGTCCCGGGATCAGATTATTCAGTGTCCCTTCCGGGTCAGTCTCTCCCAGGAGACTTTGACCGTAATGCATTTTTGAGGATACTCTTCACTCCCGAAGTCCCGCTAAAGATGTTTTCACGTATTAAAAAAAAAAAAATCTATCCCGGTCTTCCTCTCTGAGGATTGCGGATCAAAGAACCACGAAAATTTGTGCAGCTTCATACAGGCTCAATTTTAAGATATAAAAATATTAAAAAATTAACAAATGCCAGAAAATGCATGTAGGATTTGTGAAAAAAATATGAACAAAATGTTTGAAAGTCGTACCTCATAATATAGTCCCAGAAAACGCATGTGGGATTCGTGACATTGTCAGCGGTAAGATGTTCGAAGTGAACCCTGACTGGTTCCGACAGTTGAATGTGTCTTCCCTTCCCAAGCGAGGCGGAAATCACTTTGCTGTTGAGTATTCTGCTGGTGTTCTTCCTCGTTCGTGGTTGCGTCTCGTCGCTCAGGACGACCGATGGCTCCTCGTCCTGAGGCTGAAGAATTTCCTCGAGTCTGTCGAACGCCATGAAGACCAGCCGAACTATTCCGTCGTCGCTGTTCTCGAGGAGGGACCTCCTCGTGAGCTCGACCCGGTCGTTCGACGCCGTCCATCTCTGCTGCAGCAAGTCGACCGGAAAGATTTCCACGCTCTCCTCGATGTTTCGGGTTTCCAGTACGCGAACTTCCATTACTGTGAACATTTTGTTTTAGTTTTTAGTAGTGGTAGTAGTGAAATTTATTAACAATACATAACATGTAACAGATTTTTTTTTTTTAACCTAACAGACTTTTCTATTTACACCTATATTGTATATTGCCAATTAGCCATCGACCGCAGTCCTTCAGCCATTTATTTTTCATTATTTAAGAATAAAATAAAAATAACGGTCCCGATCGGCCTAATAGACTTTTCTCTTTACACCTATATTGTATATTGCCAATTGGCCATCGGCCCCCAGTCCTTCAGCCATTCATTAGTTATTATTTAAGGATAAAATAAAAATAACGGTCCTTATGGGCCTAATAGACTTTTCTCTTTACACCTATATTGTATATTGTCAATTGGCCATCGACCGCAGTCTTTCAGCCATTTATTTTTTATTTTTTAAGAATAAAATAAAAATAACGATCCCGATCGGCCTAATAGACTTTTCTCTTTACACCTATATTGTATATTGCCAATTGGCCATCAGCCCCCAGTCCTTCAGTCATTTATTTTTTATTATTTAAGAGTAAAATAAAAATAACGGTCCCGATCGGCCTAATAGACTTTTCCTTTACACCTATATTGTATATTGCCAATTGGCCATCGACCGCAGTCCTTGAGCCATTTATTTGTTAATATTTAGGAATAAAATAAAAATAACGGTTCCGATCGGGCGAATACGTTGCTCCGCTATAGATAAATCATATCCGAAGCAGCAGGTGCCGGAATTTTTTTGTTTGTTTTTTTTTTACCTCATACACTGCCTCCGCGGATAATCCGCGCTCGCGTGTTTACGATTAAGATATAAAGTACAATATATATCCACGGGCGCCCCGAGACTTTTTACGATCTCTATTTCTGTCTTTATCGCCGGGGGAGGGACTTTATTGTTAACATCGCGTGATGAACCTCCCGAGGACACAGGCTGAGGACCTCGTTCGCGGCGGTATCGCGACTGGATCAAGTGGCGGGTTGCATAAATGTCGTTTCTGCCATATTTCAAGTAACGCGGATTCGATACGAGTCTTAAAAAAAAGCATCGGTTTAATTGATAAAAAATAAACATGCCATCGAAGTGGCGAGACAAAGATGGGATTTCGGCTGGTCCGATATCGAGATGCTTCTATCTAAGTTGACGCGAGATACGACAGTCGGTAAAAAAACTGTAATTAATTATTTTCTGGGAAAACAAACGGCTAAGGGAAACGAAAATTGTCTTTACCTGGGAAATTGTTCGACTCAGGAAAAGGCAATTGTGCAAAGGCAATTGTGTTTTTTTCATCCATGTGCGGTTTCAGAACACATTTCAGTGACGATTACGTTTCCGCGGTATTTGACGTAACGCGAATTCGATAAGAGTGTTAAAAAAGAATTGGAGAATCGATTTAACTGATAAATATAAAAATGCTATCGAAGTGGCGAGATGCTCCTGTCTAAGGTGACAGGAGATACGATAGTCGGAACAAAACAAACAAACAGTTAAGGAAAAAGAAAATTCTCTTTCCCCGCGACAATTGTCCGACTCAGGAAAAGACAATTATCCTATTCCTCAGCCACGCGCATTCTCAAAACCGCAATCATTACACCGGCAATTACTTTCCGGAGTATTTCAAGTAACGCGGTTTTAACCCACCGACAAAATTCGACATGACTCTTCAAACAAATCGATTAATTACTAAAAACAAAAATGCCATCGAAGTGGCGGTAGGTAGAGTCGTTTTCCGGTCGGTCGGCCGCATCGAGATGCCTCCGATTAACCAATAATCCCCAATAATTGCCATTTACGACGAAAAAAAAAAAAAAAATTCTTGACACTCAATTAATTTCCAATTAATTAATTAATTCAAAATATGATTAAAAACGTATCGTGAACGGTTGCCGCAGCTAACTTACTGATATCTACGGAAATCGACCGCAGCCAAAATAAAATGCATGAAAAAAAAACTTAAAAAAATAAAAAAGAAATGTTTTCCACTCACGTATATTCTTTCCCTCCTGAACGATGGTCTTCTCGTGCATGAGCGTGTGCGCCAGGAGGAAAGCGTTTTCCTCGAGTCCTATGAGGAGCGAAGTGGCGACGCGCATTTGCTCCTGATGACTTAGGTCCCTCCACGATGCCATTTGGGCCTTGTCCAGCAGGTTGCTTCCGGTCCGGACGACGCCCTGAAGAAGCTCCGTCACGCTCACCTCCCTCTGCCTCGAGTCCTGATAAGTCCTTATGTCCTGTGCCATTTTCTCCGCCATGTTCTTTATTATCTTCGTCGTTATCATCATGTCCCCGCCGTACAGGACCCTGCTGTTGTTCGTGACCTGGGACAGGTCGCTGCTTATACCGAGGATCATGTCGCCCTCGATAACCCGGCTCTCGAGGGAGGTCAGCCACAGCGAGCGACACTCGCTGAGATCCGGTGCGTCACGGTGCCAATTGGCGACCTCCTCGCCGGCGACGCATCTCCATCGGGCCAGGCCGTTCGCTCCGCCCGGACAACTCTGGACCGCCACGTCACCGGATCGCGTAGCATTCCAGTACAAATTCCTCGCAGCTATCGGAGGACACACCTGCCTTCCGTACTCGTTCCACTGGCCGTTCGAGCTCGACTCCGGATACGACGTAGTCGCTACTGAAATTCAATGGTCAAACGGTTATCGTCACGGGATCGTATAATTTCATGGCAGCGGACTTTATACCGGCGACCGGGGGGGTGCCCGGGCACCGAAGGGGGAGGGGGGTGCTCCGGCGAAAATTGAGATAGATAAAAACCGAAGACAAATTGAGATATCGCGTGTCTAACGGGGAAAAGGGGTTACGAGCGGAGCGTGTCCCGCTGTAGGAAGAAGTAAAACTATTTGGAGCCGAAGAATATTATAATGAAAGCGGAAGTTAGGGAATCCGCTAATGGCAGGTTGGAACGGGATGCCCGGGGCAAGACGGACCATTTTTGTACCACCCTTCGCGGTACGCGAGGAATGAAGTTGGTTCGCGGATGGAGGTCCGTTTTGCCCCGAACTGCTAGGGTCTCATCTTCGATACTCGTTTTTGGGACACTCGTGGAAGGCACTTGCAAGTAAAATATCGAAAGTAAAACTATTTGGAGCCGAAGAATATTATAATGAACCCGGAAGTTGAGGAATCCGCTAATGGCAGGATAGAGCCGGGTGAGAGGGATGTGCGGGGCTAAATGGATCACTTTTCTACCAATTTCTTTTTGCGGTACGTGAGGAAGGAAATTAGTTCTCAGATGGAGGTCCATTTTGCCCCGCTTTTACCGCTAGGGCCACATCTTCGATACTTCTTTTTAGTACATTCGTGGGAGTTATTTAGAGATTTGTGGTATTTAGAGATTGTATCGGGCACCGATTCTCTTATGATGAACATTAAAAACTGCGTGCTTTTTAACGCCATTTGACTACTTATTTTGTTTTTTATTAATCATTTTGACTCCCGATCGAAATTGGATTTTTTTTTATTGATCGCGTTTACCCACGGTAGATTAGAATCAATCGACGGAACTTGTTTCCAAGATCGTTTGACTTACTAGTGGGTCTCCGAGTGGTTTTCCAAGGGGTGAACGTCGTCGTCGTCGTGGGTTGCAGAGTTTCCGGTGCCACCGGAAGCAGCGGTGGTCCCCGGCCGTTCGACGGAGGGTTCCTTTCCCCTTCCTCGTCGACGAGCTCGGTGTCCTGACCAGATCGCGTCGAGGTCGGGCTGCTAATGTAAATTTGAAAAATCGTTTAATGAAAAAAAAGAAAAAAATTAAAAATACAATTTTCGGAAAAATACATTTTAAAACTACAAAAAAGAAACATCAATATATAATAAACTTTCATGGTTGCCACGAACCTGGAAAACCTGGAAAACCGGGAGAAGTCAGGGCATTTTTTTTAAACCCTGGAATTTTTTTTAATCTGATATTTTTCGATTAATTCCGTGACACACGCCGTCTACATTTTTCGTTTCAGCAAACTTGTCGACTATATACAGCATATATGTGACTGTGTCGTGACATTATTTTCGTTGGGAACTTTTAATATTGAGAGCTGAGTTTAATGAATTCATAAAATGTAATAATTATATATTACATTGTACGTTATTTTTAATTGTTCGTTCCTACCCTGATCGATTGACTGGGGAAATCAAATTTTTGCTCTGGAAAACCGGGAAAAGTCAGGGAATTTCAATTCGGGAATTTCGTGGCAACCATGACTTTTTTTCAACTTTTGAAACACAGTAAAATGTTCGTATAACCTCGGTAAAATAGTTCGACATCCATAAATCACCAAACGAATTAAAATAATAATTTTTTATACATAATATTAAATATAATATTTATATATAATATTTACTGAATACTTTTTTTTAAATCCATAAATATGAACAAAAAGAAATGTTCGTAAATTTCAACTGCCATTGAACGTATTCGATTTTTCGAGCAGCGAACAAATCGAGGGTTGCTTAAAACTGACCTTGGTTCGGTGGTTGGCATGGACGCAAGGGTGGAAACCACTGTCGGCTGTTGGGCCGCCGCCGGGGTCGTCAGCTTGGCCGGCGGTCTCACCGTCGGGCTCGCGGTGCTCCACACGCTCGGTTGCGAAGTTATCAGCCAGGGTGGACTCGCCCTCGATGTCGTCGTTGTCGTTGCCGCTGTAAATATTTGTCAATTAAATTATTTTCCAATATCGAACCACCTGATAACTTTCCAAAATATTCGTCAATTAAATTATTTTCCAACGTCGAACACGCCGATCAACTTTCCAAAATATTTGGCAATTACATTATTTTCCAGCAACGAAACTACCGGCCAACTTTGCAATTTAATTACCCGTTAACCGGTAATTTTGCAATGACCGCGTCAATCTCGCTGTTCCGCCTCTCCAGCGAGAGACATTTTTCACGTGCGTCAACTATGTTATCCCTACATTGTTTTTACTTCCGGCCACTTTGAGAACAGTCATTCGCGAACCGAATATTCCGGATATTTTTTTTATTTTTACGTTCCGTTTCGATCGTTCATCCGCAGACCGGGTAAATTTTTTTTAAAGGTTTTTTTTTTGGTTTTCTTTTTATGTCGAATACCGGCTCGAATATCGGCATTGAGCATGCAGTTCGGAATGCATCGCTCGAATGCCAACCGACGTGTTTCTCCAGATCGCTTTGTTCGATATTCGGTTCAATCAATACGCGACACTCATATGAGATTTTTTGTTGTTTTTCCGTGATATAGAATAATTCGAGAGATTTACAGGTATTTTATTTATTGCGCATCGCCGAATCATTAAATTTGTTTTTCGTTCACCCCTGCCGTTGGAACTCACTCTCGTAAATCGAACCATTCAAATACTCCCGTTTGTCCTCGCGTTCCTTTTATTCGTTTATCGAATGTTCACGGGTGGAGCATTTTTTGCATGCCCGTATCGAAATATTTTTATTGCAATAAAAAAATAATAATAATCGATAACAAATTATACATTTTAGCCCGAATGTTTTGAACTTTTTGACGAAATAATACGTCGTAATTCGAACAGTGTTTCATTGCAATGGAAACTCTTTTTACACTCCGATTGTGGGTTCGGTTATCGATTGCCATTTATTTTATTTTATTTCACTTTATCAGTCTGGTCGGGCTGTATCGTTTTCGTTGCATCGCATACGGTCGGGTATAAATCCCCCGGAGCGCATTATTAGGATTACAGCTCGAGGTATCGTCCTGATCGTTTCGTTTCATATCTCATCGATAAACAGAACGATTCTTTTTATTTACTTTCTCTGCTTTTTTTTTTTTTCTTTCGGTCCGAGTCGAGAATACTGTAATGACACGGCTTTGTCGTCTCTCTGGTGCATGCCCTCGTGCTTTTCATCGTTTTCACATTTATCGTAAAAGCCTTGGCTCTCATATCTCGAACGATTTCTCGAGTGCCTACCTCCAGGAATAATACAGGATAGTGCACTCCTCGGTGCACAGGCTATGCACGTTATCGTCGAGGACAATATGTTTTTACCAGTTCCAATCACAATACCCTGCAGGGGGATTAGTTTCCCATACGGATATATCTGTATCCGTACGGATTTCACCGAGTGGACATATATATATATGTGTATATGTATATGTATATATATATATATATACGTACATGGGGCGTTCTACGTTCATTTTTTAGTATGATGTTTTGTTTATTTTTTAGTGCGATGTTGTTACCGACGCTCAAGGGTATCGGAATTTTTCTCAGATTTTTTTTACCGCCAGTGAAATTTTGAAATCCTCGAAAAACAAACTGCGAAAATACCATTTTTAAAAATCTGAAAAAATGCCCACTGATTCGATGATTTAAAATATGATTTTTAAGCATTACACGATAATGGGACCTCGATATTTACTATTTTTTTCGAAAGTTTTTAGTTTCTTTCGTGTCACTATTGGAATTTTTCTCTTTTTAGTCGGTCATAACTTTTTCAAATTTCAATGGATTTCAATTTTTGTGAACCTTATAAAAATTTATATCATTAAAAATAAATAAAAACAAAATAGTAAATATTGACATCCCATTATCGGTTGGTGCTTCAAAATCATATTTTTAAATCATAGAAACATTGCGAATTTTTTCCACTTTTTTAAAACACCGATTTCTGAATTGATTATATTACAAAATTTCACAAAAAAAAAAAAAATGTTAAAAAATTTGAAAAAATTTCGAGATCCTTATGGATCGGCAACAACATCGTACTAAAAAATGAATAAAATCGACGGGGGTGAAGAACATGGGCTCCTAATTTGACGTGGAATGACCCATATGTATATACATATGTGTACGTATATACACTATATATGACGATAGACGAGTAACGTGTGGCACAGTAGTATAGATCCTTAAACCGTGACGGGTATATGGTAGTTAATCCGAGTATGCCGGATGGCTCGCGTATTTCGTCGGATTATCTTCACGCGGGTCATCTTTATTGGACAAAAGGGTTGGCGATAAGGTGAAATATCACGCGAAGCGCGCGGACACCGATGTTCGCGTTACGATAGTACCAAAGTGGCCTTTTTGCCTCTTTTCTCCATATCCAGTCGTACCATTGCCTCGACGATTCCATTGCATGCATATATATGCAACTCGGGCCTCGAACACGGACAGCCAGATCGATCGAAGGACCCCATAAATCTATCGCGTATAGTGGAGAGCGGGGCAAAACGAAACCCTGGGGAAAAAATGGCGCTTCGAATCAGAGATTTTTTTTGTGTGCCTTGCAAAAAATTTGTAAAAACGATCCGTTTTGCCCCGCTCAATGTGTTACAAAGATATACTTCGAAGTATTCGAATGTAAATGATCAATAAAATATAATCGTCCGAGGCATTTTCCGTCGAGTGGTCTGCATATTCTCGCAGATTAATAAAATTTACTACAATTTATGTGAAAATTAGAGAAATATGAGGACGTCCTAAATTGACGATAAAAATAATAATAACAATATAATATATAATTCATAAAAGTCCATTCATTTTTAAGGAAACTTTGTAAATAAAATATATATATACCTTAAAAATTCTAAATAATTTCGTCTCCGACGTTGGTAACAATTTCTTAAAAATGCATTCTCAAAAATATAACATCGACTTGGAATGCTTCGTTTACCGATAGGGTTTCTTCCTCGCTGCTTCGGTGCATTTCGAAAAAAAAGCTCGCTGGATCACGAAATTTCAATACGTCGGAACGATTCCATGAAAATTGCGCGCGCAGTATCGGGATTGTTAAAAATAAAAAAATGTTCTTTACTTACCGGACACGCACTGATAGTGCGCCTCGAGGTATTTGAGTGTGTTCGGGCACGGATCCCCGAATTGCGGTGTCGATGCGGGAATGCTGCAATTCTGTTGCTCATTGCACCTGAACGGTTCGCAACGGCAAGGAAGAAAAAAAAAGAAAAAAAAACCATACGAATTTTATTAATCTGTACCGTTGGTTTTTCCCAGTTCGTGTGCATTGCCATGGATCGCTAGTTTTTCCATCGCTTAATATGTCTCTCCTGACCGGAAACACCCAAAAAAGCTCAACGCAGACTTTCGACCCTCTCTCGCCAGCGCATCGATCCGACGGACGAAATAATTGTTGATTTTTTATTTTTAAAATTGTTTAATATTATTTTCTTATTTAACGCTCCGACGCTCCGAGATAATCGGAATGGAGGGGTAGACGGGGAGGCGAGCGGGAAAGGAGATTTCCGAGCAGGAAGCTTACGAGGGAGTTTGCCGAGGACACACGAGGCCCTCGAAAAACTCCCCTGCTCTTGTTCGGAAGGCAGGCCACGTATCGGCGTTCAGCCTCTCGTAAAACCTCGGGGCATTATCGTAGTTTGCTGGCTGGAGGGAAAATGGGAATCGTGGCTTTTATCGCGCCGATTGATTTTTATTTGTCTCTTTTTCCCTCGTCCGCTCAATTTTTTTTTTTTTTTTCTTTCAAATATTTATACTCTTTTTTTTGCCTGCCTATTTCCTTTTATAACGCGCCCTGACGTTGATTTCGGGTCCGAGAGTAAACCCGGCCGCGGCGATCTCGGCGATCCGCCCGCGTCCGATTCGAGCGATATAAACTTTTTCACTTGCGATCGCTATGCAAAAATAAAGCGCAGATTTCATACTCGCTCCACGGGGAAAATCCTTTGAGCTTCTCTTACACGCAGGAATTCGCTTTTATCTCGCTATTCCCGTTGCCCCAATTACCTTTTGTTCCGCGTTCGTACTGAACGGTGGAAAAAAAAAAAATGAAAAACAAAACGAAATAGTTTTATGCCTTTCCGCTTCGAGCGAAACGGGCGCAAAAACAAAAGATTTTTGTTGACAAAAAAAATATTAAAAAATAAAAATAAAAACAATGAATGACAAACCAACCTATACAATGAAACTGTGCCTCGATGTACTTTCCGGTTCCGGGACAGGGATCCTCCTCGAATATCTCGCTGCACACTTCCACTGTGCACGAACGACGCTCATTGCACCTGCAAGCGTCACGTGATGGAAGAACAAGTATTTTTTTGCAATGTTATCTGCTGTTTTTTTGTTGCGTTTCTATTCGTACCAACGAAAACCGGATTGGATTGGCGCGGCAGTGACAAAGCGTGGAAGTAACTCGCGGTAATTATATTATTGTGCAGGAGGAACGACACACGAGAGGCGAAAGAGTTTTCAGGGCCCTGAGATTGACGAAGCTATTTACGCCCGGGACGGTTCAGCAAAAGATTGCCCAATTGCCGAATGTAGATGGACTGACATTAAGGCAGTCCTTGCGAATAGTGTTAACTTCGCTTAGGTTTCAGAGAAATGAGGGAGAATTGCAAACACTTCTGGATGGATAAAGAACTGAGACAAATCGAGCATAGATGCTGAAAAGACTAATTTTTGCATTATAATAATTCCAAAATGTTATTAACGAACTGTTGACAAATAAAATTGTTCAACAAATCTCCCGGAAACCTAACGTTTTTTTTATGAAAGTGCTTCGTTCACTTTTCTGAATATGTATGCATTTTTTTTCTATGGGAAAACCGTGTGAGAGGTCACAAAATTCAAAGTTAATTTAAAAATCTGAAAAAATTCATACGTATTCAGAAAAATGAATGAATAACTTTTATTAAAAAAACAGTTATGTTTCCGGGAGATTTGTTGAACAATTTTATTTTTCATCAATTTGTTGATAACATTTTGGAATTATTATTACGCAAAATTAATCTTTTCAGCATCTTTAATACGCTTGATTTTTTCGGATTTTTATACCATCGAGAAGTGTTTACAATTGTCTGTCATTTCTCTGAAACTTGTGCGAAGTGAACACTATTCGCAAGGACTATCTTAATACCGAAGCTCAATTTTGACCGGTGTGTATTGAGAACAATTTTTACCATTTTTATGCTACTCGAAGTAATTTTGTGACGAGGTAAATGTCTTATGATTCTGCATCGGTCGCGCCCGAGATACGATGCGACCAGAAAAATTAATTATTTAACGGATCCGCCGGAAATAAATATTAATTCGAATGAAACATCAATTAGAATTAAATGCATGCTAATTTGAACTGAACAAATATTAATTTTGATTGAATCAATATTAATTTGAATTGAGCAAATATTTATTCGTGGGACACGCGTCAAATATATTCTGTTTCCGGAAGTACCGAAGAAATTTCAAAGAACCGAATAATTTTATTCGCGCTCAAGTACAAATATTTAGTTCATGCAAAAAAAAAAAAATGGTATCTTACATTTAACGGTCAAAGTTGAAATATTGTTCGGCAATTCCAGTCCAATTGATTTCCCAGTTATGATCTAACAGATAGCGTTGAAATTTCTCCCGGTGTGAAATCTCCGTCCGGGTGTATTAGCACGTTGAAGAAATGTACGATGAGTTTTTGTTAATGAATGGGGGTGGAAAATGCGATTGTCGTTGTATTCAGCGCATTCGAACGGGGTCACACGATTATTGGTAAAAGCTCAATGGGAATTAAAAACGACGGATTAGCGACGATAGTGGGACAGTGGGACACTCGTCACACCATCAGCAAAATTAACACAGCGCCGGATACACATTAAAATAAAGCGTACGTAAGAGTCGAGGGTAGACGAAATTCCTTAAATTTCCCAAATTTATACAGGCGATTCTCCATAACTCCGATTAAGTTTCAATCGCGATCTATATAGTAGGTACATTTTAAGGACATCATAACGTCATCAAATTTTCAACTTCAAATGTATTTGCATTTTTTAATTGCTATAAATCTTTTTAAAAAAGTACCCGTTTTTTATGGAAAAAACTGTATTTAAAAAAACCGATTCTTTGTGCTAATTTATTCTAAAGTAAGTTTTAGTCGCGTCGTGTATACGTAAGTTTTAAGGACAAAGTGACCTTATCAAACTGTAAATTTACTATATACTGCCTGCATTTTTTACTTGCTCTAAATCTTCAGAAAAAAAAATTATCCGTGGTTTAACGAAGAAGCAGCATTTTAAAAAATCGTTGTTTTCCGATATTTTATTGTAAGGTAAGTGTTGATCGCGACGTATATACGTAAATTTTAGGGACAACGTGACCTTATCAAACTTTTAGTTTCAAAAGTATAGCTTGAATTTTTCAATTGCTCTAAATCGTTAGAGAAATAATTATCTGTTGTTTAACGAAGAAACTGCAAAAAAAAAAATGATATTTTTGCGTTAATTTATCGTAAGGCAAATTGAACGTGGAAAAAAAATTCTCAACCAATGTTTTCGGTCAGGTTCGAATAATGTGGCCGTTGTTCAACATCCCGTTAAAATGAACGTTATTATTGCGATTTATTGAGCATTTTCGTTTACGCGGTCCGCTACAGCAAATATCCGGGCTGCTTCGCAATTTCGATGTTTGATAACGGTCGCTGCTGTGCAAACCCCCCGTCTTCGTTAAGCCCGAATCGTCGGACAAATAATGTTAAAATATTTTTTTATTTCTTTTTTTTTCGCATTGCTAATACCGTTGCTCGACCGGTAATTAAAACCACAGTTATGAGCGTAGCGACGTAAATTTATTTAATAACCCCACCGCGCATGGCCCGGAATGGCAGAGGCGAAATTTGTCGGAGGCAAATGAATCTCCAATGGAAGTTATTGATCAAATTAGAGGACGACGGGTTCCAGCGAAATTGACCGTTCGACGGAGCCGCATTTCAGCAGATAATCGCGAGCTTTACCGGCCGAATTTTCATTGTGATCATTGAAAAGTCTTGTTTTTTGCTTCCTCATGGAGGAAGCTTTGTTTTCGTGAAAAAAAAATTTTTCGAGATTTTAGTGTCAGAGTACTTAAAATAGTCTGCAACGTCGAGAAATGTGATATTTAGCTGGCGTCCGGACGTATGTGTGTATGTGTGTGTGTGACAGACTTGCGTCGTTTAAAACGACTATATCTCGGAAACGGTTCGAGATAGCCAGTTGAAATTTGGTACACTAGTAGAGTGGTCACGTCTCTTCCCCCGGTGCAATTTTCATGATGATTGAGGCCTGTTTCGAGATTTTATGCGATTTTGAAATTTTTGAAAAAAGGTCGTGGTAGCTCTAACTTGCGTAAATTTTGAACAATCGTCCTGAAATTGCACATAAATATAATAATATGACCAAAGAACTTTGGTATTGAATTTGGCCGAAATCTATCGAAGCAGTCAGATTTGATGGAATTTTGATTTTTTTGAAAAATTACTAAAAACGGTCTAATTCGAGTAAACGTGAAGGTATCGAGCTTAAATTGGGCACGGGAATGGACTAACACTGTACAATGTTTCGTATTAAATTTGCCGAAAATGGATCGAACCGTTAAAATTTTCTGGGACTTTGAAATTTTTGAATTTTTTCAGAAGTTGTATTTTTTGTCCGACACAAGTTTATGTATCAAGTGTCGCCTCAGGAGTAAAATAATTTGGAGACTTGTCATCGGTGGGGGAAAAATACATTGGACGTGGCCACAAAACGGTGAATATTGGATAATTGACTTAATAATTTAAAAAAAAAATCTTTTTCCAAAACCCTGTATTTTCGTTAATTGAAGTAGGTGCACGGATGTAACCAAGCGAAGACATCGTTGTATTTTTTCGCGCTGAACCTGAATCGGCCAGTCGTTTTATATAAAAGGCAAACACGACGTTGACGTTAAAACAAGTTGAAAATTAAATTTTTCATATCGCTTCCTCATAAAAGTTGAAAATTGAAATTTTCATATGGCTTCCTCATAAAAGTTGAAAATTGAAATTTTCATATGGCTTCCTCATAGAAGTTGCAAATTGAAATTTTCATGTGGCTTTCTCATAAAAGCTGCAAATTGACATTTTCATATGGGCTTCTCATAATGTTCCTTTATTTGCGAAGCTTCCTCTATGAGGAAGCCAACAATACAGAAAATGCTTCCTCATAGAAGAAGCTTCGCAAATAAAGGAACATTATGAGAAGCCCATATGAAACTTTCAATTTGCAGCTTTTATGAGAAAGCCACATGAAAATTTCAATTTGCAACTTTTTTATTAATTTTTGTATAAAGCTTCGCGAGCAGAGAATAACGATGAATAACGCAACTAGTAGAGACACAGTATTTTGATGAAATTCGATGTCATGCAGATATCTTCAGAGTCATAGTATTTTCCCGTCGAGAAGATTACAAAAAAGTTTGAAAAATTTTACCGGTTAATCGTTAATTCTTAAGGTAGTTATGTCGCGAAGGCAATCCAAAGTCATGTGCATAAACTTTCGACATGTTGCAAGTTTACTATCAAATTTTACTTGTACAAAATCTCGAAGGCATTTACCAACCATTTGAATGAATAATTAGATTTTGAAAATCGGTCTTTTTACACGACACTTACGGGAGAGCTGGCGAAATTGATCTTGAAATCGAGGATTAACATACTTAGATAAAATATGGAGAAAAAATATAAAGTACTGCGCAGACTTGCGAATCAGTCAGGAATTGATTCGCAACAAAAAAAAGTGAAGTCACCGGACTAATGTTCAATAGAACTGCGATCAAAGTGCACGGTTTTGGGCCAAATGAAGTTTCTTAAAGTAATTGTCGTAAAAATGAAGTCGAATCCACACTAAACAAATAATCTGCTTACAAATAATCAGTTCAATCTTATTGCGAAAATTTTAATAGATAATCTATTATCTTTGATAATATTATTGGCGCAGACAAAATACCACGTATAACTAATTTTTTATGTCATATAGAGACGTTAATATCTGTGACTTCAGCGTACCGACATAACTACCTTAAATTGCTGAGATTTTTTTATTATCACTACCGATTTTTCTTTTCCATCGCGATTTATTAATCTCATGGTAAATTCATGAGGTCTACACTGAAATGTTATCGGATCGTCGATCTTATTTTTTAGTCACCATTATTCTCAGCAATTACTCCCGGCGCGATTTTCAATACGACAGAAATGGCTTTTGAATATCGTCTTCGTTTTGTGTCGCTGAATTAAAAAAAAAGAGAAAAAAATTCCTTAATCGTAAATCCGTGTATACGACTCGTTTCGCCATTCAGGCATTAGCAAAGACAGACGAACGCGGCGTGAGGTCACTGCGGTATGTCCATACGTTATGTCAGTCGTTTCGGGTTTTCAGATGAGCGCGCAAATCGCCCCGGGGCTAATTCCGTGGATCACCGACTCGATTCGCGCCCGAAAACCCGAGAGCCTGTGCTATTCAAGTAATCCCGAATCCGCAAGCCGTTACTGCACGTTTCTAATCCATTCATCCGTTATCTTGAGGCTATCTAATGGCCGGCGTGATATACCTCGCGGACGCTGTTACTCGGATCAGTGCTCTACAAATGTTTATGTTCCACCGAGACTTTTCCTTATTTCGTTATCCGTCGCGGAGAGCTACCGAGTGACAATCACATTTGCAGTTTGTAACTTTGAAACCGTATTCGGATAGCCGATATTTTATTTTTATTTATTTCCTACGGTTTATTCGAATGATTTCTTACATAATCATTGTGAAGAGTAACCAGAAGGTATAGATTGGTCTTGGCCTGGCCCAATTTTCAATTAGTTGTAATATAATTCAATCATTATTGAGACCCAATAATTTTATATCCTAAAAATTGTTCCTGTTCGAGATTTTGTTTTCTATCAAATAAAAAAAAAATAATTCGAACCATCGTAGGTGATCGTCGCATTTATAGTTTAAAAAAATCAATACACCGATAACTGCGAAGTCATATTCAGATAAACGATATTTCTATTTTATTTATTCCCTACACTGTATTCAAATGATTGAAAATGATTGGAAATTGGCTTGGCCCAATTTTTAATAATTTCCTAACTATTAAGTCCCAATAACTTAATAGTTAGGTAATTACTGAAAATTACCTAATTTTTAATAACATTGTAGCGGAGAAACCTAGTACTTTCTGGAAATCCTAAAACTTGTTCCCATTCGAGATTTCTTTTTCTGTCCATTATTTTTATATATTTTTTTATTTGGAACGTCGCTTTGCAGCAAAGATATTACGGTTCTCGCTTGGATGGCCCGTACATTATCCTCTAAGTCCGGAGACACTCGCGCGGCGTTGTTGTCGCCGTGTTTGGCACTTTGGGAGTTTACTTAAGCCGAAAATCGTTATTTTTCGATTTTTCGGATCAACGAACTGCGCGTAATATCTTCGACCTCCCTCTCTGTAACCGAAATACGCGTCCGTTTTTCCGCGGCTAAGCTGTCCCCCAGTATCCGCTCGTCAGCAATCCGATCTAGCCTTGAACGACGTTAATGCGCTTGCTTTTAACTTCAACCCGATGGAAATTACCCCGGGTCACGCCAATCGGACATTTCGCAAAAATAGTGTCCGAACCGCGGCTGCTGCTGTCGGTGTACGGTTTTCACTGCCTCGATCGAAGCTCACAGTCCGAGGATCACGGAAAAATATCTCAACCTCGATTCGGCTTGTAAATACAACAAAAAAAAATGCCTACACAAAATTATGTAAAATAACTAAATAACTATAACTGATTCGTGAAATTGTAATGAAATGAAAAAAAAAATCCTGTATAAAATTATATAATAACTAAGTACCTATAACTGATTCGTCATATTGTAATGAGATGAAAAAAATCCTATATAAAGTTATATAATAACTAAATAACTAGAATTGATTCTTCAAAATTGGAATGAGTCGACAAAAAAAAATTTTGTATAAAATTACGCAAAATAACTAAATAACTGAAACTAATTCGTCAAAATTGGAATGAGGTGACATAAAAAAAAATTCCATATAAAATTATGCACAATAACTAAGTAACTATAATTGATGCGTTCAAATGGGAATGAGATGAAAAAAAAAAATTCTCTGTACCGATATTTTGCTAATTTCGCCATGACACTTTCCGCAACGAAATAGTCGAACATAAATTTTTGTTCGGTGTATCCCTGCAAAAAAATATCTGGCGCGAGGCTGTAAATTTAAAACCACGTATAACATTGGACGAACCGGCTAGAGCTCCGTATTATTTCAGCGGCACACGAGGCCGCCGGACGATATTTCCTCATAATAATAACCGGAGTTAATTACGGCCATAGATTCGTTAACGGGACTCGGTTAGAGAATTTTTCATGTGTAAATCACCCAATGTTCGTTGCACCCCGAAATTTGATCTTTATTTCATTATAAAGCGCGTTAGCGAAACGCTATGTTATTGCGATGCAGCCTGTTTTCGTCAAACAAACATAACGTTGCGAGGAGCACGTCGAGCGTATATTTCGCTTTCTCGTGGAGAAAGCTTTGTTTCCTATTTTTTTATTTTTATTATTTACTTTTTTATTTATTTATTTGTATTTCCGCAAAACAAACGAATGCATCCCCACTCGTTTATTTTTTTTTACCTGTGTACAGTTAAGTACATTTCGACGTTATTTTTTAATGCGCACACGCTGATTGTTTCGACATTTTTTATACGAAAATAATCCATTTTTCTACCAACGGTAATGAAAAAAATTACCGACGAGAAAGAAGTTGTATTTTTCGTCGAATTAGATTTTTCACATCGATAGAAAAACGCATGAAGACATTTTTTTATTATTATTTGTTTTAATAAAAGGAAAATTGCATTTGGTTTACGATCGGTTATCGAGCGTCATAATTTCGGCATAGCGAGCGGAGAAAAAGCCTTCGTCGAGAGAATTTCCCCTGGGACAAGTCCTTTCGTCTGTTGGGTAGGTGCAGCGGGGACGACACTTTGCACAGATTAGAACACAGCGCTCGCGTAGGTGCTACTTCCAATCTGACATTCAATGGAAGTAACGTAAAAATCCATGGCAACACACACGGCAGGGATTTAATGTTTGGCGTTTTCTTATAATACTATTATATACGTACACACATACACTGTAAAAAATAAATTGTAAATGTAATGTACTGGAACTTGAAATTTGCTTATATTCTTAAATTAATTAAAAATTAATGTACTTTTTTTGTCAAATAAAAATATGAGAAATTAAAATTAGAAATCTTTTGCCTGAAATTTACAAAAATGTTCATCAACTATGAACAATTTTACTGTTGAATTGCAACGCACATGTGTTTGAAATTTCATAAATAGTTTATGCAAAAAAAAGCTTCCAATACCGTTCACTAATTTTCAATCCAATTTTTTTACAATGTTGACACTCGCGATTACCCAGGCACTCGGCTCATGCGCTTTACGTATTTCGTGTACGAGGCGTAGGTAAACGCGAGATCGATATATTTGCTGAAAAATTATTTACATTAATTGTCAGAGCGAAACCCAAGCTTTACCGAATTACGATCGATTTTTATTCTTATTTATTAAATCCTTCGGCGATCTCTACGATCGGCATGACGGGAGATAATTTTATGTTAATAAAACATTGCAATGGAAGATTTTCAATTCTTTAAATGATATATTTGAGACCGAGACCGAAACAATTGTCTGTCGCAGGGAATGACATTATCGACAATTTAACGCCATTGATGCAGAGAAACTAATTCTTGTCTGAAATACGTGATAAAAAAATACATATCGAGCGCGACTCAGAAATTCGATTTGACTGCAGCGTCGAAATACATTTTTGGCATGCCTTGTTTGCTGCATTTATCACCAATCGATTATTGGATTAAAATCGGTTTACCAAAAAAAAGATACTATCGAATGCCATAAAATTTTTTTTGGTAATATTCGGCAATCTTTTTTTAATAACTTTATTGTTCGATCATTACTGCACGGTTTTACTTCTCGTCTCGCTCTGCTGCGAGAGATGATTGTAAAAAAAAAGATAATTGTTACACCGACTAAAAAAAAAAAAATGTATTATTATTATTTTTTTCCGTAAAAATGTCTGATTTTTTGTCTATAAAATTCTCTCCGTGTTCGTTCGTCATTAGAATTTCTCAGACATATCGCATCGGATCTGCCGACTGGCCGACCGATACGTTGCGATAAGTCGCAAAAAAAAAGAAAAAAAATTATAATTGATACTCGGTCGTACCGGTTTGCGCAGAAATCGATCGTAACTCGGTTACCCCCTCCGAGGAAGTTATAATTTTACTATGCATGCATAAAAAGTTTTACGGTTCGGGTTTCTTCTCGGGGGATCGAGGATCCGTCGTAACGGCGATTTAAGAAGCACCGTACAAAATAAATGAGAAATCGTCGGTGCTCGATCCTCTCGCGGACGGAGGAAAAACACCCGTTGGCCGATTTTCCTTCATCGACGATATATAACCTCCTCCCCCCAGGACCACCGCTCGGATCGCTATTCCGCGAAACATTTCCCAAACTTTGTTTGCATACTGGCGATTGGAATACTTTTAAGTACCACGAGCTGCAGAGCGGGAGTCTCCCTCCCTGGCGCCCTCTTAATTTATCCCGAGGATTAAACGAGTTCCCCCACCAAAGCCCGAAGCGTCTGGCCCACTTGTACACGCGATATACATTGTGACGGGAAATTCTTCAAGGAAAAAAAATAAAGAATGCGTAAATACATTTTATACTGAAACAATTTTCACGCCAGTTTCTCCCACGGAAAGGCAAGACAGGTAGAACAAAATATTAACTGCTTATCGTATTTTTTCTTCAATATCACCCCGTAATATTATCTCGTGTCATGAACATTGCGCATACACAATCTTGTATACCGGTCGCTCGATATTTGGCCAAGAAATTAATTATAAAAAAAAATATATAACTGATCGTTTCAGCGTTGCAAACTTTAACTAGAATATTAACGGAATGTGAATTTGGATTAAAAAAATAGGGCAATTAAAATATTTAAAAATTATAAATGTTTATATATGATGTATAATATATGTTATATAAATACATATATATATATATGTGCACTGAAAAAAAAATTCGCTTGCGGGCTGCCAAAGAAAAAAAAAGTTTGTTTAAATTCTAATTTCAATTCTTACAATTCCGTATGATATTGAAACGACGACGGTAAAACTGTCCAGGTGACACGTTATCGTTTCAATCCGGTGTTGTACGAATTGAAAATAGAATTGAAACATTTTTTTTTTCATTGGCAGCCCGCAAGTGAATTTTACTTCAATCACTGATATTTTTTATTTCAGTGCATAAACACATGGATGTTCTATCTATATCGTTTTCCATGAAGAGTGGGGTAGCGGTGAAATTGATAGGCACGATATCGCAAAAAGAAGAAATCGGGTGGATATACGATAAGGGAAAAAGCATGTGAACGACCGAAGGAACGGTTGTAAAATAGTGGGGTATTCGAGGGAATCGATTCTCGCGAAAAGCGCACGGGGCCATTAACGAACGAACTTGCTGGATAATGCGTTCGGATTTCCACGTCACGATTTACGAAGGCCGCGAGACTTCCTTCTCGACCGGTGCGCTCTATACGGCGGAGCCGTAACATCGGGTTACTACTGGAGCCGTAACTTTTAACCGGCTAGAGCTCCCGCGAGGATATGGCGACGATGTTTTTATCGGATTCATCGCGTACAGGGTGAGGGGGAGGGGGGAACCTCTACCCGGTGAAATTGATCTGTTTATCCGACCGAGCGCATTCCACTGAAAGCAAAGACGCGAAGTGAAAACGTTTGTAATTCACAAAACGACATTACAAAAAATAAAGTGACATTTAGACAAAATGTTATGAAAAACAAAGAAAAATTTACCGACGTATTTAACGCAATGACAATTGCCACAAATGTATAAAATATATTAAATATATTAAATATATTAAATATAACGCGTAACAATGTGGCGGAATTCTCGGGATCGGGAACTATTTCGAAGTCGTAAAAAAAAAAAAAAAAAAAAAAAATACCGCGGTCAACTCAACGCGGAATGCCTCATAAGCGCGTATTACTCAGTATTTTTCCGAGCTAATCGGTAATTTGCGAAAACCGACCGACCCCGGTAATTATTTCTCATTCGTCCTCGGAGGTGCTCCGAAGAAAGAAAGAAGAAAAAAAAAGATTGATGGCAGAAGTATTATCCTTGAATTACGAGTAGGTCCGCAGTGCAGCGCGCCGTTATCCGCGAACTTGGTGCAATTACTGCTGGCAAAGGGGGCGAAAGAACGAAGCGGAATGAGAAAAGGTATACACGCTCGGAGGATGAGCGGAGTGGAAGGTATAAAGTCCCGACGGCTTCACGGTCGTGCCAATGACCGTTTCAACGTTCCTTTTTTTCTTTTTTTTTTTTTTTTGCCTGAGCACGCGGGGATAATTTTCGCTGTGGCATACCGAACCGCTCTCCGAGCGAGAGTACTCGCGACGAACATCGTTTCGTGGGCTCCGCATAACGCGCAAGACCCTCACCGGCCGCCGCGTCAAGTAAGTCATTTCGTTCGAGATCCGTCTGCCTTTTGTGAAAGGCTACGCACGATCTTACATCCGATAAATATCGCGTGTCCGGACCGAAGTTCTTAAGCTCGAACCCCGTGGCCTTTCGCAAAAGTCAATAAATTGTCGAATTTTTTTTTTTCGTTATTTTCTGACGAGTCATCGTAATAAATAAATTACGAATTTACAAGTCACGATTCTAACACCTAAGCGCGAGGATATTTCTATGGCGATCCTTGGGCGGTCTTGCTTTCGGCTCTTCCGGAATAACTCGATTGCTCGAGCGACTGAGACACACCGATTTCATCGCGGGACGCGAGGAGACGCGATATGATGGACCGTCGAAGAGGAAAAAGGAAAAGGAAGAAAAATGTCGGGAGTCGTACGTGCTCGCATACCCTAGTGGGAGCGGCGCACTGGTCCGGTGTTGCCACGGCGTCGGCCAGCGTTCGCCCAACGTCGGCCAGCGCCGGTCCCGCGCGTCATTCCCACCAGGGTAGATCGTCGAAAAGCCCGAAGAGGAAAAAAAGATGGAGCAAAAATATCGCGGCGTCGTACGTGTCCACGTACCCCAGTGGGAGCGCCGCACAGGGCCAGTGTTGGCACGGCGTCGGCCAGTGCTCGCCCAACGTCGTTCCCACCACACTGAGAGACAGATATAATAAAGACTGTGATAAGCTACGTGCAATGGAATAAAGTGTGATGCACAACGCGGACCTAATAATCTTTCTTTTAATGCTAATTGCAGAGTACTAATTATATTATCTTACGTCAAAAATAAAGAGACTATGTTATATCTTTTGTAAAAGGGTTATATTCTCGTTGAATAAATAAATAGTAAATAAGTAAGTAATAAAACTACAGGTTATCTAAGAAAAATTATGCACAGAAAAAAGTTTTTACTTTCTACAACAACTTATTGTCTACAAACTTCCACCATTTTTGTTGCTGTTAATTTTCCGATCGCACCATCCCTAGGCTTCTAGTTTTACAAACAAAAGTACAAATAAAAATTGTTAATGACACGGGAAATAAAAGGATACGTTTGTATATTTAAGCCTGAACCGGCGAGCTTGTCACTTATTTGACAAAATTATTTTTACGAAACTTCGTATTCCGATTTTACGAAATTATTTTTTACTGTGCTCATGGTAGTACGTAATGCGGGCGCCATCTATGGCCGAAGATGATAGATGTTTCAAGGACTTTTACCCCAATATCTGCAAAAAGTTCTTATAAATCCGGTACTTCCTGTCATAGGTGGCGCCCTAGTTCCCTACACAGTGAAAAATAATTTCGTAAAATCGGAATACGAAGTTTCGTAAAAATAATTTTGTCGGATAACTGACAAACTCGTTTGCCAAGGTTTGAATATACAAATCTGTCCTTCTGTTTCCCGTGTCACTTACAATTATAGTTTGTACTTTTGTTTGCAAAACTAGAAACGGATGGTCCGATCCGAAAATTAACAAATAAAAAGTTGTGCATGTTTGTGGACAATAAGTTGTCGTAAAAAGTACAAACTTTTTTTACTGTTTAGTACTACGTGCTATATCTTTCAAGCGATATAGTTATATTTACTAGATCCTTTTCTCAGTGCAGGGTGCAGCCTAAAAAAACTCCTTTTCCCAGACCAAATTTCACCAAACGAAGCCCTTCCGGTAAAGAGACTTTTTTATTAATAACTACATATACGGGCCACATCTCTTTTGCGGTATATCCAATATTTTTCTATATTAGATATTTTCGCGAATTGGAAAACAGTTTTAAAAAAATACAAAAAATTAACCCAGAAGCGTATAAGATGAGTCCTAGCTTCGGGCCGTGTTGTTAATTAGATTTTAAAAAATAACGTATTCGGTACGGCTGAGACTCGGCCCAAAGACACCCAAAAGCAGAACAAAAATTTAGTTATGCGCGGAAGAAAAATACAAAAAAGAGATAAAACCACAAAAACCTCGAATTCCCAAAAAGTCACATTAATTAAGCCCCGAAATTACAATGAAACTAAAAGTAAAAGCGAACGTACAGCTGCTGTTATTGTCGTTGATGAGTGGAAGCAAAAACATCTCATCAGCGCCCGATGAGTATTGAAAACGGGGGGGGGGGGTAAAAAAGAAAGCATTGTTTCGGTGTTCCCGAGAGATCCTCGAAAGAATGTAAAGAAATATAGATGGATAAGTGGGAGGCAATGCCGTCGAAGATGGATATTGAGACAGCAAAAAAAAAAAAAAAAAAAAAAAAAAAAACGAGTCTCGTTCAGGATTCGAGAAGAGTGGATAGTTTCGACGACTGTGGAAGACGGTGACGGTTCAAGGACGTGGTTTGGAGCTGAGTCGGAAGAGGAGGATGAGGAGAATGAGGATGAGAGTCGATGAGATGAGGAATGAGGCGGGGAGGGGGGGAAGGGGGGGGCGGGGGTGAGGTTAGACTGCCCTGAGTATTTGGCGAAAGGATCGGAGGAAAATAGAGTGGATTCTCGGCTGGCAGACCGGGACCGAGGGAAGAGAGACAGAAGCGGCGCTGACTGTGCGACTCCTTCCTCTATCCTTGGCGATCCTCTGCCAATACGAGCCCCGATGGTCGACCAATTGGCCAGTTCGTTCGACCATGCGGACTCCCGACCACCCTATCGCTCCTCTCCACTTTCTCATATTCCTTTTACATTCCTTTGCGATATCCCTCCTCGTCGCATGTCCCTTGGCCCTTTATTTCTCGTCAAAGCCGAGAGAATCCGAGATTAAAGGCGAGGGTGCAAGGGAAATGCTTCGACGGAAGTGCAATCGATTAAGCATTATTTTCTTTGTATCAAAATTTTTTTTTTTTATAACTTACATGCTGTAGAGAACCCTGAAGGATTTTGGAGACATGCAGTTGACGCTCCAGTCGGTATTCCCGTGCTCGTTGCATATCGTTATCGAGAACCTTCCGTAGTTCGCACGAATGAGGTGTATGAGCTCACCTTCCCGGCACTCTATCCGCAGTGTCTTTCCCTCGCACGCGTACGCTGTGTCGTAACGTTCTGGAAAATAGAAAGAAAAGAAAATGTTATGACTTATCGAACCGGCGATCAAGTTTTTCTTGTGTCTACTCACAGAAAAATCATTTATTTTACGGCCACCGTTTATTTGGTTTAAGTTAAGTTAAGGTGGTTAAGTTAACTATTTATTTAAATCAAATAAATAGTTATTTAAATCAAATAAATAGTTATTTAAATCAAATAAATAGTTATTTAAATCAAATAAATAGTTATTTAAATCAAATAAATAGTTATTTAAATCAAATAAACATTTATTTAAATCAAATAAATATTTTACTTAAACCAAATAAACGGTCGCCGGCAAATACATTTTTTTTGTGTCTATGATTTAATGGCCGCAAGTGAACGAAAAATTTGCTACTATAATCAACTACATACAAAACTCTTTACGAATCACCCAAAAAAAATTTGATGTTTAAAGTCGGGTGCAAAGTTCCGGATCGCACAGCTCCGGATCGAAGATCAGCACACGTAATTACTTTTTCAATTTTTATTCTGCCTCTAAAAAAAAAAATCAAGTATTGGCATGTGGAAGGGCATTTTTTCAGAAAGTAATTATCCCCGCCGATCGGACTCCATTAAAAAAGATTTCCTTGATCATCGCGAAGCTCCATCGAGGTCTCGCAAGCACCTCGAACCGATTTGTCCCGGACATCCCGAAATCTGTTCGGAAAGCAAAACTGGGCGAGAGTTAGATGTCTCGTCTGTTCTTACGAAACGCACTCTCAGGGCTGACCGCAAATTGAGTGCGACGATCGGATCGTGCGGTTTCGGTGCCGAACCATCCGCAGCGTTTATTCTTCCCTCTACACTGTTTTTCATAACCCCGAAGAATTTTCAAATAAAAGCCCGTCAAGTCGAGAGTGGCTCGTCCCTGCCGGCTCGGGGATATAACATTTTCAAAGGAAGACAGCGAGCAGCAGCAGCGGCAGTCGAGTACTCGATCTTTCCCGTCGTGCCTCATCTCTTTCACATTAAGCTTAGGTACCCGCTGTAGCCTGCAACCGCGGAGAATCGAAAGTCCTTCCACTCTTCCCTCGTTGTTGTCGTCGACGTCGTCGTCGTCGACGGAAGAAACGGACTTCCGCGCGTACAATACATCATCGACGACAAAGAAAACCTCCCTCTTCATTCAGGATAATTAGTGGTTGTAGGATTTTAAGAACCGGTAACCAGGACGAGGTCTTACTGTATATATATTATATTATATATATATGTATGTATATGTATGTATATATGTATATATAAATATATGCGGAGTGAAGTCGGCTGGGTTCCCTTTGCGGCGTTCTTCTCCCATTCTATCTCGTCAAGGCAATTCAATTCTGCGTTCCCGACACCTTGCCCTCGTAATATCATAACGGCCCTGGACTTCTTATTCCCGGAGCCGACGGCAAGAAGCGCCTTACGACGGGTAATGAGCCCCTCGAGGAAACTCGAAAGTATCATAGCGCAATACAGAATTGTTTGCGAATCGCCTGGAGCGATAATACAATGAGGAATGCAGAACTGGGATTCGAACTGTGGTTCATTCTGAATAATCAATTGTCTTAAGATCTCTCGTTACCATTTTCTCGGCGATTACTGTACTGAATGTCCCGAAGGTAGCAGATGGAACTCGAAAGTATGATAGCGAAACACGGAATTGTTTGCGTGTCGCCCGGAGCGATACAATGAGGAATGGAGAACTGGGATTCGAACTGTGGTTCATGCTGAATAATCAATTACCTTAAGATCTCTCGTTACCATTTTCTCGGCGATTACTGTACTGAATTTCCTGAAGGTTTCAGATGCAACTCGAAAGTATTATAGCGAAATACAGAATTGTTTAACAATACAATGAGAAATGCACTTCGATTCGAACTATGGAAATACATAATTGTTGATGAATCGCCCAGAGCGATACAATGAGGAATGCAGAACTGGGATTCGATCTGTGGTTCATGCTGAATAATCAATTGTCTTAAGATCTTTCGTTACCATTCTCTCGGCAATTATTGTACCGAATTTCCTGAACTTGTTCGGCCTCTCCTAAAAAAATCATAGCAGCAGATGGAACTTTCCCATATAAGTGCCTGCATAAGTTTCCCGATGCCTGCACAGTGTGCAAGGATTTTTGTTTTTCATTGGAAATCGTATAGTTCGTTACAGTTCGAAACTTCAAGATTTTCGGTCATGTTCCAAAGGATATATGTGGATATTATTTAGGCCGCGACGGAAGTGTGGCGTATGGGAAATTTTAACGGGACTGGAGTGATGCTTGCTGTATAAGGGTTTTCGGGCTCAGGTGGGAACGATCTCGCCAGTAATTTGACACATTGGGCGAGCCCTTAGACTCACGACTTCATGACTGTTTAAGCGGAATCTTCGTCCCCTGGGTTCACAAGGGAATGGAGGACACCTGAGATCCCCCGGATTCTACTCGGTAATACCGTAGTAGGGTAGCATTAAGTCAACGTGGCGCAATATCCGGTCGCCGTCGCAACATCCATACAGTGTGCTGAGCGCCAACGATGTCGTGACACCGGGGTGCACGCTCGTAAAACGGGCGATATTTGACTTATTTAGACGAAGTTGGCGGAGGCTGGCTGGGTCTTGCAATATAACGCAAGGATCTATCCGGGTTAGCTTGGCTCGTACTGCAGGATATTAAGTGCGACGGGAAAGCAAGTTTACCAGTTTACCTTTGTACGTACTGCGGTGTGAAACTAAGGTGAGGAAGCAGACAAGAATATGACAAGCGTGTGACTTTCTCGCAGGAAGCAAAGAAAACGAAGAAGAGGAACAAGGATGAGCATGAGGATGAGCATGAGGATGAGCATGAGGATGAGCATGAGGATGAGCATGAGGATGAGCATGAGGATGAGCATGAGGATGAGCATGAGGATGAGCATGAGGATGAGCATGAGGATGAGCATGAGGATGAGCATGAGGACGAGCATGAGGACGAGCATGAGGACGAGCATGAGGACGAGCATGAGGACGAGCATGAGGACGAGCATGAGGACGAGCATGAGGACGAGCATGAGGACGAGCATGAGGACGAGCATGAGGACGAGCATGAGGACGAGCATGAGGACGAGCATGAGGACGAGCATGAGGACGAGCATGAGGACGAGCATGAGGACGAGCATGAGGACGAGCATGAGGACGAGCATGAGGACGAGCATGAGGACGAGCATGAGGACGAGCATGAGGACGAGCATGAGGATGGGCATGAGGACGAGCATGAGGACGAGCATGAGGACGAGCATGAGGATGGGCATGAGGATGGGCATGAGGATGAGCATAAGGATGAGCATGAGGATGACCATGAGCATGAGAGGAAATGTGTGTGTGAGTGCGAATGCGACAGCGCCTTCCGGCGGGTATGTGCCACGAGCAATGCAGAAAGTGCGAAAGGGAAGGAGCGAGTAAAGCTGGACGGACCGCGGGGAGCCGAGCCGGTAATAACTCTGTCCGTGAAAGCCCCTTCGTGAGTTCATTAGTTCCATACCAACGCGCTACGTCGAGGCAGAGGCGGCTACGCTTAAGACGGCGGTTAGGACTCGTCCAAGTTGGCCGGCTCCCAGAGGCCACGTTACGATAAACCACAACGATCTCGATACTCAAGCTACAGCCTGGCTTACTAGTTTTCCCCTTGACTTCGTCATACCAGTTATATAGGACGTTACCAAATTGAGATCGCAGAGCATACACAAGTCGTTCTCCTGGTACAGTGTCGCGCAAGTTGCGAAGGGCGATGAATTTGTATCAAAGAAATTCGAACAATCCTCTTTGTAATACTTTAAAAATACTCCAAAGTTATGAATAATTGGACGGAGACGAGTAGGAGAATTTATGCGAATTATGGAGTGATAAAAAAAATGGTACCGGTCCGAAAAAATTGCCAAAGCTTCGATGACCGAGCCGTGCATCGTGATGGGAGTCTGTGGCCGGATGAAAGTGAATGAGAGGCTCGACAGCGGCCGTAAGCCGTCTTGCTCGAGGCGCATCTGCGGCGAGTCGAGCGAATTGTGGTGAACGCACACCGGATCGCGAATGCAGCTAGCCGCTCTCCGTCGGGAAAAAGGATCAGGCAGGCAGGAGTCTCTCGCCCGGTCGCTGCCGCTGCCGGCGAGCGGCGGTAATTTCATCGGTTTCAAAGGTATGCAGCGAGAGCTCGGCCTCGGCATTGACGCACTCGAGGACGTGATCGCGAAGTGTGACCGCGTAAACTTCCTACCACGGAGCACCGCTCTGAGCATCGAGTTGGAAATCTTTGAAGCCCTAAAATCAACTTTCTCGCTCGTGGATCGATACAATGTTCTTTTTGCACACTTGGAATTCAATTGTTCGGTTTCGAGGGCTCTTGGAATTTCGCGAGATCAGATATGTACTTAAATGGGATGACTCGAAAAACGGGCAAGTTGCGAGAATTATGTAAAAGTTGCCCACAATGGACTTTTTCTAGTCCTTAAATCTCCGCCCAGTACAAAACCCACAAAAACGGGAAATTGCACCTCTTAAAGTATGATCTTCAATGTCAACGATGCATACTGATCGCCTACTGAGCAGGTTGTATACTCGCTGAAAATGCCATTCACGCCGATCCTACCCTACTTTAGGGATGTTACGACACTTTTATATCAACAGCCCCATGAAAGGGTTTTCCATATCCGTGAGAGTTCCTACACTTGCCACGGTACCCTCGTATTTATTTTCTTTGACTACCGACAAGACTACAACCCTCCCATCCGGACGGCGATCCTTCGGGACCATTTTGCCATTTTCGTCGCCGGAGCATGCTATCCCGTCGCGCACCATTCAAAAACTGCTTTCCATGGACGTCGACTTTTTAAATCCCCGCCCAGTACAACATCCACAAAAATCGCACCCCGAAGCTCAATGACGCATACTGATTGCACACTCGCTGAATTATCAGGATCCGAGAAAATGCCATTTATCCCGACTCTACCCTACTGTAGGGACGTTACGACAGTTTTATATCAACAGCCCCATGAAAGGGTTGTCCATATCCGTGAGAGTTCCTACACTTGCCACGGTACCCTCGTACTTTTTTTCTTTGACTACCGGCAGGAGTACATCCCTCCCATCCGGACGGCGATGCTTCGGGACCATTTTGCCATTTTTGTCGCCGGAGCATGATATCCCGTCGCGCGCTATTAAAAAATTGCCTTCAATGGACGCCGTCTCCTTAAATCCCCACCCAGTACAACACCCACAAAAATCTCAATGACGCATACTGATTGCACACTCGCTGAATTATCAGGATCCGAGAAAACGCCATTTATCCCGACCCTATCCTACTACAGGAACGTTACGACAGTTTTATATCAACAGCCCCATGGAAGGGTTGTCCATATCCGTGAGAGTTCCTCCGGTTGCCACGGTACCCTCATACTTATTTTCTTTGACTACCGGCAAGAGTACATCCCTCCCATCCGGACGGCGATCCTTCGGGACCATTTTGCCATTTTCGTCGCTGGAGCACGCTATTCCCGTCACGTACCAGTCGTACTCGTGGAAAATCGTGCGTCCCGGGGAAGTGCGGCGGAGGGCATACCACAGCGGCGGTGGACAGAGCATCACACCATTGCCGCGAGCGGAATACCACCCCGAGACCGCGTAGACTCTGCCGCGCAATTCATCGCCGCGGACGGCACCTTGGGGCCTTGCGGTCACGGACGCAAGAGCAGCGGTCGGACCAGCGACACTGTGTATCACCGTGTCCTTGTGTGTGTAATACCTGAATTGAAGACTGTGCATTCTACGGCGAAGAAGCGTACCGGAGCGAGCGCGCCATTGTATATGGCGACACGTGTGTACAGGACACAGGTAAACGCTCCTGGATACAGGTATACCAGCCACCGAGTACGCCGCCGGTGGGAGGAGGCCGTGGCGTTGCTCCCAAAAGCGTCAGCAAGCGCTGAACTACGGGACGCTTACTACCCTTCCGCAGGGTGGTAAGTGTGAGCAAGCCGCTGGATGCTCGAGGACTGAGAAAATGCGGTTCGCGCGAGAGGCGACGGAGCCCCGTGAGACACGGGACCTTGAGCACATCAAGACTCTTGATGTAACCACCAGAATCTCGAATCATGAGATTGCGTATTTCTTCACCACCCTTCACTTCTCGCTATCGAATTCCACCGATCCTTCAACTCCTCTCAGCTGGTTCTCAAGAGTTGAATGGGTTACCGTTTAGTTATAATCTTTCTCTCTTCCCTCCCACTTCCTTGATACCAGCCGATAGCGGCTTGTTCGGGGGACTCGGTAGGATAGTCGGGCTGACCTTTGGAATTATCGTTGGCCCATTGTGAGATAGGCCGATCGGCACATCGGCGGAGAGATCATTGCGCAACCGGAGACAGTCGCCGACTGAGCGACACGCGGAAACTTGTCAAGATTGAGAAAGTTGAGTCCTCTGAGGTCACGGGGAAATCTGCACGGCAATGTCGGACGGTTTCCGGCGGTCTCGGCGATAAACGTTTGAGGAATACGGTGATTCTGGTCTATCGGTGACAAAAACTGTGATCAAAGATTCCCTGCTACGGTTGTTTTTACGGGTGAATGAAACGAGAACGTCGCCCTAAGTCGGGCGATTCTGCAGGGCGACGCTCTCGGCTTTCAACCGCGAGATCAAAGATGGCCGAGAATTTTTAGATGCGGAAGCGTTAGTTCTGTCTGTTTCACCCTCGTCTTTGCGATTCGACGAATCATTTCAATTTTTTGGTAATCTTGACTGCCTCCAAAGTTGATCGAGGAAAGTTCCACTTGGTTGGGGGCGAGAGGCAAAAATAGTATATTATACTACGAGGGGGAGAAGTGCGTGATTTGGGCCGAGTGCGAAGTTTACTGCCTGGACGAAACGAGACCAGAAATCACACGTGGTCAAAAGCCGCTTGTTATCGTGTAGCATGCGCTACTTTTTTCCGACTTCGACAAAGTGACCACATTTTCTGCGTCGCAAAGATCGTCATATTCGCCAATATGACGACCCCAATAGGGTCAATATGAGCCCTATTACTTCTTACCGGGTAAGGAAACTGTACTGCGCATGCGCACATGCTAACGATCATTGGTCAATAATAGGCGACTTTCCGTCCGCATTGCACGCAAGGAATGTGGTCATTTTAGCCGAGTCGTGAAAAATCTGGTTTTTTACTGCCCGAACGAAGCAAGGGCGGAAATCACACAAGGTGAAAATCCACTCCTTTCCGGGTAGCATACGAGAATTTTTTTTTTTTTACTACGTTGAAATAACCACATGTCTTGCGTCGCAACATCGTCATACTCGCCAATGATCATTACTCCGGCAGTAATAGGGCTTTCAGAGGAAACAATGAACCCTATTACTCCCTACCGAATAATGAAACGGTACTGCGCATGCGCACATGCTAACGATCATTAGTCGATAATAGGCAATTTTCCGTCCGTGTTATCCGCAAGGAATGTCGTTATTTTAGCGATGTCGGGAATAGACTTAATTTTTTACGCCCCCCCCCCCCCTTTTGTTGTACCCGGGCTAATCGTGTATCTCCGAGATTGCCGCACAAAGAAGATATCATGAATCGAATCGCCGAAAATAACGGCGAGAGGTGTCACGATAGCTTTAAATAAATTTATCGGGTCTTCGGACTTCATGAGGCGAACGGCTTGTGAGCAAGTAAATGAAGGGTATACAATGGACCGGAGGTATGTATGTAGGTAGATACATGCGATCGAGGAGGAACGCGTGATTAATCAATAAAACGCTGCTATAGCTTTGATCCCACGTACATCATATTGTAATGTGAGCAATACACTGGGTGCTCACTGGCACAACGCGGCGGTACAAGAGTGTGTTAGGAGCAGCGGCGTTTTGATAAATCGAGTGAGAGCCGCGCGTGACGCAAGCCAAGACACGCTGAATGACGGGCTGTCGTAATGAATCATTAAATATCGTACCGCGGGAGTACGGCGTATTTATTGTAAGATATACGGACGGCTGCGGGACGTGTTAAATCTGTCCCGGCGTTTTCGTTAGGTAGGGTACTTGATTGTATTGAGTTCCTTGTTCGATTCGCCGAACACGCGAATCATTTAGCTAGCGGCGGTGGTCCGATGGTATCGAAACAATCTTTTTGTAAAATATCCATCGGCTATTGAGGGAGCTATACGAATTTTTTTATCTACTTAATTACCGTTTTCTCGGACAGACGTTCGCCACTTTACTGGCGTTCAATGGCTGTAATTGGAATTGAGAGAGTGGGGATCGAAAGTATGTTATAAAAGTAATAATGATAATTAACGACTTATAAAATTAATCAAATATTATTCATTAAATTTAGTTAAATATTAATTAAAGACGAATGGGCAGCTGAAATTTAATGACGTGCTTTATGCGAAAAAATTAATACAGTTAGTGAATTTAATGGACCGTAAGTTGAAATTTTCTTGCATTACTTAAATTAATTGAACATTAATGTAATTTTTCGTAAAATCAAAATACCACATATTAAAATTTACAAAAATTTGCATGAAAAATAAAAATTTTACTGTAAAATTGCATGTGTTTGAAATTTCAGAAATAATTGTATGTAAAAAAGTTTGCAATAGGGGAGACCGGGGAAGAAAGTAACAAAAATCCTTTTTTATTTTTTGATCGACAATTCCGAGAGTTTTCCGAGAGTTTGGGCATCTAATGCCATGTCAATAACGTACTCTTAGGTATTTACTTAAAAATTTTCAAGCAGGAAATAGCACGGAGTTAAGAACACCGTTCATTTAAACGCAGACGAACTTGAATGCGAATTTGGAGCGCGGTCGGGTCAATTATAACGGGTAGTGGGTTCGATTGTAACGCCCGATTTGAACCCCTATTTGAACGTATGTGTCAATCGTATATTACTTTTGACCCTGACACCAATGAAATCGCTCGATGACCGTGATTAAGAAACATTTCATTGTTTCCTTATTATACGTTCGGCCCGGGTGTTCTCTAATGCCATGAACGTGTTACAACCGACCCCACGAGCGTGTTACAACCGGCCCCGTGACTCGATCATCATCGACCATCGGAGCAACACAACTATAAACGTGTTACAACTGAACCACACCAGCGTGTTACAACCGACCCCTGATGCCATATCTACATAAAACGAGTCAGTCCTTTTCATTTATTAATCAAATATCTAAGTAATGCATCTTAAAACTTACAGAAAAGATCAAATTTACTGCAATGACAATGAGATATTAAAATAAGCTCGACTTGTATTCACCAGTCGACTTTTACGGCGAACTTGAAAATGTACTTTTTGACTCATCAATTCGTTTTCGACGTGTGAAATTTTTGCAATACCCATTAGAACTGTCAAATTTTTGTCAGACGTAGAATTTGTGCTTCCAATAACGTACTGTTAATTGCAGCAAGCCTCTGATCTTGCAAGTATTTTAAAAATCGTTTGTTACAACCGAGACGTGCTACTTTCGTCCCCGGTCTCCCCTACCATTAATTGATAAAAACAACAACAAAAAAATTGTGTCGTCATCTACTCGAAAATTCGAATTTTCCCTTAGGTAGTAAACACCGCCCCCCCCCCCCCCCCTCCTCTTAACTCTCTGAAAAAGGACAAACCCGGGTTATTTATATATCATCGACGACTTTTCGCGTCAACGTCTGTCTCGTGAGGGGAGCGCGTGTCCGAGACATATCGCGAGCGGATCTTCGCCCCCGTGTACACATCCCTCGGCCGGGAATCCGGTGCGTGTGAGCCGAGGCAGCTGCGCGAACGTACGGGTTTGACGTGCGGTTCGACTAACGTACACACAACCGACAGAGAGTGAAGAGAGCGGGGCTTTGCGGTTTATCATTAATGACTTCGGATAATGATATATCGAGGGTGGGGCACGTCGGCGTCGGGAGAGGGCCCCGACTCGGGTGTACACCGCGGTGAGAGTTGCGTGGCCGCACGTAGTAGAGAGACTTGGCTGTACATACAACCCGGGTAACAGTAGAGTGGGAGGTCGAATCGCACCTCCCGCTGCTAGGGCGGCCGACATGAAAGGATAAGCCGAACAGCGGGATGTCGTCAGGCCCGCGATGCAGCTACGGTTTCATTTTTCTCTCGGCTATCGCTCTCTCAAACCCCCTCCAGCCCCCCGTCCGCAACCCCCTCTCTCTTTCTTTATTATAGATACGAAGGCATATGCGCTCTCGGTGAATGTCGGATATGTTGAGACACACCGCGAGGCCATATTGCCGATCGGGAACAATATTTCACTCTTCCTCCCGGTATCTCTCGGCTCTCAGTCCGAGAGAATCCTGGCACTGCCTCGCGCGGCTACCTGAGACCTCCGCGGCTGAGATCTGCCCGTCTATACGCGGTTTTATCTGGTTTATCTCGTTCCCCGCCGCTCCTTGCTCATCCCTCCTATCAATTAATCTTTATTTAATAAACTCCGCAGGCGCGGGCTCTTCTCGCCCCCTTTGTTTATACACATTCTTTTTCGATACCTCTCTTCTTCTCTTCGTCTGAGTATATTTTATCGGAGGATGCATGACCCCTCACAAAGAGCACGAACGAGCGAGAGGAGGGTACACTGGTCGTCATTGATGCCTGGCTTTTCCGGGTTTTTTTGTCTTGTTGGGTGTCTTACTTGATGTCTTAACGGGATCGAAGATGTCAAGCAAGATATCCGGCAAGATATCCGGCAAGACGTCCGGAAAGACGTCCGGCAAGACGTCCGCCAAGACATCCGGCAAGACATCCAGTTTCACCGGATGTCCTGCGGAATGTCTTGCTTGATATCTTCGATCCTGTTAAGACACCGAGCAAGATATCCGGAAAATCCAAGCCCCAATGAGGGCCGTGTATCACCGGTGGATAAAGAATTCAAAGATAACTCGGGTACGCTGCACTGGATTACAGTGTTATGTATAGACCCGATCGATGCTATGTGCTGAAGTATATCACCCATACTTCCGTATCCCTGTAAGGTACTCGGGTATATTCGGACAAGGGTGCTGTCACGGGAACTCTGAATATAAATAAAGCTTCCGAGATATCGATCTATAGTTTACAGGAAATGGCAGATATATATAGGGGATAGTTACGAGGCAATGTGTATTATCGGGTGTCTACTTTGCGTCGGTAATGTTATACCATGCAATGTGGGTCAGTTGTGACGGTTCGAGGAGAGGTATAGGCAGGGGTCGTTTTGCCGCCCTCGCAGAATTGTCAGGGGGATGTAAAGGGGACGCTGTACTTATTGGCATAATCGATGAAAACGGAACAACTAGAGTCACGCGACCTCGTTGGTCGGATCCTTGATGTGTCCTACACGAGGTACTCTCATACGTATAGGCATGGGATGCTTGCAAAAGCCAATTTGTACGCTCGGAAAGTAGTTGTTACAGTGTACATGCCGCTGCCACAAAGCCTGTCATTTCTTCGGGCCAGAACTAGTATGGACAGCGTTTCGTTCAATCGAACAAGGATTGACGCTGGAAAGTTAATTAAGATGGCTGTCGGGGTGGATATTCCTTTCGGAGGCCCGTCATCGCGAAAGCTCGTCCAGCGATAGCTGGACCGCAAGAGGGATGATAGGGGTTGGGTGAGGGACCGTCGCGAGGTCCTCTCATTGACACGTTTCCGAAGGCCGATAATGGGGTGAAACGCTCCGCTTCGGGACCGTAAGTCTTTCATTGTCAGATCCCTAATCGGAATGTCAACCTTGGCGATTCAATCCGGGAAATCCAATTGATTATAGAGATTCATTGATCGAGTGATTTCTCAAATGACTTCCCAAATGATTTGATCAAATCAAATGATTTACCCAAATTATTTGGTGTAATCAAATGATTTTCCCAAATGATTTGGTTAAATCAAATGATTTTCCGAAATGATTTGATCAAATCAAATGATTTTCCCAAATGGTTTGATCAAATCAAATGATTTTCCCAAGTGATTTGGTTAAATCAAATAATTTCTCAAATGATTTGATCAAATGATTTCGATATCCAGCTTGGCGTCATCGAGATGATGTGAAATCTGATTATGGGACCAAAGCTCTGATATCAGGTTGATTCTTCATTTATCTTGTCACGTACGTCAATGTAAAACGGTTGACACTAATTTGACGTCATTAGCTGGCACAGCGAAGTTTACGGAGCGGATTATAGATTTATCTCGTATTTCATTAAACAATTCTCCCACAACAGCGACTATTGAATTATCAGCAAATTGAAAACTATCAAGCGACGAATCGCCAATATTGGTCCGGGTGTAGCCCACAATACCAGTCCAGCATATCTTCTCATCCTCAAAAATATATTACCTATTATATGCCACTCTTTTCTGGCCAATGTCCCAAACTTGCACCGATTCAAGATTTTTTAAACGACCAGTCAATCTCTATAATCAAGACATTCAGGCGCTTCCCTGAGATGTCCGGCACATGTCCAGCCTCCCTTACAAAGCGCCATTAGGGCTGTACCCAACATACACCCAGAGTGTCGACTCCCCAGCTCGAAGGAGAACGGAGCCGAAGGAAAACCAGTGAAACAGTCTGTTTCGTCCGTCGAATCTGAAAGTCTTGAGGGCCGCAGGGATAACGGCGGAGGAGAGAGGCTTCGGCTGGGGAGAGATTCGTCTCACTCGATTGAGCCGAAACGTTATGGCAACGGCGGGGCGCTTTCGGTTGTTCGTGCAATGCATCTTCGGCTTCTCGGGAGTTTCGGATTCGATGTCTGTGCGTGTCCTGGTGGGAGTGTGCGAATGGCTCTGCGAGGGCGCCGTGTTCGTTCGAGTATATGCGGCCTCCGGGGCCGCGAGGAGCTCCCGGGACACGTAAATCAAAGCGTCCACGGGACTCGGCAGCATTCTCGATGCCGGCATGTGTTGCGTGCTCCGCGCGCCTCCGCCTCTCCAACCCCGTTTGCGCACAGTCACGCCCGCTTTTCTAATTTACCTAATCCTTTCCTGCACTCTAATTACATTATTAATTCACGGAGAATGTGCACGGCTGAATAGGCGCGCGGCGTATGGTATGCAGTCTACGGCGCTCCACACGCGTATCCCACATATGTGCGATACATATGTGCACATGTACGTGCAGCATGTACAGTTGGCCGGATGAAATTCATTGCCGAACCGGTGTCTGCGGAATCGCAACGTTCTGCATCCTCCACACCGAGACGCGCGATACGCGCGCGCATGCGCGATGGATAACGCGGTCCGCGTTCCAGCGCCACGGAGAGTCCCGGTTTCTATCGGCAGTTTTCGGCGAAGCTGACCGACTTACCGGAGTCACGCGGCAATCGCTGCGGGCTCGTCTGGCCGATAACCGCGCTATGCCGATCAGCTTCACCGGAAAGCCTATCGGTCCGCGCAGACCGACGCGATACCGCGCAGCATCCTCGCCGCGCTTGTGATTTACAACTCGCATGTCCCGGGGCTGGATCCAAAACGCTGCGCGTAGAAAAATAAAAACCGGACCGGCCGACGGAGCGGCGGCGGGCTGAGCCGGATAACCGCGGAAAATTCGACTCATCGGAGATTTGCGCCGGCACGGGCGCAGATGCGAGATCGAAATTTTCGGGAACGGCGGAGCGACATCGATATCGCTTTTCGTTCCGCGTCCGCACTTCGGGAGACTGATCGATGACCCATCCCGTCGATACGATGTCAACGACGAACGAAACTCCTACCCTCCCGTGATGTCTAGCCGTCGATTGTTCTTTTTTTTTTTTTTTCTTGTGTAACACGGCTTTCATGGAATTGCCGCGCGACGCGCCGAAGGCTCGCTGTCGACCCGCATTTTTGTTATTGCCCGGCTGCAGGGCTCTTGGCACTTCGATACCTGCGGCCTTTGGCCTGCCACTCGGCCTGCTCGGCCGAAGGCACTTTGGTACATTGACTACTAGTGTCGATCGTGGGGAACAGTTTTGGGCACGTTTCTATTCAATTAAAGCACCATTCGTTTGATGCGGTAAGGGCTTGGAGAGAAATTGGCGTTGCGAGATGGCTCTGCGATACTTCATAAACAAATAAATGAATGAATAAATGAATAAATGAATAAATGAATAAATGAATAAATAAATTAATAAAGTAATTAATAAATTGTTAAATTTTGTATGGCACTCCCGTGTAGGGTTATTCGATGTGTCTGAAATTTCCGAAACAGTTTATGTAAAAAAAACTTCCAATACCATTCATTAATTTTCAACAAAATCTCTTTCACAGTGTGTAAACAAATTTCTTTCACATGCGGATTTAGCACATAAATCGACGATGAACCGGACCATGTTCACCCCTTTTACCATACACTAATTTAATAAATTGAAAATTAAAAGCGGAACTGAAACTAAACAGTCGATCGCCATATCGGACGTGACACATCAATCGCTTCGTTGTCGGGATATTCCCCGATGAGTGCATTCGCAAAGTGACAATGCATTTGGTAACATCGGCTGTTGTCCGAACAATAGTCAAGCATATTATAGTAATCGGCACTAGCGAAACGGCGCGCAATAAAAAATTCCTTTCAAGCCCGGAAAGGGCTCGAACATCGCCCAATGAGCGTTTCCCCAATGGGCATCGGCGTTTTCGACGATCGAGCGATGGATGAACGGCGCGGTTGATCCCATCAACGGTAATTGCAAATGCGACCTCAAATTGTGTATTTCTTTTTTTAGTTCTTACCAAATTGGAGAAGAGCGCGATCCAATTGTAGTTTCATTACGAATCGATAACCCGTCGAGACGATTACGCAACAGGATAATTTCAAATTCGATTATCGACAGCTCTCAATAATTGACGAGGGCGAAAAGGGGGGAAAACCGCGCTGGCGCGTATGCTCAAATTCGTCGCAAAAAAAAAAAATCGGTCGAGTGCCCGCTCGTGATCAGACATTCTCTCTGGAGAGTGGCCGCATCGACAGTCAGTGACATTCGATCGACATGCATTATCGGATTAGATGATGTTGGCTTTATGCAGTCGATAATCCGGACGGATCGCCGTGTGCATATCTATAGTGCAAACCGATGTACCCAAGTCAATAGAGAATCGTGCCGAGACCGAGCTCTCTCGTGCCGTTGTACTCGCCGGCAAATGGCTCGCTTTGCTCTCGCGTCATGTTGGCTCGACAAATTTGACGCCGAAAGAAATTCGAACGATCATCCATCGGTTCGTTTATCGGCTAATCGACGAATTTCGTTTTTTTTTTTTTTTTTTACGACCGAAAAGGGTGATAAAAGTCGGGAATAAAAAAATGGGCTCCATAGCTGGAGGTATGCGCTTCGTTAATTGAGTATCGAGGAAATCGGGGCGAACCGAGGTAGTTAAGAGATAAAGGTCGTTCTGACGGGCTCGAATCTGTGAATCGAATGTTTATATATATAAATTCAACCCGAGCCTATATTTCTAAGCCTAAAAAAAAAAAAGTTTGTACTTTTTACAACTTTTTTGTCCGCAAACGTCCACAATTTTTTATTTGTTAATTTGTCGATCGCACCATCGGGCTTCTGATTTACAAAGAAAAGTACAGAGTAAAATTGTTAATGACACGGGAAATGAAAATACAGCTTTGTATATTCAAGCCTGAACAAGCGGGTTTGTCACTTATTTGACAAGACTATCTTTACGAAACTTTGTTAATATTAAAAATATAATAGTAATATTAATATTAAATTTTAATATTAAGTAATATTAAAAATATAATAGGCTGCTGCGAAAAATTTCACGTGTCACTGGCGGTGGCGCCGTTGTATCATGTTGCCTACCCGAAATTTACCATATGAACTAGTCAATTTGTCCCAAATCTTCCTATCAGTGTAGTTAAAAGATAAAGGCAGTTCGACCGGGTTCGAACCAATAAATCGACTGCTCATAAAACAAAATAAAAAAATTAAAAAATGAACAAATTTCAAGCCGAGCCTACGTCTCTAAACCACAATTTTTCTTTCCTTCTTTTTTTTTGCAAGGACCCCTGCATTGGTCGCAGGAACCCACCCAACTATCCAAATTCATCTTCCATTAACCGCGATCCGCTGCGCCGCGCGTGCGCACACTGTCCGTTGCATACGCAAAGTGTCTCATCTTAACATTTTTTGCTGCCCCATTTTGCCCCGTGCACGCAGTTGTACAGCCATTCCCCGCTTTGCCGCTCTCTCGTCCCGGTTCTCATCTCCGCCTCTCACTGCGGCTTCTCCGTCACCGTTATCATCCTTTTTCCCCTCTCTATCACGTTACGTTCCTGCGCCCGACGTTTCTTCCAGGGATGAAACGCCCGCGAAAGTCCCGAGAAAACCGCGCCACCAGACTCGTCCCCGCGCACACCGATATTTTACTCTTCTTTCGCGAGCCCGCGGAGACAACGCACTCGGCACCGAGAGCTTTGTCATCCGAGAGATAGCGGAGAGCGGGAGGGTAGATTTATCATCGGGCTAAGCTCACCTTTCTTACGGTCGTACGGAAAAACGGATTATTACCGCGGGGCCCCGAAAGTGTCTGCGCAATCTGTATGCTGTACAGTCGCTCTAATGCACTACACACACTGTGTACCCGGACGCGAGTGGCCGACGAATGAAAAACTACGGGACGTGATAAAGAAAAAGCAGAGTGTGTAAAAAAAAAAAAAAACTGCCCAGAACAAGAAGAAGGAAGAATGGGCGTAGGAAAGTGGAGACGAAGGGGGGTGATCCGGCAATCATGACCGGGAGAGAGGGTTACATAGCGCCGGCGAAGGTGAAATAAGGGGTACTGGAGATTCGAGCGATCGTAGGTCGTGGACGTGGTGTCAGACTGCGCGCAGGGGTATATTATAGTTTATCTGTGTTGGTCGATTCCCCACACACGGGACTTTAACCCCTCACACCTTACCTCTCTCTCCCCTGCCCTTTTATTCTCCTTTTTCTCTTGGAGCCCCCCCCCCCCCACCCCCTCCCCGCCCCCCTCTTCCTCGATCGTCGTCGTCGTCTCTATCGACCTTTTTCGATCGCTCGTACGTCTCCCTGAGATACGGCTCGCATCGAATTTCCTCGAGGATCGGACTACGTAGACGACGGCTGTACGTAGGGGGGGGGGGAGGGGGGAAGGTTTACCTTTATACATCGGCGACGTTCCTCCTCGCGTTTCTCTCGGTGCCGGCTGGGACCCCCTTCGCGATGTCGGGCCCACTCGACGATTCATCCAACCTACGATATGTTTAACGAGACGACTCTCTATAAAGTTTCGCAATCGAGATGTGCTCCTCCGCCCCCCCCCCCACCCTCTCCCCCTCCAGCGCTCCGTTCTGCGTCCCGAGCGATCGTGCCGGGGAACCGCGACGAGATCGAGGAAGTATCGGTATCGCGGGGGGATCGATGAACTCGTTAACTCGAGAGAGTAGCTATAAGGGGGGGGGGGGGCTGATCCTGATTTATCAGAGGAGAAAGCGGGATGCCAGCTACGTCGAGTGGTAATCGCGGAGCGATATTCTAAACAGCTCGGTAATCGCAGAGAGGGCGTTGATAAGAGGGGTGTAAAATTGTATCGGTAAGATTTTGAAAATTTGTTTTTTTTTCGTTGTTTCTCCAAGTTTTTTTCATGAATTGTTTTTATAATGGCTGGTTGGGAAAGTCTCGAGCTGACTTTTTTCGGTTTGCAGGAGGGGGAGGAGGAAGGGGGCGGGGGGAGGGGGCATACCCCGCTTTTTTGTGGAGTTTTTTGTTTGTTTGGGTTTTTACCCCTTTTTTCTTTTTTCTTCCGCTTTTTGGGTTATGTTTTTTTTCTTCCTTCTTTTTGGGTTTGGTGAGAATCGAGGTAAGGCTATGAAAATCTTTGCCCGGAAGTTTCGGCAACTTTTTTTTATTACTGTCTCGATTTTTTTATTTATTTTAATTTTCGGGAATTAGGAGCGTTGAAACGGAAAGCTGATGACGGCGGTTCTTTTTGTTAATTTGTTTATCGATGTAGCGGAGAGAACTAATGAATTAAGAGTCTGGTTCACGTCTCGGAGCCATCGCGACGGGTCAATGCAGCCGGCAATATCGTGGAGTGGTTTCTGAATTTTATTTTATTTTTTCATGATAATGAAGTAAATTGCAATTTACCGTACCGCTACAGTATATTTAGGCAAATAAGTGATTTAATTAGCGAAATACATTTCCCGAGAATGCGCAGCGCAGTTGGCGGTGCGAGACAGTTTGACTTAATGTGTGTGTTTTTTTTTTGCATATGCAAAATCGGAAAGGTCAACAAGCAAGCACGACGCTGAAGATGGCTGGCAGGAAATTTGAAGAGGAAATTCAAACCTCAGGGGAAGAGCAGGAGTACCTTTTCTACCCTCCCGAGTGTATTTGTGCAACTAGTTAGTGCCATCAGTGCTGGGTCGGCTGTGTCGGTCAGCGCGCGAGTACACACAGACGCGACTCTGGGCATCCGCCCGCTCTCTCACTCTCATTTATAAATACGGTTCGTATATATAGTCCCGTGGTACGGAGCACAGTTCGATCCGTCTGCGGAATAACGTAGCCCACCTATACCCGGTTCGTTGAATAGTTGTTGTTCGTTCGGGACAAGTGAACACGGCTCTACCTAGCGCTGTCGAGTCAATGAACTTCGGGGGCTAGCGGTCTCTGCAACCCTTGCTTTTATCCGTTTTTTTTCTATAAATGCACTTTTAAGAGAAGCGTGTTTCCAAGCGCGTTCCAATAACACACGATACCCATACCGAGTCTCTTTCATCTATCAGATGTGTTTAAACAATACGATTGCTCGGTACCTTGAGAATATTACATGAATAAACTTTGTGCTTTCTCGAGATATATATAAATAACAAAACAATAATACTATATTAAACATTATATATAATTATATATAGTACTGGCAGGATGGTGGCTCGCGCGGTCGCAGTATCTCTGTGAGTGTTGCGAGTATCTGTGAGGATCTATAAGTATCTGCGAGTATCTGTCAGTATCTGTCAGTATCTGCGAGCATCCGTCAGAATCTGTCGGTATCTGTCAGTATCTGTCGGTATCTGTGAGTATCTGCCAGGTTCTGTCAGTATCTGTTAGTATCTGTCAGTATCTGTCAGTATCTGTCAGTATCTGTCCGTATCTGTCAGTATCTGTCAGTATCTGTCAGTATCTGTCAGTATCTGTCAGTATCTGTCAGTATCTGTCAGTATCTGTCAGTATCTGTCAATATCTGTCAGTATCTGTCAGTATCTGTCAGTATCTGTCAGTATCTGGCAGTATCTGTCAGTATCTGTCAGTATCTGTCAGTATCTGCGAGCATCCGTCAGTACCTGTCAGTATCTGTGAACATCTGTGAGTATCTGTGAGTATCTGTGAGTATCTGTGAGTATCTGTCAGTATCTGTCAGTATCTGTCAGTATCTGTCAGTATCTGTCAGTATCTGTCAGTATCTGTCAGTATCTGTCAGTATCTGTCAGTATCTGTCAGTATCTGTCAGTATCTGTCAGTATTTGTCAGCATCTGTCAGTATCTGCCAGTATCTGTCAGTATCTGTAAGTATTGGTCAGTGTCTGTCAGTATCTGTCGATATCTGTCCGTATCGGTCAGTATCTGTCAGTATCTGTCCGTGTCAGTATCGGTGTGGGTGTCCAATCGACATAAACTTCATTATCACGTAGATATTATTATCATTGCACATTACATAATAATAAATATATATGTAGCACACAAAATATCTCCATAAAATAGTGAGATACAAAACTACTAAACACTCACAGACATAGCCAGATGTACAAGATTCAAATGACAATCCATCTCTTTTTTCGCCAAAGCCTAATGCTATTAATTATCTCAAAGAAGAAAGGAAAAGATTTAGTTGAAAAAAAAAAGGAAAGATTCCGTCGTGATAGTAGTTGGCGAAACACATATGGCGGGGATATCTCGGGTGTGAAGGGGCGTGGGGCCTCTTACGGTTATGTATTTGTATCCAGTTATTAAAACACGTCGGTGTATCAACCGAGGGCGCTTAAGAGCCCGGTTATTATTGACTCACGCATATCGAGGATAGGGGGGGGGGGGGGGGGTAAAAGAGGTACAAATGTTTTCGCAGCTCCCGCGCTGTGTTAAACGCATTACGTGCATCGCGGTATAATACAGAAAGAGGAGGGGAACGAGGTGGAAGAGGTATATTGAGAAAGAGATGAGAATGAGGGGAGAATCGAGAGTAGAAGAATACGGGGTGGAAGGGAGGACGAGCGCGTGACGAGTCCCAGGCCTTTGGGTTCTCACCTGCCAGAGAAACGGGAGACGAACGAAACGAAGCGATAAGGTGGATGCAGGTGCCGCGCTCGGGCTCACCTCGACGCCCTGTAATTAGGCTAGGAACGCCGAATCCCATCCTGCCGAACTTGCAGTCTGTCCCTTTCGCTCCATCGCCCGCATCGACCGGGGAGCAGCAGAAGCAACGGTAGCCGCTTCTTTGGCTTTCTCGCTCGAGGTTGTGAGACGAGAAAGCGAATGCACCGGGGAGTGCATGTCGAGACGAGGCAGCGGCAGCAGCAACGAGCTCAAGGCCTTCCCGCCGGGCTCTCGACTGATACTTCGTCGACGATGAAATTTTTCGTACCAAGATTTTTTTTCCACGCAAATTCTCTTCACCTTCCGTGTTAAATTTATAGGAGACTACGGGCCCGTGAAGCGAATTATTTTTTCACGTGGATCATATCCGATCTAACATGTCTGAGAACGTTGAAATATAAACATAAAAAATCGTACCAAGATTTTTTTTTCAGGCAAATTCTCTTCACCTTCCGTGTTAAATTTATAGGAGACTACGGGCCCGTGAAGCGTGTTATTTTTTCACGTGGATCATATCCGATCTAACATGTCCGAGAACGTTGAAATGTAAAAATAAATAAGGCACTTCTTTTCGTTTACGCTCGGTCGTGCCTAAAAATCGTACCAAGATTTTTTTTCCGGGCAAATTCTCTTCACCTTCTGTGTTAAATTTATAGGAGACTACGGGCCCGTGAAGCGTGTTATTTTTTCACGTGGATCATATCCGATCTAACATGTCCGAGAACGTTGAAATATAAAAATAAAAAATCGTACCATGATTTTTTTTCCAGGCAAATTCTCTTCACCTTCCGTGTCAAATTTATAGGAAACTACGGGCCCGTGAAGCGAGTTTTTTTTTCACGTGGATCATATTCGATCTAACATGTCCGAGAACGTGTAATATAAAAATTAAAAAACCGTAGTGGGCTTTGGAGCGTTACATAGTGGAGCGACGAGGCCCTGACTGGGCCCGGTTAGGGAGTTTGTATGCCACACTTAACGCTTGGACGTTTCTGCCAGGGATTGTTTTAACGTGTGGTCTGCAGTTACTTTTAACACGAGTTCGTGCAATAAAGTTTCGGTGCTCTAACAGCGTGAGATATACCGCGGTCGGTAATAAAAACTGTAATCAACTTCTTGTTCACGGTCGCTCGCATTTTCCGTCGGAAGAAAAGACTCACAGGAAGACACGGTGTCCACTTCCGGTGAGAATTTTCTTTTGACCGCGGGTGCCCGGGCAACGTGGGGAAAGTCGATTACAGTTTTTGTTACCGACCTAGTTCGGGTTATGTGGGGTCGACGGTATTTCACGTAATATTGAGTCGAATTTTAAGACGTTAGTTTGAATTTAAGATCGCTCTTCAGATAGAAGTTAAGATCGAAGTTTGTTCCGAAATTCTTTCAACAACTGTCAAAAATTCAATCTTAAGATAGATCCTAAATTTCAACTTTAACCTGAACTCCAATTCGATCATGAGTTCGAACTTGAGATCGATCTTAAGTTCAAACTAGTAAGAAGCTATTTTAAAAAAATCTTCTTACCGCCCACACGTATCGTTTTCCACTCATCTTCAAAACCATTGATCATGTTATTGAGGAGAACAATTAGCAATCATTCAATAGAAACGTATTCAACAAATTCTTTTGCTAGATCACCTATTCATGACAGCGTCATCAAACTTAACCGCATTTGGGATGTAGGTGTACATTCTACGCTGAAAAAGCGTTAAGTTCGTACTTAATATCCAACTCGAAGTTAATCGAATTTGAGTTCAGACTTAAGTTCGAATTTAATATGAAAATTGAACAACAATCGAATGTGAGTTCAGATGTAAGTTCCAACTTAATGTGGAACTCGAACTATGATCGAATTTGAGTTCAGACTTGAGTTCGAACTTAATATGGAACTTGAACTACAATCAATTTTAGTTCAGACTTAAGTTTGAACTTAAGATCAAACTTAAGCACGAAATCAATTTCGAACTTAAGGTTGATCTTAAGCACTCAATGAAGTTCGGGCCAAACTTCGATCTCAA